>CM059556.1:25477868-25571228 GCA_030386875.1 Morinoia aosen
AAACCAGCAAAACCAGCAAAACCAGCAAAACCAGCAAAACCAGCAAAACCAGCAAAACCAGCACAACCAGCACAACCAGCACAACCAGCACAACCAGCACAACCAGCACAACCAGCACAACCAGCACAACCAGCACAACCAGCACAACCAGCACAACCAGCACAACCAGCAAAACCAGCAAAACCAGCAAAACCAGCACAACCAGCACAACCAGCACAACCAGCACAACCAGCACAACCAGCAAAACCAGCAAAACCAGCAAAACCAGCAAAACCAGCAAAACCAGCACAACCAGCACAACCAGCACAACCAGCACAACCAGCACAACCAGCACAACCAGCACAACCAGCACAACCAGCACAACCAGCACAACCAGCACAACCAGCACAACCAGCACAACCAGCACAACCAGCACAACCAGCACAACCAGCACAACCAGCACAACCAGCACAACCAGCACAACCAGCACAACCAGCACAACCAGCACAACCTGCACAACCAGCACAACCAGCACAACCAGCACAACCAGCACAACCAGCACAACCAGCACAACCAGCACAACCAGCACAACCAGCACAACCAGCACAACCAGCACAACCAGCACAACCAGCACAACCAGCACAACCAGCACAACCAGCACAACCAGCACAACCAGCACAACCAGCACAACCAGCACAACCAGCACAACCAGCACAACCAGCACAACCAGCACAACCAGCACAACCAGCACAACCAGCACAACCAGCACAACCAGCACAACCAGCCAAACCAGCCAAACCAGCCAAACCAGCCAAACCAGCCAAACCAGCCAAACCAGCCAAACCAGCCAAACCAGCCAAACCAGCCAAACCAGCCAAACCAGCCAAACCAGCCAAACCAGCCAAACCAGCCAAACCAGCCAAACCAGCCAAACCAGCCAAACCAGCCAAACCAGCCAAACCAGCCAAACCAGCCAAACCAGCCAAACCAGCCAAACCAGCCAAACCAGCCAAACCAGCCAAACCAGCCAAACCAGCCAAACCAGCCAAACCAGCCAAACCAGCCAAACCAGCCAAACCAGCCAAACCAGCCAAACCAGCCAAACCAGCCAAACCAGCCAAACCAGCCAAACCAGCCAAACCAGCCAAACCAGCCAAACCAGCCAAACCAGCCAAACCAGCCAAACCAGCCAAACCAGCCAAACCAGCCAAACCAGCCAAACCAGCCAAACCAGCCAAACCAGCCAAACCAGCCAAACCAGCCAAACCAGCCAAACCAGCCAAACCAGCCAAACCAGCCAAACCAGCCAAACCAGCCAAACCAGCCAAACCAGCCAAACCAGCCAAACCAGCCAAACCAGCCAAACCAGCCAAACCAGCCAAACCAGCCAAACCAGCCAAACCAGCCAAACCAGCCAAACCAGCCAAACCAGCCAAACCAGCCAAACCAGCCAAACCAGCCAAACCAGCCAAACCAGCCAAACCAGCCAAACCAGCCAAACCAGCCAAACCAGCCAAACCAGCCAAACCAGCCAAACCAGCCAAACCAGCCAAACCAGCCAAACCAGCCAAACCAGCCAAACCAGCCAAACCAGCCAAACCAGCCAAACCAGCCAAACCAGCCAAACCAGCCAAACCAGCCAAACCAGCCAAACCAGCCAAACCAGCCAAACCAGCCAAACCAGCCAAACCAGCCAAACCAGCCAAACCAGCCAAACCAGCCAAACCAGCCAAACCAGCCAAACCAGCCAAACCAGCCAAACCAGCCAAACCAGCCAAACCAGCCAAACCAGCCAAACCAGCCAAACCAGCCAAACCAGCCAAACCAGCCAAACCAGCCAAACCAGCCAAACCAGCCAAACCAGCCAAACCAGCCAAACCAGCCAAACCAGCCAAACCAGCCAAACCAGCCAAACCAGCCAAACCAGCCAAACCAGCCAAACCAGCCAAACCAGCCAAACCAGCCAAACCAGCCAAACCAGCCAAACCAGCCAAACCAGCCAAACCAGCCAAACCAGCCAAACCAGCCAAACCAGCCAAACCAGCCAAACCAGCCAAACCAGCCAAACCAGCCAAACCAGCCAAACCAGCCAAACCAGCCAAACCAGCCAAACCAGCCAAACCAGCCAAACCAGCCAAACCAGCCAAACCAGCCAAACCAGCCAAACCAGCCAAACCAGCCAAACCAGCCAAACCAGCCAAACCAGCCAAACCAGCCAAACCAGCCAAACCAGCCAAACCAGCCAAACCAGCCAAACCAGCCAAACCAGCCAAACCAGCCAAACCAGCCAAACCAGCCAAACCAGCCAAACCAGCCAAACCAGCCAAACCAGCCAAACCAGCCAAACCAGCCAAACCAGCCAAACCAGCCAAACCAGCCAAACCAGCCAAACCAGCCAAACCAGCCAAACCAGCCAAACCAGCCAAACCAGCCAAACCAGCCAAACCAGCCAAACCAGCCAAACCAGCCAAACCAGCCAAACCAGCCAAACCAGCCAAACCAGCCAAACCAGCCAAACCAGCCAAACCAGCCAAACCAGCCAAACCAGCCAAACCAGCCAAACCAGCCAAACCAGCCAAACCAGCCAAACCAGCCAAACCAGCCAAACCAGCCAAACCAGCCAAACCAGCCAAACCAGCCAAACCAGCCAAACCAGCCAAACCAGCCAAACCAGCCAAACCAGCCAAACCAGCCAAACCAGCCAAACCAGCCAAACCAGCCAAACCAGCCAAACCAGCCAAACCAGCCAAACCAGCCAAACCAGCCAAACCAGCCAAACCAGCCAAACCAGCCAAACCAGCCAAACCAGCCAAACCAGCCAAACCAGCCAAACCAGCCAAACCAGCCAAACCAGCCAAACCAGCCAAACCAGCCAAACCAGCCAAACCAGCCAAACCAGCCAAACCAGCCAAACCAGCCAAACCAGCCAAACCAGCCAAACCAGCCAAACCAGCCAAACCAGCCAAACCAGCCAAACCAGCCAAACCAGCCAAACCAGCCAAACCAGCCAAACCAGCCAAACCAGCCAAACCAGCCAAACCAGCCAAACCAGCCAAACCAGCCAAACCAGCCAAACCAGCCAAACCAGCCAAACCAGCCAAACCAGCCAAACCAGCCAAACCAGCCAAACCAGCCAAACCAGCCAAACCAGCCAAACCAGCCAAACCAGCCAAACCAGCCAAACCAGCCAAACCAGCCAAACCAGCCAAACCAGCCAAACCAGCCAAACCAGCCAAACCAGCAAAACCAGCAAAACCAGCAAAACCAGCAAAACCAGCAAAACCAGCAAAACCAGCAAAACCAGCAAAACCAGCAAAACCAGCAAAACCAGCAAAACCAGCAAAACCAGCAAAACCAGCAAAACCAGCAAAACCAGCAAAACCAGCAAAACCAGCAAAACCAGCAAAACCAGCAAAACCAGCAAAACCAGCAAAACCAGCAAAACCAGCAAAACCAGCAAAACCAGCAAAACCAGCAAAACCAGCAAAACCAGCAAAACCAGCAAAACCAGCAAAACCAGCAAAACCAGCAAAACCAGCAAAACCAGCAAAACCAGCAAAACCAGCAAAACCAGCACAACCAGCAAAACCAGCAAAACCAGCAAAACCAGCAAAACCAGCACAACCAGCAAAACCAGCAAAACCAGCAAAACCAGCAAAACCAGCAAAACCAGCAAAACCAGCAAAACCAGCAAAACCAGCAAAACCAGCAAAACCAGCAAAACCAGCAAAACCAGCAAAACCAGCAAAACCAGCAAAACCAGCAAAACCAGCAAAACCAGCAAAACCAGCAAGTTTGGTACGTGGGAAAATAGTCAATTTTTTATCATCTTCATCTTACACATGGGAAATTGAAGCCACATACTCTCCAACTTCCCTCCCGTTCATCACAAAAGTCAAGTCCCAAACTCCAGCTACATCCAATTCAACACAAATAAAGCAAATCCCATTGCAAGATGAACAGAGAGAAATTTTTTTTCTACGACATGAAAATGAAATCACCAGATGACTAGTTAATATTACACATGAGCTAAGTGTATACAAAAATATATGGGGTGTTTTTAAATTTGACGTCAACTGTAGTTAGCTATTTGGAAAATAGCAAAAATGAACTGGATCGTGCCTTCATTCAGCTTTGATTAAGCATTTATGATAATTGAGTTAACGACTACTGGTCAGTCAGCAGCATTATGAAAGTTTCCTCCGTGTACCACCGGTGGCGCACGTCGCAGCCAAAGTGTTAAAGAGACTTTACAACTTAAAATAGACTATGTGCGAGCCAATGTTACAGCTAGTCTTGATAGTTCCGACCGCACTAAAGCAGGTTTTTGTTATTTTTACATTAAAACCTGCAAGCATTTTAAGGTTAGGAAAAATATCTGCAGTTTCAAGCTATTAAGCATTCAATAATGTTTGTACGCTTCATGAAACTAATGACATAACTACTTAAGATTTTCATCGATGACCTAGCGTTAATTTCCTAACGAACTTCTCTGAACCTATTAACTATAATAAGCGAGGGGACCTAACAGTCCTTCCCCTTAGGGCTAAGGGGGGGATGCGAGCAGTTCTGATAGCGTAGGATGAACAAGCCTAGCTAACTCAAGCCTGTTAACTATAATGAGTGAGGGGGACCCAACAGTATTTCCCGTGGAAGCACCAGTCATAGCATAGGCTAGACAAACCTTACTAACCTTGGCATACTACCTATTGCCTACCATATGCCTACTGAGAGGACCTAACAGTATTCCCCCTGGGGGAGTAAGACCTCATGGTAAAGGATATACAAACCCAACGATGTAATTTAAGCCTACTGCCTATCCTATGCCTACTGGGGGACCTAACAATATCTCCCTAGGAGTGTCAGTCCCCACAGCACAGGACCTAACTAACCTAAACCAATTGCCTAACCTATTCAAGGGGACCAAACAATATTCCCCCCTGGGGGCGCCAGTCCCTATAGCGTAGGACAGACCAAACTAACCTAGGCTTATCATAAGCCTACTGAGGGCACCTAACAGTATTCCCCCTGCGGGCGCCAGTCCCTATAGAGTAGGACTTAAAAACCTAACATACCTAGGCCTATGGCATATCTTATGCCTACCGAGGAAATGGGTCGACTCACCATCGTCTTCGGCATCCATACTTTCCTCTTGGGTCCTTCCGCTAGAAATAGAGCTGTCCCGTCCGTCCTGATCTTCAGTGCTTAAATCAGGGTCTATTGATTTCAATTTCGAGTACTCAGTATTTGAATCTGTCCTAACGGAATTTGCGTCCGGGCTTCCAATTTTCAAACCCGGGCTTCCAGTTTTCAAACCCGGGCTTCCAGTTTTCAAACCCGGGCTTCCAATTTTCAAACCCGGGCTTCCAATTTTCAAACCCGGGCTTCCAATTTTCAAACCCGGGCTTCCAATTTTCAAACCCGGGCTTCCAGTTTTCAAACCTGGGCTTCCAGTTTTCAAACCTGGGCTTCCAGTTTTCAAACCCGGGCTTCCAGTTTTCAAACCCGGGCTTCCAGTTTTCAAACCCGGGCTTCCAGTTTTCAAACCCGGGCTTCCAGTTTTCAAACCCGGGCTTCCAATTTTCAAACCCGGGCTTCCAATTTTCAAACCCGGGCTTCCAATTTTCAAATCCGGGCTTCCAATTTTCAAACCCGGGCTTCCAATTTTCAAACCCGGGCTTCCAATTTTCAAACCCGGGCTTCCAATTTTCAAACCCGAGCTTCCAGTACTTAAATCCATACATCTAGTACTTGAACCCGGGCTTCCAACGTCTTCGCCGCCCAAGGCAACGGCGACATCGATGATAGGCGGCGAAATTTCAGCGATTTTCGCGATGGTTTTGGCAGGCGACATGGAGACTCGTCCGTTGGCCACCAGGGGAGGCCAGCACTCGTAGGGGGGGAGGGGGCCCCGTGGGGACTGGGGCACGCGTGGGGACTGGGGCACGCGTGGGGACTGGGGCACGCGTGGGGACTGGGGCACGCGTGGGGACTGGGGCACGCGTGGGGACTGGGGCACGCATGGGGACTGGGGCACGCGTGGGGACTGGGGCACGCGTGGGGACTGGGGCACGCGTGGGGACTGGATAGGGGCTAGTCCATCTTTGGGGGTCCCATGTGCATTTATGGACCCTCTTTCATCGTGCTCCTGGCCCATCAGGAGGTTGTTTGAGCTCGTAAGCGGTGGATTAAAAACCCCGGAATTAAATTTTTTGTCCAGTCTTGGATGATAAGAGTCAGTGACGTCACCAAGTCCTCCCTCGTTCAAGCCTTCTAAAAAATTATTCGAGTCCAAAACGCTCCAATTTTGTTCCGTGTTACCGGCATACTCATCTCCTTTTTCACCATCCGGCGGAGGATCGTCACTATCCAGCGTAGGATCGTCACTATCCAGCGTAGGATCGTCACTATCCAGCGTAGGATCGTCACTATCCAGCGTAGGATCGTCACTATCCAGCGTAGGATCGTCACTATCCAGCGTAGGATCGTCACTATCCAGCGTAGGATCGTCACTATCCAGCGTAGGATCGTCACTATCCAGCGTAGGATCGTCACTATCCAGCGTAGGATCGTCACTATCCAGCGTAGGATCGTCACTATCCAGCGTAGGATCGTCACTATCCAGCGTAGGATCGTCACTATCCAGCGTAGGATCGTCACTATCCAGCGTAGGATCGTCACTATCCAGCGTAGGATCGTCACTATCCAGCGTAGGATCGTCACTATCCAGCGTAGGATCGTCACTATCCAGCGTAGGATCGTCACTATCCAGCGTAGGATCGTCACTATCCAGCGTAGGATCGTCACTATCCAGCGTAGGATCGTCACTATCCAGCGTAGGATCGTCACTATCCAGCGTAGGATCGCCACTATCCGGCGTAGGATCGTCACTATCCAGCGTAGGATCGCCACTATCCGGCGTAGGATCGTCACTATCCGGCGTAGGATCGTCACTATCCGGCGTAGGATCGTCACTATCCGGCGTAGGATCGTCACTATCCGGCGTAGGATCGTCACTATCCGGCGTAGGATCGTCACTATCCAGCGTAGGATCGTCACTATCCAGCGTAGGATCGTCACTATCCAGCGTAGGATCATCACTATCCGGTGTAGGATCGTCACTATCCGGCGTAGGATCGTCACTATCCGGCGTAGGATCGTCACTATCCGGCGTAGGATCGTCACTATCCAGCGTAGGATCGTCACTATCCAGCGTAGGATCGTCACTATCCAGCGTAGGATCATCACTATCCGGTGTAGGATCTTCACTATACGGTGTAGGATCTTCACTATACGGTGTAGGATCTTCACTATACGGATCTTGAAGAACACTTTGCTCTTCGTCAGCTCTTGAATCTTCCTCGGGGCTCAAAGAACCGTCCAGAAATGAAGAATTGTCGTGGAAAACCGGTTCTTCTCTGGCAGTGTAACCGAACGGGTTGACAGGGGACACTGACGGGGCGCGGGTTCCCGCACATGTTGCGGGCCCGCCGATGTTGCGGTCTTCGTCGTGAGGCTCGTCAGGGGGATGAGGAGAGATGTTGGCCACTCCAACATCGTCAGCAACATCGCCAACATCGTCATCAACATCGCCAACATCGTCAGCAACATCGCCAACATCGTCAGCAACATCGCCAACATCGTCAGCAACATCGCCAACATCGTCAGTAACATCGCCAACATCGTCAGTAACATCGCCAACATCCTCAGTAACATCACCAACATCGCTAGTGACATTGCCAACATCGTCAGTGACATCGCCAGGGTCTGATGTTGTATGTGGTACATCATACGACGCAATGTCATTTATGACGTCTTGATGTTCAGAAGCATCAACATCCTCTTGATGATCAGAGACGCCATTTTGACGTTCAAAAACATCAACATCTCCTTGATACTTGGAAGCGTCTCGAGGTTCCGAGTTGTCACTTGGATAATCAAAGACGTCATTTGGATGTTCAAAGACGTCATTTGGATGTTCAAAGACGTCATTTGGATGTTCAAAGACGTCATTTGGATGTTCAAAGACGTCATTTGGATGTTCAAAGACGTCATTTGGATGTTCAAAGACGTCATTTGGATGTCCAAAGACGTTATTTTCCCCCACCGATATTTCGGATCTGGACCCTGAGCTCTGCCTGCTGCGCGCATGGGGAGAATGCATGAGGTGTCTTCTGTTCCACGTACATCCAACATATATTATGGAATATTTGATCTTAGTTATTTAGACTTGGAGAAATTTAGGCAGCGTAGACATTAAATAACCTGGAAAAAACGAACATGATTGATTATAAAAAAGTTTTAGCTTCACTTTATTACAACCAAGATGCTCAAAGAAAGGAAGGATGAAGGCACCATTCAGTATGGAGTTAAGGGAACGCGGAATCTACGCACAAGGTGCCGAAAAACAGTAAGCTAAGAAAGGAGTTCTTGAAGCAAGATAGAAGTCGAATAAGGAAGAAAAATCGAACATACAGCGAGAGATGGAGTCGTGGCTATTTTGTCTCGGGTCCTCAGGGCTATGTTAGACGAGCAAGTTAAATCCTTCCTAATCACAACAAAGGTGTTCCAAAGAGAGGAAGGACCATTTATTATGGAGTAAAGAGGAACGGGGAATTTATGCAGAAGGTGTGTTTCGACACAAGATACACTGCGCAAAGAAACAGCAAGTTTCAATGGAAGTTCATGAAGCAAGATAAAGATTAGAATAAATTTTAGTTAAAGCCTCCCAATCCGCAACAAAAGGGTTCCAAAGAGAGAAAGGAGGAAGACACCATTTAGTACGGAGATGAGGGAACGCGTTACAGCCATACGAACATACAGTAGGTCGATATTGAGTTTAATGCGCTCACGGAATTTAAAAATTTTGTTTCCAACAAATTTTTAACTTTTGGATGCCTAAACATAGTTGATTATGTGTAAATGAACAACTTTTCTTCTATGCACTTTCCGTCTGAAATAATTATTTAACGAGTTATAGGAATGAATTATATATTATTATTACATAAGAAAGTTTTAGCCTCCCTTAACCACGACAAAGATGTTCCAAGAGAGGAAAGAGGAAGGCACCATTTAGTATGGAGTTGAGGGAACGCGGAATCTATGCACAAGGTGCACAGAAACAGTAAGCTAGGAAAGAAGTTCATGAAACAAGAAAAAAGTTGAAGAAGAAAGTAGTAGGTGCTGAAAAACAGGACAGCAGTGAACCGAAAAAAGATGGTCCGTAACAAAACAAAAACCTATTTTATTACAACAAAAAGGAAGCCTACCTAACCTTTAGCTCAGGCCCTCACATTGTTCCCCTGGGAGCGCTAATTCCCATAGATACAATACCTGTATCCCCCTGAGGGGTATAGGAATGAATTACTTACGGCAACTGTAGTGTTTGGAGCGGCAAGTAATTAAGTATTAAACTTTGAAGTTGCCTTTCGCAGCAAGAATAACGGAAGCTAACATCGTATTACAAACGTAAAGAGGTTGGGTCGTGAGGAGTAGCCACAGTTCTTCTAGTGAAAATTATAAATAAAGGTTGTAACCGACCCATTATGTCGAATGATCGAGTCTGTGCAAGCGCGCACCGCTGCTTCGACGTAACTGGCAGCCTTGAGATGACCGCAGGTCCGTAGCTTCAACCCCGGTATATCGTGGGTTCGACGTATCTACGAACATCCGAAACAAGTCTTTCGCATCGACAATATAAGTCGTCATCTCATTAACTATGTTTATGCATAGTAGAATGTCACTTTATTTATAATTTTCACTAAAAGAACTGTGGCTACCCCTCACGACCCAACCTCTTTATGTTTGTTTCGTTTGCTTCCATGTTTGCTTCCCTTATTCATTTTCCCCGCCTATAACACTGGAGTTCCGGTAACTCATTTACCGCTATAACTTGTAAGATACTTATTTCAGACGGAAAGTGCACTGAAGAAAACTTGTTTAGGTAAATCTGAAGGAGATGACAGTTGTCGATTTTGTAAATTTCGATGCCTTAGCATAGTTAATTAGATCGAAATAAAAAAGTTTTCTTCTATGCACTTTTTGTCTCAAATGAGTATTTTATTAGTTATAGCGGTAAATGACTTACCGCAACTCCAGTCTTTGAAGCGGAAAGAAATTCTTGGATCGAGCTGTATGGCAATACTGCAATGGCGTCTCGCTTCCAGCGCTCTGTCTTGAAAGACGAAACCAAACCTACCGCTATACCTCGTTAAATACTCATTTGAAGAAAAAAGTGTATAGAAGAAAAGTTGTTTATTTCGATGTTATTACCATGTTTCAAGCAACAAAAATTCGAAAATCGATGTGTAGCTGTTTATTCGAGCGCATTCGTCATCAATGACGAAACTAAACTTACCGCTATAAATCGTAAAATACTCATTTGAGACGAAAAAAGAATAGAAGAAAACTTGTTTATTTTGATTCAATTAATTAGGTTCAGGCACCAAAAAGGGGAAAATCGACAACTGTCATCTCCTTCAGATTTACCGAAAAGTTGATTATTTACATCTAATTAACTACGTTTAGGCGGCGAAAAGTCGAAAATTGATTATTGTTCTCTCCTTCACATTTACCTAAATTACTATGGCAACATACAAACAATGCATGTTAGAATTCAACAGCGATGAGAACAGTTGGTAAATGTTGAGGACTTGACCATAATTGATTTTCGAATTTTCGATGCCTAAATAATGCTAATCAGATCAAAAGAAACAAGTTTTCTTCAATGCACTTTCCGTCGGAAACGAGTATTTTAAAAGTTATAGCGGTAAATGAGTTAACGGAACTCCAGTGTTTCAGGCGGGAATAAATGAATAAGGGAAGCATCACCCTATTACAAACGTAAAGAGGTTGGGTCGAGAGGGGTAGCCACAGTTCTTTTAGTGAAAATTGGAAATGAATTGAAATTCTACTATGCATAAACATAATTAATGAGATGACGAGTTATATTGTCGATGCGAAAGACTTAACTCGAAAGTTCCCAGATACGTCGAACCGACGATATACCGTCATCTCAGGGCTGCCAGTGACGTCGAAGCAGCGGTAAACACTTTATTATAAACGTAAAGAGGTTGGGTCGTGAGGGGTAGCCACAGTTCTTTTAGTGAGAATTATCAATAAAGTGAAATTCTAGTATGCATTAGTATAAAAACTGAGATGACGAGTTCATTTGTCGATCCGAACGAATTCATTCGAATGCTCTCAGATACGTCGAACGTTCGGCGTACATTTGTCGATCCAAACGAATTCATTCGAATGCTCTCAGATACGTCGAACGTTCGACGTAGTGGGTCGGTTAAAACCTTTCTTTATAATTTTCATTAAAAGAACTGTTGCTAGCCCTCACGACCCAACCTCTTAACGTTTGTAATAGGGGGTTTGCTTCTCTTCTTTATTTTTTCTAGCGAAGTCGGCTTGGTTGGCTCGCGGCAACGCCTGTTTACTTTCACGTCGGACCGCGTGGTATATTTTTCCCCGCCTGAAACACTGGAGTTACGTTACCTCATTTACCGCTATAACTTTTAAAATACTCGTTTCCACCGGAAAGTGCATTGAAGAAAACTTGTTTATTTCCATGTCATTCACATTATTACGGCATTGAAAATTCGAAAATCAATTATGGTCAAGTCCTCAACATTTACCGAACAGTCGTCTTACCCTCGACAAAAATAGTCTTTCCCTTAATCCCTTTATCAATATCGCTTTTTAATTGGCTAACAATGCATTGCCCGTTACAAGCATTTAATGCATGTAAAAAATTTCCTAGTCAAAATTCTCACTCAAGTTTTGCCGCTGCAGCTGCAAAGCAGAGGCGACAGCTGAGCTAGTTGTAAAGAAAACTTCCTTTTGGTGCGAATCTCGAGTATTACCGGACAGTGATACGACTTACCGTTAATCGTGAGAGATGTAACTTAGTTTATATTAGAATACTTTAAGTCAATTAGCTTGTATTTCAGACATAAGAATAGGCTACAAGCATTGAAAATTCAAAGATAGAATGTGTATCATTGTGGTGTTAAAAACAGTAATTTCACCTTAACCTCGAGTCCAAGCAAATCTTATAACTTCATCACATGAATTCACAAATATCTATCTATTTTCATAATCTATTTTTCAAATTAGCGGAGAAAATAATAAAATTTTCATTGATGTAACCATTTCTTCTGATCGCTTTGATTACCACGAAATATAAAGAAAATTCTTCGAAATTTAAGCCAAATTGGAAGGTTAAATTCAACACCACAAGATGGAGCTTTAATTCCACCAATCAGAGCACAGCTTGCGTTTGACGTTCAGCCATTAGGAGACGCGCGTCCTTCATCAAAACCCACACTAGATTTCCATGCATGATCGTCCAAAATACCTTAGGTGTAAAACAATCTAAGCAAACATTTCACACTGTAGAAATCACGAAACAAGAGTTTACGAACAATCAAAGAGAAAACAAACTCTGAAGCGACGAAACACATCTGTACAGTTAACTAGTCTTTTCTTTTTCTTCATCGTCGTCTCTTTATACGGAAACGAGGAAGCAAGATCTAGACAAGGGGCTTCCAATTTTTTTTTAACCCTGCACTCCTACGGAAATTTCTCCAAACCTCAGACCTTAAAATAAAAAATGCGAACATAGCCAATATCCTGTTATATGCCTGGACTTTTCTCACACCCCTGGAATATCGTCATTGGTTTTACATTCCAGTGGTTTTGCACGCTAGTGGTTTTACACGCAAGTGATTTTAAATTCCAGTGGTTTTACATTCCAGTGGTTTTACACGCCAGTGGTTTTACACGCCAGTGGTTTTACACGCCAGTGGTTTTACACGCCAGTGGTTTGACACGCCAGTGGTTTTACACGCCAGTGGTTTGACACGCCAGTGGTTTTACACGCCAGTGGTTTTACACGCCAGTGGTTTTACACGCCAGTGGTTTGACACGCCAGTGGTTTGACACGCCAGTGGTTTGACACGCCAGTGGTTTGACACGCCAGTGGTTTTATACGCCAGTGGTTTGACACGCCAGTGGTTTTACACGCCAGTGGTTTTACACGCCAGTGGTTTGACACGCCAGTGGTTTTACACGCCAATGGTTTTACACGCCAGTGGTTTTACACGCTTCTCTACCTCGCTTGCTGCCGTTTGTTTCACAAATTATTCTACCGTCATCAGAACTTCTCAGCACATTTGGAATTTCAATGACTAATCATTTTCCCTATAACATAATACGCATAATTAATGCACAGCTTATATTCATTAGTAAATACGCATCTTCAGTTCTTAAACGGACGCTCATTGCCCTTTTCTAAATAGAAGCGCATCCACCATTTTCTGTAATTAACTAAAACACTCACAAGTAACTAACTATTATCATTAATCGTAAGTAATTAACAGTTATAAACAATTTCCCCTCATTAACAAAACTTTAGATGATTAAATATAATTATTGTGACTAATCATGAATGAGTTAATCACAGCAATTAGGCCTGCTTCATGATCGTTGTGTGCTGTGCGGAACACTATGTATTAAATAGTATTTTAAGTGAATTAATAAGGTAATAAATAAATGGAATCATAAATAAATTAGGAAATTCATTAAAAAATTACCTAATAAATAATTAATAAATGAATTACCAAATTAATTAATAAATTAATCAACATTAATTATTGAATAATTAATAAATTGATTGATAAATTAATCGAAACGGGATTAATTCGTTCGCCGACAGGCGGGACTCCCACAATTAGTTCCGTTCGGGCTAATTATTCCGCTTAGTTATTTCAATTAGTTTACTTTTGAATTAGTCCAAATAATTCCTACCGCGATCAAAAAAAGTTTTTCTATAACTACTCTAAATTATTTTCTTTCAATAATTCATAAAATATTAATTCACTTTGATAAATGAAGTTAGCCTTCGTATTTATTAAAAATTAAATTATTTATTAAATAAGTTATTAAAAATTAAATGAAAGGATCTCTAATGTTATTATTAGACCTGCACTAAAAACGGGATTAATTAGGTGCGGCCTCAGCTCCTTAATTGGTTTGATTAGAAAAGTTCCATTAGTTAAATAAATTAGTTTCTTTAAGTCTCGTTTTGAATAATTATCATTATATTAATTATTAATTAGAATTGAAAACTGATTTTCTTGATACTGATAAAAAACTTTTCTTGATAAATAACTTTACAAAACGCTGAATACTTCTAGGTAAAAAACAATGAAATTTTCATCACAAAGATTACACGGAATCGAAATAAAATTTTCACTAGAATTACAAATGTCACCAAAAATGATGAAATAAAGTTACACGAGTAACTTTAACGTTACTTTTACATTCCTAACTAATTTATCTTTATCTTTAACCAAGTTTTTCTAAACTAATTTACTTAAATCTATCTAATTTGAAATTATAAATCTTTTTTAAACTTAGTCTTCTTTAACTCATCTACCAGCAGAGAATAGAAACAAAACACACTGGTAATATTCTGGAACTTTAATCCTTTTTCAAATTTAATCCAAATTAATTTTTCTAACACCATAGAATTTAAATAAAAAATATCGGTAATATTATTCGAGTAACTTTTTCTTTTTAATGTTCAACACGTGCACACATAAACACCTACACACACAGGAAAACAACACACACAAATACACTTACACATACACGTAAACCCACACACATGTACACTCACATACACGTACACATACGTACACACACACACACGTGCACACACACAAACGTACACTCCCACACGTGCACACACACAAAAACGTACACTCTCATACGTAAACCCACACACGTACACACACACAAACGTTCACTCTCACAAGTGCACACACACAAACGTACACTATCACACGTACACACTCACACACAGCAGTCGATCACCGCACATCGCCGTGATTCGCCACCAAATTTGGGCGATAATAAGGCCGCGTTATCGCCGCGCTATCGCCGCCGCTCCGTGCACCGCGATACTCTCATCTACCGACACAATGGGGCGATTTGGTGGGGAATTGGCTCCCCTGCATCCCCCCCGCCTCTCTCCGCCTCACCTCGCCTCCCCCCGCCTCCCCCCGCCTCCCCCCCCCCTCACCTCACCTCACCTCACCTCTCCCACGCCTCTTCCCCGCCTCCTCCCCGCCTCCCTTCATGTTTCTAACTCATATAGATTGTTTGTACCGCTATTATTAGCATGGAAATACAAATTCATAGACTGATAAAATACATTTTCTCCGAGTCCCTTGAGTGCAGTGAAGTAGTTCATTTTTAGTAGTTTGAGCAGATTGTAGTACTTTATACGTAGGAGTGAAAATATAGTTCTGAATGTATACCTCTCTGCCGTAGTCGCAAGATTGTTTTGATCCACCAGTTTTACCTTTACCAAATTCCTTATAGGCCTACCGCAAGTCCCTGAGATCGGATTTGCTGCAAGTGTGCACTAAAAAAAGGTGTTTTCAATTATCCATCGTCAATGAAATTGTGTTTTATTTATTATTGTAGTTTGCATATAATGAAATCTAGGTTAAGCAACACAAGGGCTACATTGCCCTGAAGCATTTGTTTCGACTGGTGACGTGTGTATTGCGTTACTCATGAGTGGGTCAAAAACGGATTATTACTTTAAATATCAATGATGAGTTTTTGTATATTCCTTATTGGAAATGACTGTTTTTCTTTTTCCTTATTTTTTAAAATTTTTGTATTTTCCCCGCATCCCGAAACGCACCACCCCACGCACCACCCCACGCACCACCCCACGCACCACCCCACGCACCACCACACGCACCACCCCACGCACCACCCCACGCACCACCCCACGCACCACCCCACGCACCACCCCACGCACCACCCCACGCACCACCCCACGCACCACCCCACGCACCACCCCACGCACCACCCCACGCACCACCCCACGCACCACCCCACGCACCACCCCACGCACCACCCCACGCACCACCCCACGCACCACCCCACGCACCACCCCACGCACCACCCCACGCACCACCACACGCACCACCCCACGCACCACCCCACGCACCACCCCACGCACCACCCCACGCACCACCCCACGCACCACCCCACGCACCACCCCACGCACCACCCCACGCACCACCCCACGCACCACCCCACGCACCACCCCACGCACCACCCCACGCACCACCCCACGCACCACCCCACGCACCACCCCACGCACCACCACAAGCACCACCACACGCACCACCCCACGCACCACCCCACGCACCACCCCACGCACCACCCCACGCACCACCCCACGCACCACCCCACGCACCACCCCACGCACCACCCCACGCACCACCCCACGCACCACCCCACGCACCACCCCACGCACCACCCCACGCACCACCCCACGCACCACCCCACGCACCACCCCAAGCACCACCACACGCACCACCCCACGCACCACCCCACGCACCACCCCACGCACCACCCCACGCACCACCACACGCACCACCCCACGCACCACCACACGCACCACCCCAAGCACCACCCCACGCACCACCCCACGCACCACCCCAAGCACCACCACACGCACCACCCCACGCACCACCCCACGCACCACCCCACGCACCACCCCACGCACCACCCCACGCACCACCCCACGCACCACCCCACGCACCACCCCACGCACCACCCCACGCACCACCCCACGCACCACCACACGCACCACCCCACGCACCACCCCACGCACCACCCCACACACCACCCCACGCACCACCACACGCACCACCCCACGCACCACCACACGCACCACCACACGCACCACCACACGCACCACCCCACGCACCACCCCACGCACCACCACACGCACCACCACACGCACCACCACACGCACCACCACACGCACCACCCCACGCACCACCCCACGCACCACCCCACGCACCACCACACGCACCACCCCACGCACCACCACACGCACCACCCCACGCACCACCCCACGCACCACCACACGCACCACCCCACGCACCACACCACGCACCACCCCACGCACCACCACACGCACCACCACACGCACCACCCCACGCACCACCACACGCACCACCACACGCACCACCCCACGCACCACCCCACGCACCACCCCACGCACCACCCCACGCACCACCCCACGCACCACCCCACGCACCACCCCACGCACCACCCCACGCACCACCCCACGCACCACCCCACGCACCACCCCACGCACCACCCCACGCACCACCCCACGCACCACCCCACGCACCACCACACGCACCACCCCACGCACCACCACACGCACCACCCCACGCACCACCCCACGCACCACCCCACGCACCACCCCACGCACCACCCCACGCACCACCCCACGCACCACCCCACGCACCACCACACGCACCACCACACGCACCACCACACGCACCACCCCACGCACCACCCCACGCACCACCCCACGCACCACCACACGCACCACCCCACACACCACCCCACGCACCACCCCACACACCACCCCACGCACCACCCCACGCACCACCCCACGCACCACCCCACGCACCACCCCACGCACCACCCCACACACCACCCCACACACCACCACACGCACCACCCCACACACCACCACACGCACCACCCCACACACCACCACACGCACCACCCCACACACCACCACACGCACCACCCCACACACCACCACACGCACCACCCCACACACCACCACACGCACCACCCCACACACCACCCCACGCACCACCCCACACACCACCCCACGCACCACCCCACACACCACCCCACGCACCACCCCACACACCACCCCACGCACCACCCCACACACCACCCCACACACCACCCCACGCACCACCCCACGCACCACCCCACTCACCACCCCACGCACCACCCCACGCACCACCACACGCACCACCACACGCACCACCACACGCACCACCACACGCACCACCACACTCACCACCACACGCACCACCACACGCACCACCCCACGCACCACCACACGCACCACCCCACGCACCACCACACGCACCACCACACGCACCACCACACGCACCACCACACGCACCACCACACGCACCACCACACGCACCACCACACGCACCACCACACGCACCACCACACGCACCACCACACGCACCACCACACGCACCACCACACGCACCACCACACGCACCACCACACGCACCACCACACTCACCACCACACACCACCACACACCACCACACACCACCACACACCACCACACACCACCATACATCACCACACACCACCACACACCACCATACATCACCACACACCACCACACACCACCACACACCACCACACATCACCACACACCACCATACATCACCACACACCACCACACACCACCACACACCACCACACACCACCACACACCACCACACATCACCACACACCACCACACCACACATCACCACACACCACCACACACCACCACCACACACCACCACACACCACCACACACAACCACACACTACCACACACCACCACACATCACCACACATCACCACACACCACCACACACCACCACACACCACCACACACCACCACACACCACCACACATCACCACACACCACCACACACCACCACACCACACACCACCACACACCACCACACACCACCACACACCACCACACACCACCACACACCACCACACACCACCACACACCACCATACATCACCACACACCACCACACACCACCATACATCACCACACACCACCACACACCACCACACACCACCACACACCACCACACATCACCACACATCACCACACACCACCACACACCACCACACACCACCACACACCACCACACACCACCACACACCACCACACACCACACCACACACCACCACACACCACCACACACCACCACACACCACCACACACCACCACACACCACCACACACCACCACACACCACCACACACCACCACACACCACCACACATCACCACACACCACCACACACCACCACACACCACACCACACACCACCACACACCACCACACACCACCACACACCACCACACACCACCACACATCACCACACACCACCACACACCACCACACATCACCACACACCACCACACACCACCACACACCACCACACACCACCACACACCACCACACACCACCACACACCACCACACACCACACCACACACCACCACACACCACCACACACCACCACACATCACCACACACCACCACACACCACCACACACCACCACACACCACCACACACCACCACACACCACCACACACCACCACACACCACCACACATCACCACACACCACCACACATCACCACACATCACCACACACCACCACACACCACCACACACCACCACACACCACCACACACCACCACACACCACACCACACACCACACCACACACCACCACACACCACCACACACCACCACACACCACCACACACCACCACACATCACCACACACCACCACACACCACCACACACCACCACACACCACCACACATCACCACACACCACCACACATCACCACACACCACCACACACCACCACACATCACACATGCAGAAGCCGCTAACGAAGCTGTCGGTGCAACAGTTGCGTTATCGAACACATCTGATGGGGGGGGGGGGGTGAGGGGGTGAGGAAGAGGGGGGTTCAATCTTCCCTCCCCCTTCACCCCCCACCCCATATTCCCCGGTCCTTCTTTATTCATGCGCTTGCGGCGTCTGTGCGTTTGTGTGTTCGTTTGTTATTTCAATTTGGAGACGTTTCGACTTTTCTACTTTAGAATATGTATATGTGTGACCACGCAAAAATACTTAGAATATATATATAAATCCTTTCAATATATATATATATAATATATATATATCCTTTCTATATATATATATATCTGCACATAAACATGTGTACACACACACGTATAAATATATAAGCACATACCTCCACACATAAACTTACACAGTGAGCTGGAATAAATAGATGTAGCCATATATAGCACAGCAAAACATATAAATTTTCACTAATCACGAGCTTTATATATCATTTTTTTTGGTGTCACGTTTTTTCATGATATAAAACGCAGAATAAAAATTTATTTAAGGGGTAAAATTTTAGAAGTAATTGGAAGCGTGAATCATGCACGTACATGAGTCACACACGTACGTGAGTCACACACGTACATGAGTCACACACGCACATGAGTCCCACGTGCACATGAGTCACACACGTACATCAGGTACACACGTACATCAGGTACACACGTACATCAGGTACACACGTACATCAGGTACACACGTACATCAGGTACACACGTACATCAGGTACACACGTACATCAGGTACACACGTACATCAGGTACACACGTACATCAGGTACACACGTACATCAGGTACACACGTACATCAGGTACACACGTACATCAGGTACACACGTACATCAGGTACACACGTACATCAGGTACATACGTACATCAGGTACACACGTACATCAGGTACACACGTACATCAGGTACACACGTACATCAGGTACACACGTACATCAGGTACACACGTACATCAGGTACACACGTACATCAGGTACACACGTACATCAGGTACACACGTACATCAGGTACACACGTACATCAGGTACACACGTACATTCTACATATTGTATCCTTTCTCTAGCACGACTCACTGGGATCAGTTATACATTCTATTGAAAAAACTGTACTATAACAAGTTATTGGACCGTAATTCCTTAATAAACTGTAACGAGTTTTGCAGAGTAATCAGTCGCAGCAAACATTTACAATGGTCGTACTAATCAGTTATAACCAACTGTAACTAGTATAGTTATAACTGTATTGAAACTTGACAGATTCGCCAACTGCTCGGTGGGAACTCCTGTTGTAGTTGGAGTTACAGTTGCAGTAGTAATCAAAGTTACAGTTATACAGTCACAGTTGGAGTTACAGTTGCAGTAGTAATTAAAGTTACAGTTATGCAGTCACAATTGGAGTTACATTTGCAGTAGTAATTAAAGTAACAGTTATACAGTCACAGTTGGAGTTACAGTTGCAGTAGTAATCAGAGTTACAGTTATACAGTCACAATTGGAGTTACATTTGCAGTAGTAATTGAAGTAACAGTTATACAGTCACAGTTGGAGTTACAGTTGCTGTAGTAATCAAAGTAACAGTTATACAGTCACAGTTGGAGTTACAGTTGCAGTAGTAATCAGAGTTACAGTTATACAGTCACAATTGGAGTTACATTTGCAGTAGTAATTGAAGTAACAGTTATACAGTCACAGTTGGAGTTACAGTTGCTGTAGTAATCAAAGTAACAGTTATACAGTCACAGTTGGAGTTACAGTTGCAGTAGTAATCAGAGTTACAGTTATACAGTCACAGTTGGAGTTACAGTTGCAGTAGTAATTAAAGTAACAGTTATACAGTCACAGTTGGAGTTACAGTTGCAGTAGTAATCAGAGTTACAGTTATACAGTCACAATTGGAGTTACATTTGCAGTAGTAATTGAAGTAACAGTTATACAGTCACAGTTGGAGTTACAGTTGCTGTAGTAATCAAAGTAACAGTTATACAGTCACAGTTGGAGTTACAGTTGCAGTAGTAATCAGAGTTACAGTTATACAGTCACAGTTGGAGTTATAGTTGCTGTAGTAATCAAAGTAACAGTTATACAGTCACAGTTGGAGTTACAGTTGCTGTAGTAATCAGAGTTACAGTTATACAGTCACAGTTGGAGTTACAGTTGCAGTAGTAATCAGAGTTACAGTTATACAGTGACAGTTGGAGTTACAGTTGCTGTAGTAATCAGAGTTACAGTTATGCAGTCACAGTTGGAGTTACAGTTGCAGTAGTAATCAAAGTTACAGTTATACAGTCACAGTTGGAGTTACAGTTGCTGTAGTAATCAGAGTTACAGTTATACAGTCACAGTTGGAGTTACAGTTGCTGTAGTAATCAGAGTTACAGTTATGCAGTCACAGTTGGAGTTACAGTTGCAGTAGTAATCAAAGTTACAGTTATACAGTCACAGTTGGAGTTACAGTTGCAGTAGTAATCAGAGTTACAGTTATACAGTGACAGTTGGAGTTACAGTTGCTGTAGTAATCAGAGTTACAGTTATGCAGTCACAGTTGGAGTTACAGTTGCAGTAGTAATCAAAGTTACAGTTATACAGTCACAGTTGGAGTTACAGTTGCTGTAGTAATCAGAGTTACAGTTATACAGTCACAGTTGGAGTTACAGTTGCTGTAGTAATCAAAGTTACAGTTATACAGTCACAGTTGGAGTTACAGTTGCAGTAGTAATCAGAGTTACAGTTATACAGTCACAGTTGGAGTTATAGTTGCTGTAGTAATCAAAGTAACAGTTATACAGTCACAGTTGGAGTTACAGTTGCTGTAGTAATCAGAGTTACAGTTATACAGTCACAGTTGGAGTTACAGTTGCAGTAGTAATCAGAGTTACAGTTATACAGTGACAGTTGGAGTTACAGTTGCTGTAGTAATCAGAGTTACAGTTATGCAGTCACAGTTGGAGTTACAGTTGCAGTAGTAATCAAAGTTACAGTTATACAGTCACAGTTGGAGTTACAGTTGCTGTAGTAATCAGAGTTACAGTTATACAGTGACAGTTACAATTACAGTTCCAGTTGCAGTTACAGTTATTAACCGGCACGCAGTAATCCTCAAGTGTGGGGATTACAAGCAGGTGCGGGGATTTGGTTAAGTGCGCGGGGAGGGCAATCCCCCCAGGGAACTGATCCCCCCCCTTCCTATTGGGGGGGGTTATGGCCCCACTGGGGGGGGGGACGGGGGTGTTTGTGGGAGCAATTTGCAAGCGATTGGAATGCATAAATGAGCAAAACAGTTGAAGAATTTTGCAGAAAAGTATAAAATTTTAATAGATCTGTGGAAAGTTTTAATGAATTGTTTATAAAACTGCGCTAAGTTAAATTAAATTGTGACTTATGGTGTAGCTCGTGCAAATTGTGCAAAATTATGAAAATTTTACAGAACTTCGTAGAAATGCGAAATGGCGCAAATTCTGCAGAATTGTTCATCACTGTGTAGAGCAGTGAAGGGTGTGCACCCGCCACACACACCCGCCACACCCGCCACACACACCCGCCACACCCGCCACACACACCCGCCACACACACCCACCACACACCCGCCACACACCCGCCACACAAATTCCTCCCAGATAAACTCCCGCATATCGTATCTGCCCCGCGGTTGACACTTCAACTTCTGGGGACTTTTTAGGCGGGGACTTCCGGTGGGGCTTATCATCCCCACCCCACATCCCCACCCCACCCAACATCCTCACCCTCCCTCACCCGCATCTGGGAACTGAGAAACTTGAGGCAAAACGGGGTTGTGTTGGGAGTGGAAGATCTTGGGGGATGGGGGAGATAAGATTGGGGTTGGGGTTGGGGATGGAGGAAGAAGGTAGACTGGTTTGGAGAGTAAGTAGCGGGTGTACACGGTTAGTACCATAAATATAAATATTGCAAATCTACACAGGATCGACGCACAACTGGTAGGCAACAGGTAGGTAGAAACGGAAAACAACTGCGCAGCGACCGGTAGAAATGGAGAAAAAAAAGAAAAGTTTACCAAAGAGTGAATTACTTGAAGGGTAAAATTAGAGACTAACCCGAGCAGGTCCTCGGTGTGTTCAACTGAACTAGTGAACGGAACTATTTAACTGAAAAATCTCGCCTGTTCTTAATCTCAAGGGATTAAAAAAAACTCTACGGAATTTACTACCAATATTTAAGTATCTCGACCGATTCTGTTGAAAAATACTAAGTACGCTTTTGTGAGCTGGAGACTGTTGGAGACTGGAGACTGTTGGAGACTGTTGGAGACTGGAGACTGTTGGAGACTATTAAAAACTAATTTATATTGGAAACTAGTCAATTATATTTATCAATGGTGTGTAGTTTCTATTAGAAACTAGATACTATCTAGTATCTATCTATACTATCTAGTATCTAGATACTATCTGGTATCTAGTATAAACTAGATACTCGATAGTGAATCTAGATAGATAGTTATCTGTCTAGATAATAGATAGATAAAATAGAAACTAGATACTATCTACTATTGAAGAATAGAAGAATACTATTGGAGAATAGAGACTATTGGAGACTAAGATCGTTGCAAGCTAGACTATTAAAGATTAGATACTATTAAAGACTAGAGATATTAGAGAGGATTTGCACGGGATTTGAGCTCCTGAACTAGCACGTGCTAGCACGGGACTAAAACAAGAGCTAGTTCCATGCTAGTGAGACGGAAAGGCTGTGCACAAATAGACAGTGAGCCTGGTCCAGGTTCTGTCTCCCGTCAACTTCCTGTCTCGAGTTACTACTGAATGAAGGGAACGACAGAAAAGGATGTCATGAATATTACAACAAACAAAGGAGAACTTCATTAAAATTAGGACAAAATCAAAAAGAACTCAAAATGAGGGCAAAATGAAAAGTATTTCACTAAAATTAGAGCAAAACAAAAAAGGACTCCACTAAAATTAGAGCAAAAAAAGAGTACGCCACTAGAATTAGAGCAAAACAAAATAGAACTTCATTGCAATAAGAACAAAAAGTTGAACTCTATTAAATTTAGAACAAACCAAAAAAGAAACTCCGCACCATACAGAGAGAGGAAGGAAGCGAAACAAAGGGAATGGGAGATACAGAAACGCGTGCATTTTTGACGGGAGTAGACGGGGTAGACGGGAGTAGACGGGGGTAGACGGGGGTAGACGGGAGTAGACGGGGGTAGACGGGGGTAGACGGGGTAGACGGGAGTAGACGGGGGTAGACGGGGGTAGACGGGGGTAGACGGGAGTAGACGGGGGTAGACGAGAGTAGACGGGGGTAGACGGGGGTAGACGGGAGTAGACGGGAGTAGACGGGGGTAGACGGGGGTAGACGGGGGCGAACTGGTAAAAAGAATTTTTAATCGAAGTTTTGGAAAAGCTAGAAATAGGAACCAGAAAGGAAAGCGTTAGAGAGAGACTGCAGGATGAGAGAATAAGATCAAAGGCAAAGAAAAAGATGAGAAAAAACTGAAGAATAAAAATGGTATAAATAATGATGGAGTGAAAGAAATTCAGAGAAATTGCTGAATTATATCTGGAAATTTTAGGAAAATCAAATATTAGAATAATGTTGGAAAACAAAATTATGAAAACATGAAATTAAAACATAAAAACATGTTCAAAACATTGAAACTTAAAAAATTGAGAAAAGCATAGGTAAATAAAAGTGCAAAATTAAGGAAAAACTAAATTAAGAAATTAATAAAATGAAAGCATACAAAAAATTCAAAATAATCAAATTTTAAATCTAGCCTAATTGTGAACAGATGAAATTAAAAACAAATAGAATAAAAAACACAAAATGAAAGAATAAATTTAAGAAGAACTTAATTCAAAGGGTAAAATATTAAAAAGGAACCAACAGAAAGAAGAACAAATTTAAAAAAAGAACCAAAGAACAGAAAAACAAATGTAAAAAAGCATCTAAGAAAGAAGAACAAAATAAAAAAGACCCCCGGAAGGAAGAAAAAAGATAAACAAGAACCAAAAAAGATGACAAAATTAAAAAAGAACAATTTGAAAAATAACCAAAAGAAGAAAAAACAAATTTCAAGAAGAACCAAAAGAAGAAAAAACAAATTTCAAGAAGAACCAAATGAAGAAAAAATAAATTTCAAGACGAACCAAACGAAGAAAAAACATATATAATAAAGAACCAAAGGAAGAACCAGCCAAATTAAAAAAGAAAAATTTAAAAAAAAAGGAAAAATAGACTCAAAAAAAAGAACTAAAAGGAAAGAATAACAATTTAAAAAGGAACTAAAAGTAAGGAAGAAAGATATAGAAAATAACCAAAAGAAGGACCTAGCAACAAACACAGGCACAATGGCCGCAGCAGCGCCAGGCTCTGCCAACATTTTAATATCGAGAAGAAAATTCAAAATTTTGATCCCGCGGTGAGGACGCGGCGGTGGGGGGCCTTTCATGGGCCCCTCCCCCCCTGGGGGGGATAATGCCCTCTTGTGAGGGGATAATACCAGCGATAAAATGAAGTGGTTGTGGTGGTGGTGTTGTCGTTGGGGGGCATTGGTGTTGTACTGGTTGGGTGGTGTTTTAGGGATTTTTTGGTGGTGTGGGTATTGGTGTTATAGTGGGGGAGGACGTGGTGGTGTTGTAGTGGTTGGTTGGTGTTGTAATACTGATATGTGGTGGTGGTGTTGGAATGGGGTCATAGTGGTGTTGTAGGTTGTAGTGGTGGTGTATTGGTGTTGGGATGTTATGGTGTTAGAATGTGGTTGGGGTGGTGGTGGCGTAGTGGTTCGGGTTAGTGGTGAGGTGATGATGTTGGGATGCAATGGTGGTGCCAGAAGTAGGTGTGGTGGTGGTGGTGTTACCACAGAGATGGCATTAAAATCTAGCCAGGAACTCGTCAAAAAGGAACACGAACAGGACCGTCCCCGGGACCTCCTCCAGCCACCGCCATAAAAGGCAAAAATCGGCTTTGCATGCCATATAGCGGCTCTGTGCGCCATAAAGGCCGCTAAGCCATAATGGCATGCAAACTGCCACAGCTTCTCGGCCCTTCCTGCTTTACGATATTCTTTTTTTTGCAATTTTATGCTATTTGCTTTTTATTTCAATACTGCTTTGGTATTCTTTTTTTTCACAATTTTATCCAAATTCATTATCTGTTTAAATATTGCTGCTATTTGATTCCGCATCTGGCAATTTCATGAAATTTTGCTATGTATATAAATTTTTTACAAGTTTACGCAATTTTGCTAGGCATTTCCACATTGCCGCTCTCTAACTAGATTTGGCTTATTCGAACGTGCGAGAGTTGTTACGATCTACGGTATCGTTTTATTTTGCGTTAGTAGCGATCACTTCTTCGTGTTTGTATGTTTATACGCAATTTTGTGTTGTGCGGAGATTGGTCGACGTATTGACTCAACGTCTGTTTCCATATGTCTTTTGTACTTTTATTATTATCATTATTTTACTATTTATTATTCATGTACTTCTCCACCTATCTTTTTACTGTAATTTTCGACCATAATTTCGTCAATTCCATGTTAATTATGAATAAAAATCCGCGTTTCTGCATAAAATATTCACTTATCATGCCACCTGCCAGTCAGTGTTGACATTTCTGCTTCGAGTCTTTTTTATTTTTATTTGTGTACATTTCCATAGTTTAGTTCTGGACTTCAGGTCTGAAATTGATTTTATGCTGCTGTTTTACAGCTGAAAAAGGAAGCAAAACAAGCAATAATTTTATAAGTTCTCATAAGAAATATGACGCGTGTACTGCTGGTTATAAATCTCCGCCGTTAGTCAGAGCTGCATTGACGGGGCTAACGGCGCCGTGGCTGCGCCGTGGCTGCGCAACAATGCCTGATTCAAAATCTTCATTTTGTTTAGCAGATGCCCATAGCGCAACTGACGCGCGTGATGCAGCGCAGCTTAGCGCAGCCACACGGCAGCCACACGGCAGCCACACGGCAGCCACACGGCAGCCACACGGCAGCCACACGGCAGCCACACGGCAGCCACACGGCAGCCACACGGCAGCCACACGGCAGCCACACGGCAGCCACACGGCAGCCATACGGCAGCCACACGGCAGCCACACGGCAGCCACACGGCAGCCACACGGCAGCCACACGGCAGCCACACGGCAGCCACACGGCAGCCACACGGCAGCCACACGGCAGCCACACAGCAGCCACACGGCAGCCACACAGCAGCCACACGGCAGCCTTGGCCACTTTTCAAAAAGCTGTGGCGACCTGATTCAATACCGACACCACTTCCCTGACCTGACCAGGAGCTGTCGGCTGGTCGGTTACTTGGCGACAGGTGCTAAGTAGGATCGGATTAGATGTTAGTTTAAGCCTCCCTTGCCGCTTCAAAAGCGTTCCAAAGAGAGGAAAAAGGAAGGTATCATTTAGTATAGAGTTAAAGGATCGGAAAATCTATGCACAAAGCGCATGGAAACAGGACGTTCAGAAAGAAGTTCGTGAATCACGATTAAAGTTGAAGAAAAAAAAAATAAAAGTGAAGAATAAAGTTTTAAACATTTTTTTTATCGTTTCGAGATAAATCCCATCATCAGTTGAAAAACACACGAAATGAAATAAATGTAATTATTTACAGACACAAACGGTTCACAAGATTGAAATAAATTAGATACAAATGCACAATGGGAAAGAACTAGACGCATCATTCAGTGATGGTCTACCCTTTAAAATATGAAGTGATTCTAAAATGCGTCCGTCACTAAAATTTGACAAATGCCCTATGGTTGAAAAATTATTATTTGTGATTATTGAATTACAATTGTCTGCGGGTATACGGACTGCAAAATGGGGTGGTTGGCCTTGATCCTGTGCGGTAACTGACTCCCCTAAGCTCAGCGACCCTCTGTCCTAGGGTACGACCGGTGCAACCTACGTACCTGGATGCACACTGTGCGCAACTATATTTATAAACAATTGACGATCGCATCGCTGCGGGAAGTTTCTCCTCGAAACTGAAAAATTATCTAATACAAAAGTTGTTCACAAAACTTGCGTTAAACTTCGCTCAATCTCCTCCACTCGTGTCAAAATTCGCTCAATGTCTTCCACTCGCGTCGATATTTAACGTCTCATCATCACCTCTTTTCCACCTTCCACCTAACCTCCCACCACCCCCGCCCCCCCGCAGCAAAGCCTCTTAACATAATAGATCACATTCGTAGCGTGTAATCCTTTCAGAATTAATTATTGAACGATGAATTAAGAAAACCGCAAGCCGCAAAAAAGAGCGACATCTGCGATAATAATCTTCTTCTTTTTTATTTTCTCGGCGATGTCTTCAAATCGCCGCCATGTTTTCAACATGGCCGCCGCCGTAGCTTTAGTTCGGTATCCGTGATACGGTCGGATGCGCTGTGACTAGCGCTAGTTCGCGATTTTTTTCTACTCCTTTTTATTTTATTTTTTATTTTTTTTATTTTTCTCAGAGCGACCGGGAGCGGAATCCCGATGATTTTGGCGTTCGTTTTAGAAGCGATAATTTTGGCGTTCGTTTTAGAAGCGATAATTTTGGCGTTCGTTTAGAAGCGATAATTTTGGCGTTCGTCTTAGAAGCGACAATTTTGGCGTTCGTTTTAGAAGCGATAATTTTGGCGTTCGTTTTAGAAGCGATAATTTTGGCGTTCGTTTTGGAAGCGATAATTTTGGCGTTCGTTTTATAAGCGATAAAAATTTTGGCGTTCGTTTGAAAAGCGATAATTTTGGCGTTCGTTTACAAGCGATAAAAATTTTGGCGTTCGTTTGAAAAGCGATAATTTTGGCGTTCGTTTACAAGCGATAAAAATTTTGGCGTTCGTTTGAAAAGCGATAATTTTGGCGTTCGTTTACAAGCGATAAAAATTTTGGCGTTCGTTTGAAAAGCGATAATTTTGGCGTTCGTTTAAAAGCGATAATTTTGGCGTTCGTTTGAAAAGCGATAATTTTGGCGTTCGTTCTAAGCCCGCCAAATTATGCTTAGCTTTAGAACGCAGACTTTGTTCAGGTCGGGGATTGAATGTTCGATCGCGTTGTGAAGTCTCGGGAAAGGTTGGCTTTTGATGCGAAGGTTTATGCGACTCTCTCAGGGACGCAAAGCAGATGTGGCCATCTAGTGGGAATAAATGTTTTCCACTTAGCGGGATTTCCATTTAGCGGGATTTTCTTTTGACGGGATTTCCTAATATCGAGATTTCCAGTTAATGGGTTTTGTACTTCCAATAGAAGTTTAAAAACCACTTAACTGATTTTTCACCAAACGGGATTTCCCTTTGAGGGTAATTTCCCTGAGCACGGTTCCCCTTAACGGGTTTTTACTTAGGCCTATAAACACTAGGCCTATAAACACTAGGCCTATAAACACTAGACCTATAAACACTAGACCTATAACCACGAGGCCTATAAAACTAGACCTATAAACACTAGGCCTATAAACACTAGACCTATAACCACGAGGCCTATAAACACTAGGTCTATAAACACTAGGCCTATAAACACTAGACCTATAAACACTAGGCCTATAAACACTAGGCCTATAAACACTAGGCCTATAAACACTAGGCCTATAAACACTAGGCCTGTAAACACTAGGCCTATAAACACTAGGCCTATAAACACTAGGCCTATAAATACTAGGCCTATAAACACTAGGCCTATAAACACTAGGCCTATAAACACTAGGCCTATAAACACTAGGCCTATAAACACAAGACATATAAAAACTAGGCCTATAAACACTAGGCCTATAACCACGAGGCCTATAAACACTAGGCCTATAACCACGAGGCCTATAAACACTAGGCCTATGAACACTAGGCCTATAAACACTAGGCCTATAAACACTAGGCCTATAAACATTATGCCTATAAACACTATGCCTATAAACACTAGACCTATAACCACGAGGCCTATAAACACGAGGCCTATAAACACTAGGCCTATAAACACTAGGCCTATAAACACTAGACCTATAAACACTAGACCTACAAACACTAGGCCTATAAACACTAGGCCTATAACCACGAGGCCTATAAACACTAGACCTATAAACACTAGACCTATAAACACTATGCCTATAAACACTAGACCTATAACCACGAGGCCTATAAACACTAGGCCTATAAACACAAGGCCTATAAAAACTAGGCCTATAAACACTAGGCCTTTAACCACGAGACCTATAAACACTAGACCTATAAACACTAGACCTATAAACACTATGCCTATAAACACTAGACCTATAACCACGAGGCCTATAAACACTAGGCCTATAAACACTAGGCCTATAAACACTAGGCCTATAAACACTATGCCTATAAACACTAAACCTATAACCACGAGGCCTATAAACACGAGGCCTATAAACACTAGGCCTATAAACACTAGGCCTATAAACACTAGGCCTATAAACACTAGGCCTATAAACACTAGGCCTATAAACACTAGGCCTATAAACACTAGGCCTATAAACACTAGGCCTATAAACACTAGGCCTATAAACACTATGCCTATAAACACTAGACCTATAACCACGAGGCCTATAAACACGAGGCCTATAAACACTATGCCTATAAACACTAGACCTATAAACACTAGACCTACAAACACTAGGCCTATAAACACTAGGCCTATAAACACTAGGCCTATAACCACGAGGCCTATAAACACTAGACCTATAAACACTAGACCTATAAACACTATGCCTATAAACACTAGACCTATAACCACGAGGCCTATAAACACTAGGCCTATAAACACAAGGCCTATAAAAACTAGGCCTATAAACACTAGGCCTATAACCACGAGACCTATAAACACTAGACCTATAAACACTAGACCTATAAACACTATGCTTATAAACACTAGACCTATAACCACGAGGCCTATAAACACTAGGCCTATAAACACTAGGCCTTTAAACACTAGGCCTATAAACACTAGGCCTATAAACACTAGGCCTATAAACACTAGGCCTATAAACACTAGGCCTATAAACACTATGCCTATAAACACTAGACCTATAACCACGAGGCCTATAAACACGAGGCCTATAAACACTAGGCCTATAAACACTAGGCCTATAAACACTAGGCCTATAAACACTAGGCCTATAAACACTAGGCCTATAAACACTAGGCCTATAAACACTAGGCCTATAAACACTAGGCCTATAAACACTAGGCCTATAAACACTAGGCCTATAAACACTAGGCCTATAAACACTAGGCCTATAAACACAAGGCCTATAAAAACTAGGCCTATAAACACTAAATTCAGGCTGCTAGGCCTATAATTTTTGTCTGGGCGAATGCACTTTCGAGTGCGGAATTTACCTACATAACCCCCACACGGGATTGGAATCCTTTATCGAAATTTAGATTTTGAAGTACAGAATATAAATCCCCATTTCAAATTCAGAATTTTCATCTTCATTTTTAGTCGATAACTTTAATTCCCTTTTAAATTCACAATTTAAAACCTCTGTTCGAATTTAGAATTTCGATTTTCATTTCAAGTCCAGAATACAAATTCTTATTTCAAATTCAGGACGTAAATCCGGATTTAGCGCCCAGAAGAGGAGGTGCCATCGCAGAGGGCAGTTCCTGCTGGTCTAAAATTAATTCATTTTGATAAAATTGCCACATTTTCTTTTTTATAGGTAAATTTTATCAAAGTTTTTATCAAAATTTTATCAAAAAAAAATTATCAAAAAATAAAAATGATTATATCAAATTCGATAAAATAATTAAATTAAATCAAGTGACTTTTGATTTAATTGAGAGAATATGCCGTATTGTCGGCAAAAAACGTTTAATTAGGTTACAGTGCTAGATTTCCTCAAAATTAAATTTAATTAGATTAACTCTTTAGATTAGTTAAAATTGAATTTCGTATTAGATTAAACATGAAAAATTCTTTAATATTATCGTTAAATAATGTACGAACGCTCAAGTTTAAGGAAAAGTATATTTAATAAGTTTAGGATGCTGAATTTAGAATTATTATTCTAAATTATAATTTAGAATAATTATACCAAATAGTAAAATTGTCAAAAATTTAATCTTCTATTTTAAATTAAATCGCTAGGTTCCCGCGAAAAAAAAAATCATTGCACCTTTCACCTGGGTTTTCTAGGCACCAATCTTTCTTTGCATTAATTTGAAAAAATCATCGGCAGCAGATGGAAGTTTATTCGTCTATAGGGATCCCTCCCTCAGGTGGAAGTTACTTCCCCTCACCGCCTTCTATTCCCTCAGATGCAAAAATCTCTTCGCTGTGTCAGATTCCCTCTCTGATAACTTCTTTCCCGGGGTGGGGGGAATTGGCAGGAATGGGGGGAATGGTTGGGGTAGGAGTGGGGAGTGATGGGAATGGGTGGGAATGGATGAATGGGGGATGGGAGGAATAGGTGGGGAATGTGGGAATGGGGAGGAATGGAAGAAATGGAAAGGAATAAGGGAAATGGGAGGGAATGGGTGGGGATGGGGGAAAGAGGGAAATAGGGTGGGAAATACGCGTAGAAGAAATGGGGAGGGAAAATGGAAGGTAATGGAAAAGAATGAAGGGAATGAAGGGAATGAATGGGAATGGATGGGAATGGATGGGAATGAAGAGAATGGAAGGGAATGGAAGGGAATGGATCGGAATGGGAGAAAGGTTTGGAATGGAAGGAGGAATTAAGGGAATGGGGAGGGGAATAAAGAGGAGAAATAAATAGAAATAGGAGGAATGGGAGAATTTGGGAAATGAGGGAAAGGAGGTGGAGAAATGAGGATGAAAAGAGGAAATGGGATGGGCAATGGGGATGATTGGGGGAGTGAGGGGGACACAGGAATGAATGGGGGAATTGGGAGATGGAAATCGATGAGAAAAAAGGAGAATAAGAGTGGAGTGGTGGAGGGGGAGGGCGGCGGCAGGTGGAGGAGAGTGGTGGAGGGGAATGGCGGAGGGGAGTGGTCGAGGGGAATGGTGGAGGGGAGTGGTGGAGGGGAGTGGTCGAGGGGAGTGGTCGAGGGGAGTGGTCGAGGGGAGTGGTCGAGGGGAGTGGTCGAGGGGAGTGGTCGAGGGGAGTGGTCGAGGGGAGTGGTCGAGGGGAGTGGTCGAGGGGAGTGGTCGAGGGGAGTGGTCGAGGGGAGTGGTGGATAGAGTGGTGGAGGGGAGTGGTGGAGGGGAGTGGTGGATAGAGTGGTGGAGGGGAATAGCGGAGGGGAGTGGTCGAGGGGAGTGGTGGAGGGGAGTGGTGGAGGGGAGTGGTGGAGGGGAGTGGTGGAGGGGAGTGGTCGAGGGGAGTGGTCGAGGGGAGTGGTCGAGGGGAGTGGTCGAGGGGAGTGGTCGAGGGGAGTGGTGGAAGGGATTGGTGGAGGGGAGTGGTGGAGGGGAGTGGTGGATAGAGTGGTGGAGGGGAATGGCGGAGGGGAGTGGTCGAGGGGAGTGGTGGAGGGGAGTGGTGGAGGGGAGTGGTGGAGGGGAGTGGTGGAGGGGAATGGTGGAGGGGAGTGGTGGAGAGGAGTGGTGGAGGGAGTGGTGGAGGGGAGTGGTGGAGGGGAGTGGAGCGACATTTAATAAAGCGGAAAAAAGCGCAATTTTACGCCCCAAAAGCGCGTAATGCAGCCGGTGGCGCTAGCGTAGGCCTTAGGCCTTCTGGAATGTTTGAACGAGAATTTGTCTTTATTTTGTTCGGTTTTGTCGGGTTTTGTCGGGATGAAACACTGCAGTTTGTGTTGGACGTTTTCGAATGGGGCGTGTGCGATACTACGGGCAAATTAAGGATTAATTATTATCAGTAAACAATTATAGTTGATAAAAAATTATGGTTGAGACATAATTATAGTTGATAAATAATTACAGTCGATGAAAATTTATAAGTAATGAATAATTATAGTGTATTAATTCTTATAGTTGATAAATAATTAAAGGTAATAAATACTTATTTTGGACAGTTTGACAGTTCAATAAGACAGTTAGACAGTTAGACAGTTTAGACAGTTCAATAAGCATAGACAAACGGAGTAAAGAATAGCTTCACAAATACATGAAAAACTCGACTAAGAATTATTTGAGAGTGGCGGTATTTAATAGAAGTGAACTACCTTATGTTTTGTACAAATAAAAATTTAAAACAGAGGAAAAAAGAGAGAAGTAAGAGGGAGGAAAAGAGAGGGAGAGCTATAAAAAGAAGAGAAAGAGAACCATCAGAGAACCATCAGAGAACCATCAGAGAACCATCAGAGAACCATCAGAGAACCATCAGAGAACCACCAGAGAACCATCAGAGAACCATCAGAGAACCATCAGAGAACCACCAGAGAACCACCAGAGAACCACCAGAGGACCATCAGAGAACCATCAGAGAACCACCAGAGAACCACCAGAGAACCACCAGAGAACCACCAGAGAACCTCCAGAGAACCACCAGAGAACCACCAGAGAACCACCAGAGAACCACCAGAGAACCATCAGAGAACTATCAGAGAACCATCAGAGAACCATCAGAGAACCATCAGAGAACCATCAGAGAACCACCAGAGAACCCCCACAGAACCACCAGAGTACCACCAGAGAACCACCAGAGAACCACCAGAGAACCACCAGAGAACCATCAGAGAACCATCAGAGAACCATCAGAGAACCATCAGAGAACCATCAGAGAACCATCAGAGAACCATCAGAGAACCATCAGAGAACCATCAGAGAACCATCAGAGAACCATCAGAAAACCATCAGAAAACCATCAGAGAACCATCAGAGAACCATCAGAGAACCACCAGAGAACCACCAGAGAACCACCAGAGAACCACCAGAGAACCACCAGAGAACCACCAGAGAACCACCAGAGAACCACCAGAGAACCACCAGAGAACCACCAGAGAACCACCAGAGAACCACCAGAGAACCACCAGAGAACCATCAGAGAACCACCAGAGAACCACCAGAGAACCACCAGAGAACCACCAGAGAACCACCAGAGAACCATCAGAGAACCATCAGAGAACCATCAAAGAACCATCAGAGAACCACCAGAGAACCACCAGAGAACCACCAGAGAACCATCAGAGAACCATCAGAGAACCACCAGAGAACCACCAGAGAACCACCAGAGAACCATCAGAGAACCATCAGAGAACCATCAGAGAACCATCAGAGAACCATCAGAGAACCACCAGATAACCACCAGAGAACCACCAGAGAACCACCAGAGAACCACCAGAGAACCACCAGAGAACCATCAGAGAACCATCAGAGAACCATCAGAGAACCATCAGAGAACCACCAGAAAACCACCAGAGAACCATCAGAAAACCATCAGAGAACCATCAGAGAACCATCAGAGAACCATCAGAGAACCATCAGAGAACCATCAGAGAACCATCAGAGAACCATCAGAGAACCATCAGAGAACCATCAGAAAACCATCAGAGAACCATCAGAGAACCATCAGAGAACCACCAGAGAACCACCAGAGAACCACCAGAGAACCACCAGAGAACCACCAGAGAAACACCAGAGAACCATCAGAGAACCATCAGAGAACCATCAGAGAACCATCAGAGAACCATCAGAGAACCATCAGAGAACCATCAGAGAACCATCAGAGAACCATCAGAGAACCATCAGAGAACCATCAGAGAACCATCAGAGAACCATCAGAGAACCATCAGAGAACCATCAGAGAACCATCAGAGAACCATCAGAGAACCATCAGAGAACCATCAGAGAACCATCAGAGAACCATCAGAGAACCATCAGAGAACCATCAGAGAACCATCAGAGAACCATCAGAGAACCATCAGAAAACCATCAGAAAACCATCAGAGAACCATCAGAAAACCATCAGAGAACCATCAGAGAACCATCAGAGAACCGCCAGAGAACCACCAGAGAACCACCAGAGAACCATCAGAGAACCATCAGAGAACCATCAGAGAACCATCAGAGAACCATCAGAGAACCATCAGAGAACCATCAGAGAACCATCAGAGAACCACCAGAGAACCATCAGAGAACCACCAGAGAACCATCAGAGAACCACCAGAGAACTATCAGAGAACCACCAGAGAACCGTCAGAGAACCATCAGAGAACCACCAGAGAACCACCAGAGAACCATCAGAGAACCATCAGAGAACCACCAGAGAACCACCAGAGAACCACCAGAGAACCATCAGAGAACCATCAGAGAACCATCAGAGAACCATCAGAGAACCATCAGAGAACCATCAGAGAACCATCAGAGAACCATCAGAGAACCATCAGAGAACCATCAGAGAACCATCAGAGAACCACCAGAGAACCACCAGAGAACCATCAGAGAACCATCAGAGAACCATCAGAGAACCATCAGAGAACCATCAGAGAACCATCAGAGAACCATCAGAGAACCATCAGAGAACCATCAGAGAACCATCAGAGAACCATCAGAGAACCATCAGAGAACCATCAGAGAACCATCAGAGAACCATCAGAGAACCACCAGAGAACCACCAGAGAACCACCAGAGAACCACCAGAGAACCACCAGAGAACCACCAGAGAACCACCAGAGAACCACCAGAGAACCACCAGAGAACCATCAGAGAACCATCAGAGAACCATCAGAGAACCATCAGAGAACCACCAAAGAACCCCCAGAGTACCACCAGAGAACCACCAGAGAACCACCAGAGAACCATCAGAGAACCATCAGAGAACCATCAGAGAACCATCAGAGAACCATCAGAGAACCATCAGAGAACCATCAGAAAACCATCAGAGAACCATCAGAGAACCATCAGAGAACCACCAGAGAACCACCAGAGAACCACCAAAGAACCACCAGAGAACCACCAGAGAACCATCAGAGAACCACCAGAGAACCACCAGAGAACCACCAGAGAACCACCAGAGAACCATCAGAGAACCCCCAGAGAACCACCAGAGAACCACCAGAGAACCACCAGAGAACCATCAGAGAACCATCAGAGAACCATCAAAGAACCATCAGAGAACCACCAGAGAACCACCAGAGAACCACCAGAGAACCACCAGAGAACCATCAGAGAACCATCAGAGAACCACCAGAGAACCACCAGAGAACCACCAGAGAACCATCAGAGAACCATCAGAGAACCATCAGAGAACAACCAGAGAACCACCAGAGAACCACCAGAGAACCACCAGAGAACCACCAGAGAACCACCAGAGAACCATCAGAGAACCATCAGAGAACCATCAGAGAACCATCAAAGAACCATCAGAGGACCACCAGAGAACCACCAGAGAACCACCAGAGAACCACCAGAGAACCACCAGAGAACCATCAGAGAACCATCAGAGAACCATCAGAGAACCATCAGAGAACCATCAGAGAACCATCAGAGAACCATCAGAGAACCATCAGAGAACCATCAGAGAACCATCAGAGAACCATTAGAGAACCATCAGAGAACCATCAGAGAACCATCAGAGAACCACCAGAGAAACACCAGAGAACCATCAGAGAACCATCAGAGAACCATCAGAGAACCATCAGAGAACCATCAGAGAACCATCAGAGAACCATCAGAGAACCATCAGAGAACCATCAGAGAACCATCAGAGAACCATCAGAGAACCATCAGAGAACCATCAGAGAACCATCAGAGAACCATCAGAGAACCATCAGAGAACCATCAGAGAACCATCAGAGAACCATCAGAGAACCATCAGAGAACCATCAGAGAACCATCAGAGAACCATCAGAGAACCATCAGAGAACCATCAGAGAACCATCAGAAAACCATCAGAGAACCATCAGAGAACCATCAGAGAACCATCAGAGAACCACCAGAGAAACACCAGAGAACCATCAGAGAACCATCAGAGAACCATCAGAGAACCATCAGAGAACCATCAGAGAACCATCAGAGAACCATCAGAGAACCATCAGAGAACCACCAGAGAACCATCAGAGAACCACCAGAGAACCATCAGAGAACCACCAGAGAACCATCAGAGAACCACCAGAGAACCGTCAGAGAACCATCTGAGAACCACCAGAGAACCACCAGAGAACCACCAGAGAACCATCAGAGAACCACCAGAGAACCACCAGAGAACCATCAGAGAACCATCAGAGAACCATCAGAGAACCATCAGAGAACCATCAGAGAACCATCAGAGAACCATCAGAGAACCATCAGAGAACCATCAGAGAACCATCAGAGAACCATCAGAGAACCACCAGAGAACCACCAGAGAACCACCAGAGAACCATCAGAGAACCATCAGAGAACCATCAGAGAACCATCAGAGAACCATCAGAAAACCATCAGAGAACCATCAGAGAACCATCAGAGAACCATCAGAGAACCATCAGAGAACCATCAGAGAACCATCAGAGAACCACCAGAGAACCATCAGAGAACCACCAGAGAACCACCAGAGAACCATCAGGGAACCACCAGAGAACCGTCAGAGAACCATCAGAGAACCACCAGAATACCACCAGAGAACCATCAGAGAACCATCGGAGAACCACCAGAGAACCATCAGAGAACTATCAGAGAACCATCAGAGAACCACCAGAGAACCATCAGAGAACCATCAGAGAACCATCAGAGAACCATCAGAGAACCATCAGAGAACCATCAGAGAACCATCAGAGAACCATCAGAGAACCATCAGAGAACCATCAGAGAACCATCAGAGAACCATCAGAGAACCATCAGAGAACCACCAGAGAACCACCAGAGAACCACCAGAGAACCATCAGAAAACCATCAGAGAACCATCAGAGAACCATCAGAGAACCATCAGAGAACCATCAGAGAACCATCAGAGAACCATCAGAGAACCATCAGAGAACCATCAGAGAACCATCAGAGAACCATCAGAGAACCACCAGAGAACCATCAGAGAACCATCAGAGAACCATCAGAGAACCATCAGAGAACCATCAGAGAACCATCAGAGAACCATCAGAGAACCATCAGAGAACCATCAGAGAACCATCAGAGAACCATCAGAGAACCATCAGAGAACCATCAGAGAACCATCAGAGAACCATCAGAGAACCATCAGAGAACCATCAGAGAACCATCAGAGAACCACCAGAGAACCATCAGAGAACCACCAGAGAACCATCAGAGAACCACCAGAGAACCATTAGAGAACCACCAGAGAACCGTCAGAGAACCATCAGAGAACCACCAGAGAACCACCAGAGAACCATCAGAGAACCATCAGAGAACCACCAGAGAACCATCAGAGAACCATCAGAGAACCATCAGAGAACCACCAGAGAACCATCAGAGAACCATCAGAGAACCATCAGAGAACCATCAGAAAACCATCAGAGAACCATCAGAGAACCATCAGAGAACCATCAGAGAACCATCAGAGAACCATCAGAGAACCATCAGAGAACCATCAGAGAACCATCAGAGAACCACCAGAGAAACACCAGAGAACCATCAGAGAACCATCAGAGAACCATCAGAGAACCATCAGAGAACCATCAGAGAACAATCAGAGAACCATCAGAGAACCATCGGAGAACCATCAGAGAACCATCAGAGAACCATCAGAGAACCATCAGAGAACCATCAGAGAACCATCAGAGAACCATCAGAGAACCATCAGAGAACCATCAGAGAACCATCAGAGAACCATGAGAGAACCATGAGAGAACCATCAGAGAACCATCAGAGAACCATCAGAGAACCATCAGAGAACCATCAGAGAACCATCAGAGAACCATCAGAGAACCATCAGAAAACCATCAGAGAACCATCAGAGAACCATCAGAGAACCATCAGAGAACCACCAGAGAACCACCAGAGAGCCATCAGAGAACCATCAGAGAACCATCAGAGAACCATCAGAGAACCATCAGAGAACCATCAGAGAACCATCAGAGAACCATCAGAGAACCACCAGAGAACCATCAGAGAACCACCAGAGAACCATCAGAGAACCACCAGAGAACCATCAGAGAACCACCAGAGACCCGTCAGAAAACCATCAGAGAACCACCAGAGAACCACCAGAGAACCATCAGAGAACCATCAGAGAACCACCAGAGAACCACCAGAGAACCATCAGAGAACCATCAGAGAACCATCAGAGAACCATCAGAGAACCATCAGAGAACCATCAGAGAACCATCAGAGAACCACCAGAGAACCACCAGCGAACCATCAGAGAACCATCAGAGAACCATCAGAGAACCATCAGAGAACCATCAGAGAACCATCAGAGAACCATCAGAGAACCATCAGAGAACCATCAGAGAACCATCAGAGAACCATCAGAGAACCATCAGAGAACCATCAGAGAACCATCAGAGAACCATCAGAGAACCATCAGAGAACCACCAGAGAACCATCAGAGAACCACCAGAGAATCATCAGAGAACCACCAGAGAACCATCAGAGAACCACCAGAGAACCGTCAGAGAACCATCAGAGAACCACCAGAGAACCACCAGAGAACCATCAGAGAACCATCAGAGAACCACCAGAGAACCATCAGAGAACCATCAGAGAACCATCAGAGAACCACCAGAGAACCATCAGAGAACCATCAGAGAACCACCAGAGAACCATCAGAGAACCATCAGAGAACCATCAGAGAACCACCAGAGAACCACCAGAGAACCATCAGAGAACCATCAGAGAACCATCAGAGAACCATCAGAGAACCATCAGAGAACCATCAGAGAACCACCAGAGAACCATCAGAGAACCATCAGAGAACCATCAGAGAACTATCAGAGAACCATCAGAGAACCACCAGAGAACCATCAGAGAACCATCAGAGAACCACCAGAGAACCACCAGAGAACCATCAGAGAACCACCAGAGAACCATCAGAGAACCATCAGAGAACCATCAGAGAACCATCAGAGAACCATCAGAGAACCACCAGAGAACCATCAGAGAACCATCAGAGAACCACCAGAGAACCACCAGAGAACCATCAGAGAACCACCAGAGAACCATCAGAGAACCATCAGAGAACCACCAGAGAACCACCAGAGAACCATCAGAGAACCATCAGAGAACCATCAGAGAACCATCAGAGAACCATCAGAGAACCATCAGAGAACCACCAGAGAACCATCAGAGAACCATCAGAGAACCATCAGAGAACCATCAGAGAACCATCAGAGAACCATCAGAGAACCATCAGAGAACCACCAGAGAACCATCAGAGAACCATCAGAGAACCACCAGAGAACCACCAGAGAACCATCAGAGAACCACCAGAGAACCATCAGAGAACCATCAGAGAACCATCAGAGAACCATCAGAGAACCACCAGAGAACCATCAGAGAACCATCAGAGAACCACCAGAGAACCACCAGAGAACCATCAGAGAACCACCAGAGAACCATCAGAGAACCATCAGAGAACCACCAGAGAACCACCAGAGAACCATCAGAGAACCAACTCACGTTAAATCAGTTGCCCGTAAGCTGAACAGTTTATCATGTTGATGTTAGTTAAGAAACTCGAAATAAATACTATGTGCAAAATGTTATAACTATTTGGAGCATGTAGGGGACGCATATGTTCAATGGCGTGTACAGTCTGTATTTTCCTTTTGAAATTATTTAAGAAATAGGCAAAAGTAATGGGGTATTACATATTAAAAATAAATAAACCTGTTTATTATGGTCTTAATTTTTATTTAATGAAATTAATGGTGTTTACAATGGTGCAAGTGTTACTTGTGTAGAGTTAATTATTTTTTTAAATGAAAACCTTATTAGAATTTATAATGATGTTAATCTGGTTAACAGTTTAAGGACGGCCAAAGTGGCACACTTGTCTCATACATAATTAGTATTAAACATTTTTCATGGAATAAAATAAATTTAGGCCTACTCTACTCCCACATCTTCAAAATTTTAAATCTAACTCTATAATAAAATTATACCTTGAATTTAAATCTGAAACATTTAAATGTAAAACATCGAAATCTATTGCAAGGAAATTTAATGCATTGAAATATAACGTTATTCTGTGGAATAAATCCAAAATGGCCGTTTTTTTAAAGTTGAAGGCCATTTTCTGTGAACGCGAAAAGTTCTTTCGTGTATGAGTCGTGTATGAGTCGTGTATGAGTCGAGTATGAGTCGTGTTTGAGTCGTGTTTGAGTCGTGTATGAGTCGTGTATGAGTCGTGTATGAGTCGTGTATGAGTCGTGTATGAGTCGTGTATGAGTCGTGTATGAGTCGTGTATGAGTCGTGTATGAGTCGTGTATGAGTCTTGTATGAGTCGTGTATGAGTCGTGTATGAGTCGTGTATGAGTCGTGTATGTGTTGTGCGCGCTGTTGATAACCGAGTAATTTAATTAATCTACAACTAACTTGGATATTTACTCATATTTAATCACGCTGTGACTGCCCAGTACACGCGTACCGTGTACCGTGTACCGTGTTGTGGTGTTGTGGTGTTCTCCCCCAGGCTGCAACACGCTTCGGGCAGACTTTGAGCTATCTTTTTCGTGATAGGATAGCCCGAAGCGAGTGCCTGAGGTACAACCGTATTCGGCAGGATATGGACAACACGGGGGTAACACGGTAATTATATTGGTGACTGTTAGGTACACGGAACACGGACCATTACACTGGGCCCTCGGTGACTACTATGAGCACTGTTCGTTACTCGTAAATTACGTAATGATTGGAACACAGCACTAATACGTGATGGTTGAAATACAATACTATTCGAGAAGTACGTAATGATTGAAACACAATCCTAAGTGAGAATAGTACGAATATGTGGTGATTGAAGTACAATCCTATTCGAGAATGACATAAATTGAAACACAATCCTATGCGAGAATAGCACTAATACGTGATGGCTGAAATACAATACTATTCGAGACGTACGTAATGATTGAAACACAATCCTACGTGAGAATAGTACACATATGTGGTGATTGAAGTACAATCCTATTCGAGAATGACATAAATTGAAACACAATCCTATGCGAGAATAGCACAAATACGTGATGATTGAAGCACAATCTTATTCGGGAATGACGTAATGATTGAAACACAATCCTATGCGAGAATAGCACAAATACGTGATGATTGAAGCACAATCCTATTCGGGAATGACGTAATGATTGAAACACAATCCTATGCGAGAATAGCACAAATACGTGATGATTGAAGCACAATCCTATTCGGGAATGACGTAATGATTGAAACACAATCCTATGCGAGAATAGCACAAATACGTGATGATTGAAGCACAATCCTATTCGGGAATGACGTAATGATTGAAACACAATCCTATGCGAGAATAGCACAAATACGTGATGATTGAAGCACAATCCTATTCGGGAATGACGTAATGATTGAAACACAATCCTATGCGAGAATAGCACAAATACGTGATGATTGAAGCACAATCCTATTCGGGAATGACGTAATGATTGAAACACGATCCTATGCGAGAATAGCACAGATACGTGATGATTGAAGCACAATCCTATTCGGGAATGACGTAATGATTGAAACAAGCACCAATAGCTGGTAACGTCCGCGAGGACGCTACTTACGAACGCAGCGGCGAGACGTGATGATTGGTGCTACGTCGTGCGACTGTTACGAACAGGTCAGCTGGTGCTAGCGGGGCGCCGAGACGAGGCTAGTCAGCTGGCTCGGGCCCAGCCGCCACGTGGTTCACCGTGGTAGCTGGTAAGTAGCTGCGGCGAGGCTAGCCGGCCGGAGCGGGCGAGAGATGTCGTAGAGCGGCTATGCCGACGACGCCGGCGCGGGGCGTTGCAACGTGACTTTTTTGAGGCTTTGAAACACCTTGAAGCGTCGATAGGCAGGGCCGGTCTCCGGAGCTTGGTGCAGGTACGCGAGAGACAAAGTCGATCTCGGAAGCTAGATGCAGGAACACGAGGCTGGCGCTGGAGATGTGACTTGAACGAGGACGAGGGCTTGAGTGAGTGCGAGCCTTGTTGCGGTCGCCTTATGTAGGCCTCGAGTGCAAGCCTTGAGTCTGGGCGTGAGTCCTGATTGGTCGCGAGTTTGTGGGCCTGTGGTGCTGGAGGCAGGAAGCCGTTGTAGCTTACGGGCACCTTTTCTCATAGTCGCGAGGCGGCTTCTCTCAGGTCCCGTGTTTGGTTGACTAGGCGCTTCGGGTCCGGAGGTGCTCTGGAACGGATGCGGTTGTAGTCTGGAGGCAGCTTTTCTCAGGTCTTGTGGAGGTCCGCGGCTTGCCGCTGGGATCACCACAGTGTAGGTACTTATTTACGTAGTGCGGGTCTGGTGAGTTCAACTAATGAACAAAACCTTAATTAAAAATGAATTAGAGTTCATGAAAGGAAACTGACTTGCACCTGAAACGAAAACAAAACACATGAGTAATCCTGTGTGTAAGGATGAATACATATTTTTGGTTTACATTTCAGCAGGAATTTTTTTTTTCAGTTTAAAAGTCTCAAATCGCACTTCTCTTGCCTACGTTGAAATAATCGCAAAATTATCCGAAAAAACTTCCAAACTTCGACGTTATGATGTATGTAAAAGTCCTTATGAATCAATTTTAATGAATTCACATATCAATAATATTAATAAAACATGATATTAATATTAATCCCGGTGGTTGATGCTTCGTGCTTATATAATATAGTATAATATAAAATTGACGCTCTAATATGTTGTTATAATAATGCATTTACTAATTAATTATTGATAAATTACTTCTGATAAAAGCATCAATTATTAACATGAGAAATACACCAATAATTGATCTCACAATGCATCAAAAATTATTGGTGCATCATTTTAATAAATATTGATGCATTTATTAGTAATTTATTATAGATGCATTATTTGATAAAATATCGATGCATTTATTTTATTATTCGTTATTTTTATGTAATACCGAAGAAAGGAAATATTCTTTGTAATTCTTCATCTTGGTCCTAAACTTTTTAGTTACTCGAAACTTGCTCAACTGTAATCCTATTGTTAGAGATGTTAATCCTATTGATATATATCACATATCCTATTGTTAATGATACAAATCCTATTGATAATAATACAAATCCTATTGATAATGATACAAATCCTATTGATGATACAAATCCTATCGATAATGATACAAATCCTATTGATAATGATACAAACCCTATCGATAATGATACAAATCCTATTGATAATGATACAAACCCTATCGATAATGATACAAATCCTATTGATAATGATACAAATCCTATTGATAATGATACAAATCCTGTTGATATTGATACAAATCCTATTGATAATGATACAAATCCTATTGATAATGATACAAATCCTATTAATGATACAAATCCTGTTGATAATGATTCAAATCCTATTGATAATGATACAAGTCCTATTGATAATGATACAAATCCTGTTGATATTGATACAAATCCTATTGATAATGATACAAATCCTATTGATAATGATACAAATCCTATTAATGATACAAATCCTGTTGATAATGATTCAAATCCTATTGATAATGATACAAGTCCTATTGATAATGATACAAATCCTGTTGATATTGATACAAATCCTATTGATAATGATACAAATCCTATTGATAATGATACAAATCCTATTAATGATACAAATCCTGTTGATAATGATTCAAATCCTATTGATAATGATACAAGTCCTATTGATAATGATACAAATCCTATTGATAATGATACAAATCCTATTGATAATGATACAAATCCTATTGATAATGATACAAATCCTGTTGATAATGATACAAATCCTATCGATAATGATACAAATCCTATTGATAATGATACAAATCCTATTGATAATGATACAAATCCTATTGATAATGATACAAATCCTGTTGATAATGATACAAATCCTATCGATAATGATACAAATCCTATCGATAATGATACAAATCCTATTGCTGAATATATAAATCCTATTCATAACGACACTAATCTCATCGACAAAAATACTAATACCATCGATAATGATGCTGACTATTTACATTCACACTAATTCCAGGTGTGACGACATCAATCTTATTTTCAATAGAATTAATTCCATTAAGAGTTCAATTAATCCTATTTCGCGTAGAATTAATCCTACTCATGACGCTAATCCCACACATAAAGACACAAATCCAGCCGCCCTCCCCCCAGTCCCATCCTCCATTAAATCCCGAGGCGGGACCTCCCATATCCCCCCGGGGTTCAATCCTCGGTCATCTGGCAGGGATAATCCGGGGGGGCTCGGCCCCCCCCTTGCCCCCCGCCTGCCCCCCAAAACAAAATGGCGGCGAGGCGATCAGCCGCGCCAAATCTCGGCTGCCGAGACGAGCTTGGGACGAATTTAGGCATTATTCAACACGAGCTGGGGACGGGACTGGCGGGTGCATTTATTCATCCGTTGAATGTCACTATTATCCATAATGAATGTATATATTCATCCCTTTGCTTGTATCTACTCATTGCTTCGAATCTATTTATTAATATCTTTTGGTGTATTTATTCATACTTTCGTATGCATTAATTCATCCCTTCGAATGCATTTATTCATCCCTTTGAATGCATTTATTCATCCACTCGAATGTATTTATTCATCCCTTCGAATTTATTTATTCATCCCTACGAATGCATTTATTCATCCCTTTGAATGTATTTATTCATCGTTTGAATGCATTTATTCATCCCTTCGAATGCATTTATTCATCCCTTCGAATGCATTTATTCATCCCTTCGAATGCATTTATTTATCCCTTCGAATGCATTTATACATCCCTTCGAATGCATTTATTCATCCCTTCGAATGCATTTATTCATCCCTTCGAATGCATTTATTCATCCCATCGAATACATTTATTCATCCCTTCGAATACATTTATTCATCCCTTCGAATGCATTTATTCATCCCTTCGAATGCATTTATTTATCCCTTCGAATGCATTTATACATCCCTTCGAATGCATTTATTCATCCCTTCGAATGCATTTATTCATCCCTTCGAATGCATTTATTCATCCCATCGAATACATTTATTCATCCCTTCGAATGCATTTATTTATCCCTTCGAATGCATTTATACATCCCTTCGAATGCATTTATTCATCCTTTCGAATGCATTTATTCATCCCTTCGAATGCATTTATTCATCCCTTCGAATGCATTTATTAATCCCTTCGAATGCATTTATTCATCCTTTCGAATAAATTTATTCATCCCTTCGAATGCATTTATTCATCCCTTCGAATACATTTATTCATCCCTTCGAATGCATTTATTCATCCCTTCGAATACATTTATTCATCCCTTCGAATGCATTTATTCATCCCTTCTAATACATTTATTCATCCCTTCGAATGCATTTATTCATCCCATCGAATACATTTATTCATCCCTTCGAATACATTTATTCATCCCTTCGAATGCATTTATTCATCCCTTCGAATGCATTTATTCATCCCTTCGAATACATTTATTCATCCCTTCGAATACATATATTCATCCCTTCGAATACATTTATTCATCCCTCCGTATCCCTTCGAATACATTTATTCATCCCTTCGAATGCATTTATTCATCCCTTCGAATACATTTATTCATCCCTTCGAATACATTTATTCATCCCTCCGTATCCCTCCGAAAATTAATTTCGTAGCTGCAATGTTGCCTGCAATGATACCGGATACGGAGCGTACCGTGTTTTTTTCAGCCAGCTGTATCGTTTTCTGTATCCTAGATACTGCACTGATGATACCGATAATACGGTAAGGATGATACCGATAATACGGTAGGGAAGATACCGATATTACGGTAGGGAAGATACCGATAATACGGTAGGGAAGATACCGATAATACGGTATGGAAGATACCGATAATACGGTAAGGATGATACCGGTAATACGGTAGGGAAGATACCGATAATACGGTAGGGAAGATACCGATAATACGGTAAGGATGATACCGATAATACGGTAGGGAAGATACCGATAATACGGTAGGGAAGATACCGATAATACGGTAAGGATGATACCGATAATACGGTAGGGAAGATACCGATAATACGGTAGGGAAGATACCGATAATACGGTAGGGAAGATACCGATAATACGGTAGGGAAGATACCGATAATACGGTAAGGATGATACCGGTAATACGGTAGGGAAGATACCGATAATACGGTAGGGAAGATACCGATAATACGGTAGGGAAGATACCGATAATACGGTAGGGAAGATACCGATAATACGGTAGGGAAGATACCGATAATACGGTAGGGAAGATACCGATAATACGGTAAGGATGATACCGATAATACGGTAGGGAAGATACCGATAATACGGTAGGGAAGATACCGATAATACGGTAGGGAAGATACCGATAATACGGTAGGGAAGATACCGATAATACGGTAGGGAAGATACCGATAATACGGTAGGGAAGATACCGATAATACGGTAGGGAAGATACCGATAATACGGTAAGGATGATACCGATAATACGGTAGGGAAGATACCGATAATACGGTAGGGAAGATACCGATAATACGGTAAGGATGATACCGATAATACGGTAGGGAAGATACCGATAATACGGTAGGGAAGATACCGATAATACGGTAGGGAAGATACCGATAATACGGTAGGGAAGATACCGATAATACGGTAGGGAAGATACCGATAATACGGTAGGGAAGATACCGATAATACGGTAGGGAAGATACCGATAATACGGTAGGGAAGATACCGATAATACGGTAGGGAAGATACCGATAATACGGTAGGGAAGATACCGATAATACGGTAGGGAAGATACCGATAATACGGTAGGGAAGATACCGATAATACGGTAGGGAAGATACCGATAATACGGTAGGGAAGATACCGATAATACGGTAGGGAAGATACCGATAATACGGTAGGGAAGATACCGATAATACGGTAGGGAAGATACCGATAATACGGTAGGGAAGATACCGATAATACGGTAGGGAAGATACCGGTAATACGGTAAGGATGATACCGATAATACGGTAGGGAAGATACCGATAATACGGTAGGGAAGATACCGATAATACGGTAAGGATGATACCGATAATACGGTAGGGAAGATACCGATAATACGGTAGGGAAGATACCGATAATACGGTAGGGAAGATACCGATAATACGGTAGGGAAGATACCGATAATACGGTAGGGAAGATACCGATAATACGGTAGGGAAGATACCGATAATACGGTAGGGAAGATACCGATAATACGGTAGGGAAGATACCGATAATACGGTAGGGAAGATACCGATAATACGGTAGGGAAGATACCGGTAATACGAGCAGTAAAGATACAATGAAGGAGAACACGCAAACTAGATGATGTAGAGATAGACGTTTTATAATTTTTTACCAAAATCAAGTAAAAAACATATATACTTCTACATATATATATATATATATATATATGCATGCATATTAAAAGAAATGTTTTATACATAAAGCGGAAATTCTGCTTCTCAATAAACATCAACAAGAAGTGTCGCTAACATTCATTTGTCACAATCAAGTTACAATTAGTGGATTAATTATTACGTGAAATAATTATTACTTTTCTTAGTATGAGTACGATGGGCAACAAAACTGTGCTCCCGTTTGGAAGCAAAAAAGTTTCATTATATAATAACAATAAATACATCATAATAAATCCATCACCTAATCATTTTTTTTTCGTCCTAACTTCAGTGACATTAAAAATTAAAAAAATTAACACCAAAAATAAGTTTTTTCCCAAAAAATGGAATTTAACATTACTTTTTAGATAAAAAAAATTAATATCAATTTTATGAAATACATACTTTCACATTTATACATTTTAACAATATACCTCCATATCTTAATACATTTTCTTTTTTATTTCATTTATTAATACATCATTTCTAATAATTTTATTAACAATATAAACACACACACGCACCAACACACAACTGAAATCTACAAATTAAGTAGATTAGATTAAATTATTAGTTAGTTTTAGCCTCCCTATTCGCCGCAAAGGCGATCTAAAGAGAGGAAGAAGAAAGGCACCATTTAGTATGGAGTTGAGGGAACGCGGAATCTATGCACGAGGTGCACAGAAACAGTTAAATGAGAAAGAAGTTCATGAAACAAGACAAAAGTTGAAGAAGAAAGTAGTAGGTGCTGAAAAACCGGACAACAGCTAGTGAACCGAAAAAAGATGGTCCTTAACATGAAAAAAAAATATTATTTCAACAAAAAGAAGGCCTACCTAACTCTCAGCTCGGGCCCTCACATATTCCCCCAGGGAGCGCTAATTCGCACAGATACAATAGTTGCATCCCTCTGAGGGGTACAAACCATATATCCATTGATATTAAACATCAACAAGTTTGTGTCAATATTTATATTAATACTGACATTAATGATCAATAATATTTTGTCGATATCAAATCAAATATAATAACATCAGACATAAACAATATTATAGTAATAATATGAAATATTTTGAATATTCAACATCAATAATAACGCCATAATTAATACCGCAATAAAACATGAGTAATATAATGTTAATATTATCATTATTGCTAATCATCAATATCATTATGCATCCACAATATCGGGTAGCGCCCACTTAGAATTAATTTATTTAGTTTATATCTCATCAAAACTCAGCTCAACAATTAGAATGATCTTATTTTATCCTATTATCCAGACGACTTCTGATGGGATAAAGGCTGGTGGATTCCAGATACTTCGAGTACCAGAGACACTTGGTACTCAGGCAGGTTTCTCAGTACGGTACGCACAGTACGCACCGCACCGTAAATACTTCAGTATTAAGATGCACTAGTATCTATGATACTTGTGTGTCTATGGTACATGATCGAGTAACATTCTAGTATCATAGATACACTAGTCAGTATCACACTAGTATCACAGATACTAGTGTGAAACACAGATCAGAGAGGTACACTGGTATCACAGATACACAAATGACACAGATACTTCTAATCAGAAGTATCCCTGTACACGCACATAAACACGCACACACTCCTGTACGCGTGTGCAGTTCTTATGAAACTAAAAATCAAAGTGGCTACAAAAGATTAGAAAGATAAAAGTAAATGAACAACCAAAAAATAAAATAAGCTGCCAAAAACCGAAATTAACAAAAATATGAACAAACAAAAAATTAGATAAATAAAAACTCGAATGAACCAACAAAAAATTAAATATAATACAAAAAACCGAAATAAACAAAAAATTACCGAACAAACAAATAATTGAAAAACAAGGCAAAAATTAAATAACAAATAAAAACTTGAATGAACAAACAAAAAATTAAATATATAGAAGAGCGTATCCCAGATACGCGAGGCTGGAGATAAGATCCCAGCCTCCACTCCGCCACGCCTGCAGCCGCACGTGCATTTGGCGCACGTGCACGTGCGGCAGGATAGCGCGTCACGTGACACGTGCACGAGCGGTTAGCTTACGCGTCGGTGTTTGCTTTTTGTTTTGCTTCTCAATTTTCCAATTATTTCTGCATTCGATATGCATTTTGGAAACCAAAGGCGTCAAGTTTTTGTACCGTGAAGTTTGATTTGTGGTCTTGAATTCCTCCTTAGAATTCGATAAACTGTCTTGAATTCTACCATCAAATTGGGTGAATTACAATGAATTCCACCATAAAATTTGAAATATGGCATTGAATTTCACCATAATATTGGGTATACTGGCTTGAATTTCACAATAGAAGCTAGTATACAGTCATTATTATCACCCCCCAAAAAACTTGTAAGCTCTCCAGACTCCATAAAATCAATAAGTCATCCATAAAGGCTACAATGAATTCCGCGGACCTCCATAGAAGCGCCCATAAAATTGCCACAGCTACCATAAAAGATTTCATTAAATTCAATGACCGCCCATAAATGTTTGCATCCAACCCATAAACAAACCTTAAAAAGTCTCCGTTAATCAAATAAGCCTATACATAAATTCCTTAAATCCGTCGCATAAGCCTCCATAAAACCCATAAATCTAACACAAAAGATTCTATAAAACCCGTATCTCTATTACAAAAGATTCTATAAAACCCATATCTCTTTTACAAAAGCTTCACTAAAACCGATATCTCTATTACAAAAGATTCTATAAAACCCATATCTCTATTACAAAAGATTCTATAAAACCCGTATCTCTATTACAAAAGATTCTATAAAACCCATATCTCTTTTACAAAAGATTCTATAAAATCGATATCTCTATTACAAAAGATTCTATAAAACCCATATCTCTATTATAAAAGATTCTATAAAACCCATATCTCTATTTCAAAAGATTCTATAAAACCCATATCTCTTTTACAAAAGATTCTATAAAACCGATATCTCTATTATAAAAGATTCTATAAAACCCATATCTCTATTACAAAAGATTCTATAAAACCCATATCTCTATTACAAAAGATTCTATAAACCCATAAATTCATCCCATTAGATTCTATAAAACCCCTATCTCTATTACAAAAGATTCTATAAAACCCATAAATATATCACAAAATATTCTATAAAACCCATAAATCCATCACAAAAGATTCTATAAAACCCATTAATTCATCCCATAAGATTCTATAAAACCCATATCTCTATTACAAAAGATTCTATAAACCCATAAATTCATCCCATTAGATTCTATAAAACCCCTATCTCTATTACAAAAGATTCTATAAAACCCATAAATCCATCACAAACGATTCTATAAAACCCATAAATTCATCCCATAAGATTCTATAAAACCCATATCTCTATTACAAAAGATTCTATAAAACCCATCAATTCATCCCATAAGATTCTATAAAACCCATATCTATATTAAAAAAGATTCTATAAAACCCATAAATCCATCACAAAATATTCTATAAAACCCATCAATTCATAGCAAAAACTCTCACACAAACGATAAAAAATCCACACAAGCCTAAATCAAATTAGCAAATCCGCCACAAAAGCCTCCATAATATACATAAGTCCGCCACAAAATCCCTCCACTAAACTTATAATTACAATAAACAACAAAGGTGGTGAAAATTCAGGCCTAGCTTCAATTTCCAATCCCCCTCCCTTACTTCCCTCTACCCCACTTCCCCTCCCACAGAAGTCCCCTCAAATGTCTTCTGAGGGACTCACTTACCCCCTTTTCCCTCCCCCCCACCACCCTCCTTTTACCCCCCCCCCCCCTCACCCTCCCTTGTGGTCATTTCCTGAGCAGCGATAATCTGAGCAGTAAACGCCCCCTCCCCCTACCCCCATCTACCCCCTCCCCCTCCCCCCATCCCACCCCCACACTCAAGGAGTGGAACAGCTATTGGTCTACAGCTGTTGCAGCTGCAAAAATAGCAGCAAACAGCTGTAGTGTTGAGAAAAACAAAATATAGCTGCCGTCGCATCATTTGCACCACAGCTGTGAACAGAGGAAGCATCAGCTGTTAGGCCAGCAGCTGTAAGGTCAGCAGCTGTAAAGCCAGCAGCGGTAAGGCCAGCAGCTGTAAGGCCAGCAGCTGTAGCGCCAGCAGCTGTAGGGCCAGCAGCTGTAGGGCCAGCAGCTGTAGCGCCAGCAGCTGTAAGGCCAGCAGCAGTAAGGCCAGCAGCTGTAGATCCAGAAGCTGTAAGGCCAGCAGCAGTAAGGCCAGCAGCAGTAAGGCCAGCAGCTGTAGGGCCAGCAGCTGTAGGGCCAAAAGCTGTAGGGCCAGCAGCTGTAAGGCCAGCAGCTGTAGGGCCAGCAGCTAGAGGGCCAGCAGCTGTAGGGCCAGCAGCTGTAAGGCCAGCAGCTGTAAGGCCAGCAGCTGTAGGGCCAGCAGCTGTAGGGCCAGCAGCTGTAGGGCCAAAAGCTGTAGGGCCAGCAGCAGTAAGGCCAGCAGCAGTAAGGCCAGCAGCAGTAAGGCCAGCAGCTGTAGGACCAGCAGCTGTAGGGCCAGCAGCTGTAGGGCCAAAAGCTGTAGAGCCAGCAGCTGTAAGGCCAGCAGCAGTAAGGCCAGCAGCTGTAGGGCCAGCAGCAGTAAGGCCAGCAGCAGTAAGGCCAGCAGCTGTAGGGCCAGCAGCTGTAGGGCCAGCAGCAGTAAGGCCAAAAGCTGTAGGGCCAGCAGCTGTAGGGCCAGCAGCTGTAGGGCCAGCAGCAGTAAGGCCAAAAGCTGTAGGGCCAGCAGCTGTAGGGCCAGCAGCAGTAAGGCCAGCAGCAGTAAGGCCAGCAGCTGTAGGGCCAGCAGCTGTAGGGCCAGCAGCAGTAAGGCCAAAAGCTGTAGGGCCAGCAGCAGTAAGGCCAGCAGCAGTAAGGCCAGCAGCAGTAAGGCCAGCAGCTGTAAGGCCAGCAGCATTAAGGCCAGCAGCAGTAAGGCCAGCAGCTGTAGGGCCAGCAGCAGTAAGGCCAGCAGCTGTAGGGCCAGCAGCTGTAAGGCCAGCAGCAGTAAGGCTAGCAGCAGTAAGGCCAGCAGCTGTAGGGCCCGCAGCAGTAAGGCCAGCAGCTGTAGGGCCAGCAGCAGTAAGGCCAGCAGCAGTAAGGCCAGCAGCTGTAAGGCCAGCAGCAGTAAGGCCAGCAGCTGTAGGGCCAGCAGCAGTAAGGCCAGCAGCAGTAAGGCCAGCAGCAGTAAGGCCAGCAGCTGTAGGGCCAGCAGCAGTAAGGCCAGCAGCTGTAGGGCCAGCAGCAGTAAGGCCAGCAGCAGTAAGGCCAGCAGCAGTAAGGCCAGCAGCTGTAAGGCCAGCAGCAGTAAGGCCAGCAGCTGTAAGGCCAGCAGCAGTAAGGCCAGCAGCTGTAGGGCCAGCAGCAGTAAGGCCAGCAGCAGTAAGGCCAGCAGCAGTAAGGCCAGCAGCTGTAGGGCCAGCAGCAGTAAGGCCAGCAGCTGTAGGGCCAGCAGCAGTGAGGCCAGCAGCAGTAAGGCCAGCAGCTGTAGGGCCAGCAGCTGTAGGGCCAGCAGCAGTAAGGCCAGCAGCAGTAAGGCCAGCAGCTGTAGGGCCCGCAGCTGTAGGGCCAGCAGCAGTAAGGCCAGCAGCAGTAAGGCCAGCAGCTGTAGGGCCAGCAGCAGTAAGGCCAGCAGCAGTATGGCCAGCAGCAGTAAGGCCAGCAGCAGTAAGGCCAGCAGCAGTAAGGCCAGCAGCAGTAAGGCCAGCAGCTGTAGGGCCAGCAGCTGTAGGGCCAGCAGCAGTAAGGCCAAAAGCTGTAGGGCCAGCAGCTGTAGGGCCAGCAGCTGTAGGGCCAGCAGCAGTAAGGCCAAAAGCTGTAGGGCCAGCAGCTGTAGGGCCAGCAGCAGTAAGGCCAGCAGCAGTAAGGCCAGCAGCTGTAGGGCCAGCAGCTGTAGGGCCAGCAGCAGTAAGGCCAAAAGCTGTAGGGCCAGCAGCAGTAAGGCCAGCAGCAGTAAGGCCAGCAGCAGTAAGGCCAGCAGCTGTAAGGCCAGCAGCATTAAGGCCAGCAGCAGTAAGGCCAGCAGCTGTAGGGCCAGCAGCAGTAAGGCCAGCAGCTGTAGGGCCAGCAGCTGTAAGGCCAGCAGCAGTAAGGCTAGCAGCAGTAAGGCCAGCAGCTGTAGGGCCCGCAGCAGTAAGGCCAGCAGCTGTAGGGCCAGCAGCAGTAAGGCCAGCAGCAGTAAGGCCAGCAGCTGTAAGGCCAGCAGCAGTAAGGCCAGCAGCTGTAGGGCCAGCAGCAGTAAGGCCAGCAGCAGTAAGGCCAGCAGCAGTAAGGCCAGCAGCTGTAGGGCCAGCAGCAGTAAGGCCAGCAGCTGTAGGGCCAGCAGCAGTAAGGCCAGCAGCAGTAAGGCCAGCAGCAGTAAGGCCAGCAGCTGTAAGGCCAGCAGCAGTAAGGCCAGCAGCTGTAAGGCCAGCAGCAGTAAGGCCAGCAGCTGTAGGGCCAGCAGCAGTAAGGCCAGCAGCAGTAAGGCCAGCAGCAGTAAGGCCAGCAGCTGTAGGGCCAGCAGCAGTAAGGCCAGCAGCTGTAGGGCCAGCAGCAGTGAGGCCAGCAGCAGTAAGGCCAGCAGCTGTAGGGCCAGCAGCTGTAGGGCCAGCAGCAGTAAGGCCAGCAGCAGTAAGGCCAGCAGCTGTAGGGCCCGCAGCTGTAGGGCCAGCAGCAGTAAGGCCAGCAGCAGTAAGGCCAGCAGCTGTAGGGCCAGCAGCAGTAAGGCCAGCAGCAGTATGGCCAGCAGCAGTAAGGCCAGCAGCAGTAAGGCCAGGAGCAGTAAGGCCAGCAGCTGTAGGGCCAGCAGCTGTAGGGCCAGCAGCTGTAAGGCCAGCAGCAGTAAGGCCAGCAGCTGTAGGGCCAGCAGCTGTAGGGCCAGCAGCTGCAGGGCCAGCAGCTGTAGGGCCAGCAGCTGTAAGGCCAGCAGCAGTAAGGCCAGCAGCTGTAGGGCCAGCAGCTGTAGGGCCAGCAGCTGTAGGGCCAGCAGCTGTAAGGCCAGCAGCAGTAAGGCCAGCAGCTGTAGGGCCAGCAGCTGTAAGGCCAGCAGCAGTAAGGCCAGCAGCAGTAAGGCCAGCAGCTGTAGGGCCAGCAGCTGTAGGGCCAGCAGCTGTAGGGCCAGCAGCTGTAAGGTCAGCAGCTGTAAGGCCAGCAGCTGTAGGGCCAGCAGCTGTAGGGCCAGCAGCTGTAGGGCCAGCAGCTGTAGGGCCAGCAGCTGTAGGGCCAGCAGATGTAGGGCCAGCAGCTGTAGGGCCAGCAGCTGTAGGGCCAGCAGCTGTAAAACCAGCAGCTGTAGGGCCAGCAGCTGTAGGGCCAGCAGCAGTAAGGCCAGCAGCTGTAGGGCCAGCAGCTGTAAGGCCAGCAGCAGTAAGGCCAGCAGCTGTAGGGCCAGCAGCTGTAGCGCCAGCAGCTGTAGGGCCAGCAGCTGTAGGGCCAGCAGCTGAAGGGCCAGCAGCTGTAAGGCCAGCAGCTGTAGCGCCAGCAGCTGTAGGGCCAGCAGCTGTAGGGCCAGCAGCTGTAGGGCCAGCAGCTGTAGGGCCAGCAGCTGTAGGGCCAGCAGCTGAAGGGCCAGCAGCTGTAGGGCCAGCAGCTGTAGGGCCAGCAGCTGTAGGGCCAGCAGCTGTAGGGCCAGCAGCTGTAGGGCCAGCAGCTGTAGGGCCAGCAGCTGTAGGGCCAGCAGCTGTAGGGCCAGCAGCTGTAGCGCCAGCAGCTGTAGGGCCAGCAGCTGTAGGGCCAGCAGCTGTAGGGCCAGCAGCTGTAGGGCCAGCAGCTGTAGCGCCAGCAGCAGAAAGGCCAGCAGCTGTAGGGCCAGCAGCTGTAGCGCCAGCAGCTGTAAGGCCAGCAGCTGTAGGGCCAGCAGCTGTAGGGCCAGCAGCTGTAGCGCCAGCAGCTGTAGGGCCAGCAGCTGTAGGGCCAGCAGCTGTAGGGCCAGCAGCTGTAGGGCCAGCAGCTGTAGCGCCAGCAGCAGAAAGGCCAGCAGCTGTAGGGCCAGCAGCAGTAAGGCCAGCAGCTGTAGGGCCAGCAGCTGTAGGGCCAGCAGCTGTTGGGTCAGCAGCTTTAGGGCCAGCAGCTGTAGGGCCAGCAGCTGTAGGGCCAGCAGCTGTAGGGCCAGCAGCAGTAAGGCCAGCAGCTGTAGGGCCAGCAGCTGTAAGGCCAGCAGCTGTAGGGCCAGCAGCTGTAGGGCCAGCAGCTGTAAGGCCTGCAGCTGTAGGGCCAGCAGCTGTAGGGCCAGCAGCTGTAGGGCCAGCAGCTGTAGGGCCAGCAGCTGTAGGGCCAGCAGCTGTAGGGCCAGCAGCTGTAATGCCTGCAGCTGTAGGGCCAGCAGCTGTAGGGCCAGCAGCTGTAGGGCCAGCAGCAGTAAGGCCAGCAGCTGTAGGGCCAGCAGCTGTAGGGCCAGCAGCAGTAAGGCCCGCAGCTGTAGGGCCAGCAGCTGTAGGGCCAGCAGCTGTAGGGCCAGCAGCAGTAAGGCCAGCAGCTGTAGGGCCAGCAGCTGTAAGGCCAGCAGCTGTAGGGCCAGCAGCAGTAAGGCCAGCAGCTGTAGGGCCAGCAGCTGTAGGGCCAGCAGCTGTAGGGCCAGCAGCTGTAGGGCCAGCAGCAGTAAGGCCAGCAGCAGTAAGGCCAGCAGCTGTAGGGGCTAGCAGCAGTAAGGCCAGCAGCTGTAGGGCCAGCAGCAGTAAGGCCAGCAGCTGTAGGGCCAGCAGCTGTAGGGCCAGCAGCTGTAGGGCCAGCAGCAGTAAGGCCAGCAGCTGTAGGGCCAGCAGCAGTAAGGCCAGCAGCAGTAAGGCCAGCAGCTGTAGGGCCAGCAGCAGTAAGGCCAGCAGCAGTAAGGCCAGCAGCTGTAGGGCCAGCAGCTGTAGGGCCAGCAGCAGTAGGGCCAGCAGCAGTAAGGCCAGCAGCTGTAGGGCCAGCAGCAGTAAGGCCAGCAGCAGTAAGGCCAGCAGCTGTAGGGCCAGCAGCAGTAAGGCCAGCAGCTGTAGGGCCAGCAGCAGTAAGGCCAGCAGCAGTAAGGCCAGCAGCTGTAGGGCCGGCAGCAGTAAGGCCAGCAGCAGTAAGGCCAGCAGCTGTAGGGCCAGCAGCAGTAAGGCCAGCAGCAGTAAGGCCAGCAGCTGTGGGGCCAGCAGCAGTAAGGCCAGCAGCAGTAAGGCCAGCAGCTGTAGGGCCAGCAGCAGTAAGGCCAGCAGCAGTAAGGTCCGCAGCTGTAGGGCCAGCAGCTGTAGGGCCAGCAGCTGTAGGGCCAGCAGCAGTAAGGCCAGCAGCTGTAGGGCCAGCAGCAGTAAGGCCAGCAGCTGTAGGGCCAGCAGCTGTAGGGCCAGCAGCAGTAAGGCCAGCAGCAGTAAGGCCAGCAGCTGTAGGGCCAGCAGCTGTAGGGCCAGCAGCTGTAGGGCCAGCAGCTGTAGGGCCAGCAGCAGTAAGGCCAGCAGCAGTAAGGCCCGCAGCTGTAGGGCCAGCAGCTGTAGGGCCAGCAGCAGTAAGGCCAGCAGCAGTAAGGCCAGCAGCTGTAGGGCCAGCAGCAGTAAGGCCAGCAGCAGTAAGGCCAGCAGCTGTAGGGCCAGCAGCAGTAAGGCCAGCAGCAGTAAGGCCCGCAGCTGTAGGGCCAGCAGCTGTAAGGCCAGCAGCTGTAGGGCCAGCAGCAGTAAGGCCAGCAGCAGTAAGGCCCGCAGCTGTAGGGCCAGCAGCTGTAGGGCCAGCAGCTGTAGGGCCAGCAGCAGTAAGGCCAGCAGCTGTAAGGCCAGCAGCTTTAGGGCCAGCAGCAGTAAGGCCAGCAGCAGTAAGGCCAGCAGCTGTAGGGCCAGCAGCAGTAAGGCCAGCAGCAGTAAGGCCCGCAGCTGAAGTGCCAGCAGCTGTAAGGCCAGCAGCAGTAAGGCCAGCACCTGTAGGGCCAGCATCTGTAGGGCCAGCAGCTGTAGGGCCAGCAGCAGTAAGGCCAGCAGCTGTAGGGCCAGCAGCAGTAAGGCCAGCAGCAGTAAGGCCAGCAGCTGTAGGGCCAGGAGCAGTAAGGCCAGCAGCAGTAAGGCCAGCAGCAGTAAGGCCAGCAGCTGTAGGGCCAGCAGCTGTAGGGCCAGCAGCAGTAGGGCCAGCAGCAGTAAGGCCAGCAGCTGTAGGGCCAGCAGCAGTAAGGCCAGCAGCAGTAAGGCCAGCAGCTGTAGGGCCAGCAGCAGTAAGGCCAGCAGCTGTAGGGCCAGCAGCAGTAAGGCCAGCAGCAGTAAGGCCAGCAGCTGTAGGGCCAGCAGCAGTAAGGCCCGCAGCTGTAGGGCCAGCAGCTGTAGGGCCAGCAGCAGTAAGGCCAGCAGCAGTAAGGCCAGCAGCTGTAGGGCCAGCAGCAGTAAGGCCAGCAGCAGTAAGGCCAGCAGCAGTAAGGCCCGCAGCTGTAGGGCCAGCAGCTGTAGGGCCAGCAGCAGTAAGGCCAGCAGCAGTAAGGCCCGCAGCTGTAGGGCCAGCTGCAGTAAGGCCAGCAGCTGTAGGGCCAGCAGCAGTAAGGCCAGCAGCAGTAAGGCCAGCAGCTGTAGGGCCAGCAGCAGTAAGGCCAGCAGCAGTAAGGCCAGCAGCTGTAGGGCCAGCAGCAGTAAGGCCAGCAGCAGTAAGGCCAGCAGCAGTAAGGCCCGCAGCTGTAGGGCCAGCAGCAGTAAGGCCAGCAGCAGTAAGGCCAGCAGCAGTAAGGCCAGCAGCAGTAAGGCCCGCAGCTGTAGGGCCAGCAGCAGTAAGGCCAGCAGCTGTAGGGCCAGCAGCAGTAAGGCCAGCAGCAGTAAGGCCAGCAGCAGTAAGGCCAGCAGCCGTAGGGCCAGCAGCAGTAAGGCCCGCAGCTGTAGGGCCAGCAGCTGTAGGGCCAGCAGCAGTAAGGCCAGCAGCAGTAAGGCCAGCAGCTGTAGGGCCAGCAGCAGTAAGGCCCGCAGCTGTAGGGCCAGCAGCTGTAGGGCCAGCAGCAGTAAGGCCAGCAGCAGTAAGGCCAGCAGCTGTAGGGCCAGCAGCAGTAAGGCCAGCAGCAGTAAGGCCAGCAGCAGTAAGGCCAGCAGCAGTAAGGCCCGCAGCTGTAGGGCCAGCAGCTGTAGGGCCAGCAGCAGTAAGGCCAGCAGCAGTAAGGCCAGCAGCTGTAGGGCCAGCAGCAGTAAGGCCAGCAGCAGTAAGGCCAGCAGCAGTAAGGCCAGCAGCAGTAAGGCCAGCAGCAGTAAGGCCCGCAGCTGTAGGGCCAGCAGCTGTAGGGCCAGCAGCAGTAAGGCCAGCAGCAGTAAGGCCAGCAGCAGTAAGGCCCGCAGCTGTAGGGCCAGCAGCAGTAAGGCCAGCAGCTGTAGGGCCAGCAGCAGTAAGGCCAGCAGCAGTAAGGCCAGCAGCTGTAGGGCCAGCAGCAGTAAGGCCAGCAGCAGTAAGGCCAGCAGCTGTAGGGCCAGCAGCAGTAAGGCCAGCAGCAGTAAGGCCAGCAGCAGTAAGGCCCGCAGCTGTAGGGCCAGCAGCAGTAAGGCCAGCAGCAGTAAGGCCAGCAGCAGTAAGGCCAGCAGCAGTAAGGCCCGCAGCTGTAGGGCCAGCAGCAGTAAGGCCAGCAGCTGTAGGGCCAGCAGCAGTAAGGCCAGCAGCTGTAGGGCCAGCAGCAGTAAGGCCAGCAGCAGTAAGGCCAGCAGCTGTAGGGCCAGCAGCAGTAAGGCCAGCAGCAGTAAGGCCAGCAGCAGTAAGGCCCGCAGCTGTAGGGCCAGCAGCTGTAGGGCCAGCAGCAGTAAGGCCAGCAGCAGTAAGGCCAGCAGCAGTAAGGCCCGCAGCTGTAGGGCCAGCAGCAGTAAGGCCAGCAGCTGTAGGGCCAGCAGCAGTAAGGCCAGCAGCAGTAAGGCCAGCAGCTGTAGGGCCAGCAGCAGTAAGGCCAGCAGCAGTAAGGCCAGCAGCTGTAGGGCCAGCAGCAGTAAGGCCAGCAGCAGTAAGGCCAGCAGCAGTAAGGCCCGCAGCTGGAGGGCCAGCAGCAGTAAGGCCAGCAGCAGTAAGGCCAGCAGCAGTAAGGCCAGCAGCTGTAGGGCCAGCAGCAGTAAGGCCAGCAGCAGTAAGGCCAGCAGCAGTAAGGCCCGCAGCTGTAGGGCCAGCAGCTGTAGGGCCAGCAGCAGTAAGGCCAGCAGCAGTAAGGCCAGCAGCTGTAGGGCCAGCAGCTGTAGGGCCAGCAGCTGTAGGGCCAGCAGCTGTAGGGCCAGCAGCAGTAAGGCCAGCAGCAGTAAGGCCCGCAGCTGTAGGGCCAGCAGCTGTAGGGCCAGCAGCTGTAAGGCCAGCAGCTGTAGGGCCAGCAGCAGTAAGGCCAGCAGCAGTAAGGCCAGCAGCTGTAGGGCCAGCAGCAGTAAGGCCAGCAGCTGTAGGGCCAGCAGCTGTAGGGCCAGCAGCAGTAAGGCCAGCAGCAGTAAGGCCAGCAGCAGTAGGGCCAGCAGCAGTAAGGCCAGCAGCAGTAAGGCCAGCAGCTGTAGGGCCAGCAGCAGTAAGGCCAGCAGCTGTAGGGCCAGCAGCATTAAGGCCAGCAGCAGTAAGGCCAGCAGCTGTAGGGCCAGCAGCAGTAAGGCCAGCAGCTGTAAGGCCAGCAGCTGTAGGGCCAGCAGCTGTAGGGCCAGCAGCTGTAGGGCCAGCAGCAGTAAGGCCAGCAGCTGTAGGGCCAGCAGCTGTAAGGCCAGCAGCTGTAAGACCAGCAGCTGTAGGGCCAGCAGCAGTAAGGCCAGCAGCAGTAAGGCCAGCAGCTGTAGGGCCAGCAGCAGTAAGGCCAGCAGCTGTAGGGCCAGCAGCTGTAGGGCCAGCAGCAGTAAGGCCAGCAGCTGTAGGGCCAGCAGCAGTAAGGCCAGCAGCAGTAAGGCCAGCAGCTGTAGGGCCAGCAGCAGTAAGGCCAGCAGCTGTAGGGCCAGCAGCAGTAAGGCCAGCAGCAGTAAGGCCAGCAGCTGTAGGGCCAGCAGCAGTAAGGCCAGCAGCAGTAAGGCCAGCAGCTGTAGGGCCAGCAGCTGTAGGGCCAGCAGCTGTAGGGCCAGCAGCTGTAAGGCCAGCAGCTGTAGGGCCAGCAGCTGTAGGGCCAGCAGCTGTAGGGCCAGCAGCAGTAAGGCCAGCAGCTGTAGGGCCAGCAGCTGTAAGGCCAGCAGCTGTAAGGCCAGCAGCTGTAAGGCCAGCAGCTGTAGGGCCAGCAGCTGTAGGGCCAGCAGCTGTAGGGCCAGCAGCTGTAGGGCCAGCAGCAGTAAGGCCAGCAGCTGTAGGGCCAGCAGCTGTAAGGCCAGCAGCTGTAGGGCCAGCAGCAGTAAGGCCAGCAGCTGTAGGGCCAGCAGCTGTAGGGCCAGCAGCTGTAGGGCCAGCAGCAGTAAGGCCAGCAGCAGTAAGGCCAGCAGCAGTAGGGCCAGCAGCAGTAAGGCCAGCAGCAGTAAGGCCAGCAGCTGTAGGGCCAGCAGCTGTAGGGCCAGCAGCTGTAGGGCCAGCAGCTGTAGGGCCAGCAGCTGTAGGGCCAGCAGCTGTAGGGCCAGCAGCAGTAAGGCCAGCAGCAGTAAGGCCAGCAGCTGTTGGGCCAGCAGCTGTAGGGCCAGCAGCTGTAGGGCCAGCAGCTGTAGGGCCAGCAGCTGTAGGGCCAGCAGCAGTAAGGCCAGCAGCTGTAGGGCCAGCAGCAGTAAGGCCAGCAGCAGTAAGGCCAGCAGCTGTAGGGCCAGCAGCAGTAAGGCCAGCAGCTGTAAGGCCAGCAGCTGTAGGGCCAGCAGCTGTAGGGCCAGCAGCTGTAGGGCCAGCAGCTGTAGGGCCAGCAGCAGTAAGGCCAGCAGCTGTAGGGCCAGCAGCTGTAAGGCCAGCAGCTGTAAGGCCAGCAGCTGTAGGGCCAGCAGCAGTAAGGCCAGCAGCAGTAAGGCCAGCAGCTGTAGGGCCAGCAGCAGTAAGGCCAGCAGCTGTAGGGCCAGCAGCTGTAGGGCCAGCAGCAGTAAGGCCAGCAGCTGTAGGGCCAGCAGCAGTAAGGCCAGCAGCAGTAAGGCCAGCAGCTGTAGAGCCAGCAGCAGTAAGGCCAGCAGCTGTAGGGCCAGCAGCAGTAAGGCCAGCAGCAGTAAGGCCAGCAGCTGTAGGGCCAGCAGCAGTAAGGCCAGCAGCAGTAAGGCCAGCAGCTGTAGGGCCAGCAGCTGTAGGGCCAGCAGCTGTAGGGCCAGCAGCTGTAAGGCCAGCAGCTGCAGGGCCAGCAGCTGTAGGGCCAGCAGCTGTAGGGCCAGCAGCAGTAAGGCCAGCAGCTGTAGGGCCAGCAGCTGTAAGGCCAGCAGCTGTAAGGCCAGCAGCTGTAAGGCCAGCAGCTGTAGGGCCAGCAGCTGTAGGGCCAGCAGCTGTAGGGCCAGCAGCTGTAGGGCCAGCAGCAGTAAGGCCAGCAGCTGTCGGGCCAGCAGCTGTAAGGCCAGCAGCTGTAGGGCCAGCAGCAGTAAGGCCAGCAGCTGTAGGGCCAGCAGCTGTAGGGCCAGCAGCAGTAAGGCCAGCAGCAGTAAGGCCAGCAGCTGTAGGGCCAGCAGCAGTAAGGCCAGCAGCTGTAGGGCCAGCAGCAGTAAGGCCAGCAGCTGTAGGTCCAGCAGCTGTAGGGCCAGCAGCTGTAGGGCCAGCAGCTGTAAGGCCAGCAGCTGTAGGGCCAGCAGCTGTAGGGCCAGCAGCTGTAGGGCCAGCAGCAGTAAGGCCAGCAGCTGTAGGGCCAGCAGCTGTAAGGCCAGCAGCTGTAAGGCCAGCAGCTGTAGGGCCAGCAGCTGTAGGGCCAGCAGCTGTAGGGCCAGCAGCTGTAGGGCCAGCAGCTGTAAGGCCAGCAGCTGTAGGGCCAGCAGCTGTAGGGCCAGCAGCTGTAGGGCCAGCAGCAGTAAGGCCAGCAGCTGTAGGGCCAGCAGCTGTAAGGCCAGCAGCTGTAAGGCCAGAAGCTGTAGGGCCAGCAGCTGTAGGGCCAGCAGCTGTAGGGCCAGCAGCTGTAGGGCCAGCAGCTGTAGGGCCCGCAGCTGTAGGGCCAGCAGCTGTAGGGCCAGCAGCTGTAGGGCCAGCAGCAGTAAGGCCAGCAGCTGTAGGGCCAGCAGCAGTAAGGCCAGCAGCAGTAAGGCCAGCAGCTGTAGGGCCAGCAGCTGTAGGGCCAGCAGCAGTAAGGCCAGCAGCAGTAAGGCCAGCAGCTGTAGGGCCAGCAGCTGTAGGGCCAGCAGCTGTAGGGCCAGCAGCTGTAGGGCCAGCAGCTGTAGGGCCAGCAGCTGTAAGGCCAGCAGCTGTAGGGCCAGCAGCAGTAAGGCCAGCAGCAGTAAGGCCAGCAGCTGTAGGGCCAGCAGCAGTAAGGCCAGCAGCAGTAAGGCCAGCAGCAGTAAGGCCCGCAGCTGTAGGGCCAGCAGCTGTAAGGCCAGCAGCTGTAAGGCCAGCAGCTGTAGGGCCAGCAGCTGTAAGGCCAGCAGCTGTAGGGCCAGCAGCTGTAGGGCCAGCAGCAGTAAGGCCAGCAGCTGTAGGGCCAGCAGCTGTAGGGCCAGCAGCTGTAGGGCCAGCAGCTGTAGGGCCAGCAGCTGTAGGGCCAGCAGCTGTAGGGCCAGCAGCAGTAAGGCCAGCAGCTGTAGGGCCAGCAGCTGTAGGGCCAGCAGCTGTAGGGCCAGCAGCTGTAGGGCCAGCAGCTGTAGGGCCAGCAGCTGTAGGGCCAGCAGCTGTAGGGCCAGCAGCTGTAGGGCCAGCAGCAGTAAGGCCAGCAGCTGTAGGGCCAGCAGCAGTAAGGCCAGCAGCTGTAGGGCCAGCAGCAGTAAGGCCAGCAGCTGTAGGTCCAGCAGCTGTAGGGCCAGCAGCTGTAGGGCCAGCAGCTGTAAGGCCAGCAGCTGTAGGGCCAGCAGCTGTAGGGCCAGCAGCTGTAGGGCCAGCAGCAGTAAGGCCAGCAGCTGTAGGGCCAGCAGCTGTAAGGCCAGCAGCTGTAAGGCCAGCAGCTGTAGGGCCAGCAGCTGTAGGGCCAGCAGCTGTAGGGCCAGCAGCTGTAGGGCCAGCAGCTGTAAGTCCAGCAGCTGTAGGGCCAGCAGCTGTAAGTCCAGCAGCTGTAGGGCCAGCAGCTGTAGGGCCAGCAGCTGTAGGGCCAGCAGCAGTAAGGCCAGCAGCTGTAGGGCCAGCAGCTGTAAGGCCAGCAGCTGTAAGGCCAGCAGCTGTAAGGCCAGCAGCTGTAGGGCCAGCAGCTGTAGGGCCAGCAGCTGTAGGGCCAGCAGCTGTAGGGCCCGCAGCTGTAGGGCCAGCAGCTGTAGGGCCAGCAGCTGTAGGGCCAGCAGCAGTAAGGCCAGCAGCTGTAGGGCCAGCAGCAGTAAGGCCAGCAGCAGTAAGGCCAGCAGCTGTAGGGCCAGCAGCTGTAGGGCCAGCAGCAGTAAGGCCAGCAGCAGTAAGGCCAGCAGCTGTAGGGCCAGCAGCTGTAGGGCCAGCAGCTGTAGGGCCAGCAGCTGTAGGGCCAGCAGCTGTAGGGCCAGCAGCTGTAAGGCCAGCAGCTGTAGGGCCAGCAGCAGTAAGGCCAGCAGCAGTAAGGCCAGCAGCTGTAGGGCCAGCAGCAGTAAGGCCAGCAGCAGTAAGGCCAGCAGCAGTAAGGCCAGCAGCTGTAGGGCCAGCAGCTGTAAGGCCAGCAGCTGTAAGGCCAGCAGCTGTAGGGCCAGCAGCTGTAAGGCCAGCAGCTGTAGGGCCAGCAGCTGTAGGGCCAGCAGCAGTAAGGCCAGCAGCTGTAGGGCCAGCAGCTGTAGGGCCAGCAGCTGTAGGGCCAGCAGCTGTAGGGCCAGCAGCTGTAGGGCCAGCAGCTGTAGGGCCAGCAGCAGTAAGGCCAGCAGCTGTAGGGCCAGCAGCTGTAGGGCCAGCAGCTGTAGGGCCAGCAGCTGTAGGGCCAGCAGCTGTAGGGCCAGCAGCTGTAGGGCCAGCAGCTGTAGGGCCAGCAGCTGTAGGGCCAGCAGCAGTAAGGCCAGCAGCTGTAGGGCCAGCAGCAGTAAGGCCAGCAGCTGTAGGGCCAGCAGCAGTAAGGCCAGCAGCTGTAAGGCCAGCAGCAGTAAGGCCAGCAGCTGTAGGGCCAGCAGCAGTAAGGCCAGCAGCAGTAAGGCCAGCAGCAGTAAGGCCAGCAGCTGTAGGGCCAGCAGCTGTAGGGCCAGCAGCAGTAAGGCCAGCAGCTGTATGGCCAGCAGCTGTAGGGCCAGCAGCTGTAGGGCCAGCAGCTGTAGGGCCAGCAGCAGTAAGGCCAGCAGCTGTAGGGCCAGCAGCTGTAGGGCCAGCAGCTGTAGGGCCAGCAGCTGTAGGCGCTATAGCTGCGCTGGACCTCGTAACTCTTAAGTGGCCGCCGTATCAGGGCTACACAAACCGCTATTGCCGGACCCCCCCCCCCCCCCCCCCTCCCCCGTCCCTCTTCCCCCCCCTGTGTCCAGTTACCCTCCCTCTCCCTCCTTTTCCTCCCCTTTGGTGTCCATTGACCACCCCCCCCTCCTCCCCTCTCGTTTTCCATCCGAGCTCCCTCTTTTTTTAGTTGAAGAAAGGTGAGGATTCTGAAAAATGATCGCTCTATTTTTATCGTGAGGGATTGGAGGGGATTATCGCTCTATATTTAGAGTGATGGAAATAGAGGGAATTTTCGCTCTATTTTCATCGTGAGGAATTGGAGGGGATTATCGCTCTATATTTAGAGTGATGGAAATTGAGGGAATTTTCGCTCTATTTTCATCGTGAGGAATTGGAGGGGATTATCGCTCTATATTTAGAGTGATGGAAATTGAGGGAATTTTCGCTCTATTTTCATCGTGAGGAATTGGAGGGGATTATCGCTCTATATTTAGAGTGATGGAAATTGAGGGAATTTTCGCTCTATTTTCATCGTGAGGAATTAGAGGGGATTATCGCTATATATTAAGAGTGATGGAAATTGAGGGAATTTTCGCTCTATTTTCATCGTGAGGAATTGGAGGGGATTATCGCTCTATATTTAGAGTGATGGAAATTGAGGGAATTTTCGCTCTATTTTCATCGTGAGGGGAGTTGAGGGACTTTTGACGATTTGAATAGATTAGTATGAAGCGATAGTTCATCGGAGAATATTTTAGGTTTATTTTTAATTGCACTTATTTAGCAAAGGAAGTTTTCTAAGTTGGTCATTTTAGGCTTAGGAAAATTTCTAAATTTTCTTATGTAAGACCTAAACAAAATATTTTGAAATATGTGAAATAAAATTAGGCGTCAAAAATTGGTGGTAATAATAAGAGTTATTCTGACATTTGAATTGGAGCCTAGAGAACAATTTTAGGTAAACAAATTATCATTTTACGACGCTTAATTGTTAAAATTTCAAAATATAACCAATATTCATTTGGAGAATAAAAAAATTCTATTTTCAATATTATTTTCAGAATCGATATTAATTTAAGACACTGACTTCATTTTTGGATGGTCAAAAATTACTTTAGGATTAAAACTTTCATCGAAGGCCTAATTGTGGAGCCGAAGTTGCGTTCCAACGTAGGCCTATGGTTTGTAGGATGCCGAAATTTGAAATGGCGTGAAAATTATTTTAATTTTGTGTTTAAAACGGAATTTAAAAATCCCCATTTTTATTGGGGTTTGCAGGGGGTGGGGTTTCAGGGGTGGGGTTGCAGGGGTGGGATGCTGGGATTCTGGCCCCAACCCCCAAGCGCTAACCCCTTCAACCCCTTGTCCATACAGCCTTCCCCCTTCCCTCCCCAGAAAAAACCCTGCCCCCTAAAAGCCCCCCCCCCCAGCCCGCACACCCCCAACCCCTCAAAAAAACCCTAGGGCCACTCCTATTCCCCCCTAACCCCTGTACCCTAACATCCCTCTAAACCCTAACCTCCAAACCCCCCTGTCCCCCCCGGGGGGACGGCGGCCATGTTGCCGAGGCTACGTGCCGCCGCATGAGATGCCGCCATCTTTGTTAGCTTTGATGGCCCTTTAGTGGCGGACACGCGGTGGACAGCCGCCGTATCTGGCCACCTCGTTACTGGCCGCCCTGGCCGCCGCTCTTTCATCTAGGCTGAATTTGTCTAGGCTCAATTCATCTAGGGTGAGTTGACCAATGACGGTTTTTTCTAGAACGGTTTTATCTAGGTTGGTTTTTTCTAGGACGGTTTTATCTAGGTTGGTTTTTTCTAGGACGGTTTTATTTAGGTTGGTTTTATCTAGGTTGGTTTTATCTAGGTTGGTTTTATCTAGGTTGGTTTTTATCTCGGTTGGTTTTTATCTAGGTCGGTTTTATCTAGGTCGGTTTTTTCTAGGACGGTTTTATCTAGGTTGGTTTTATCTAGGTTGGTTTTATCTAGCTTGGTTTTATCTAGGTTGGTTTTATCTAGGTTGGTTTTATCTAGGTTGGTTTTATCTAGGTTGGTTTTTTCTAGGTTGGTTTGTTCTATGTTGCTTTTATTTAGGTTACTCTTATTTAGGTCGGTTTTATCTAGGTTGGTTTTATCTAGGTTGGTTTTTTCTAGGTTGTTTTTTTCTAGGTTGTTTTTTTCTAGGTTGCTTATATTTAGGTTGGTTTTATCTAGGTTGGTTTTATCTAGGTTGGTTTTATCTAGGTTGGTTTTATCTAGGTTGGTTTTGTCTAGGTTGGTTTTATCTAGGTTGGTTTTATCTAGGTTGGTTTTATCTAGGTTGGTTTTATCTAGGTTGGTTTTATCTAGGTTGGTTTTATCTAGGTTGGTTTTATCTAGGTTGGTTATATCTAGGTTGGTTTTATCTAGGTTGGTTTTATCTAGGTTGGTTTTATCTAGGTTGGTTTTATCTAGGTTGGTTTTATCTAGGTTGGTTTTATCTAGGTTGGTTTTATCTAGGTTGGTTTTATCTAGGTTGGTTTTATCTAGGTTGGTTTTATCTAGGTTGGTTTTATCTAGGTTGGTTTTTATCTAGGTTGGTTTTTATCTAGGTTGGTTTTATCTAGGTTGGTTTTTATCTAGGTTGGTTTTATCTAGGTTGGTTTTATCTAGGTTGGTTTTATCTAGGTCGGTTTTATCTAGGTCGGTTTTTTCTAGGTCGGTTTTATCTAGGTTGGTTTTATCTAGGTTGGTTTTATCTAGGTTGGTTTTATCTAGGTAGATTTTGTCTATAGTATATAATAATATATAATAATACATAATAACATATATAATATATATGTAATATATATGTATAATATATATATATCTAGATTTTGTCTAAACTGCAAGTGCTGCTTCTATTCAAAGAAAAGCCGATGTATTGCACACATCAATGAAAGAAGAAAAATATAAAAGGAAAAAAGAAGAGAAATGTAAGAGAAGAAAGAAGGGAAGCATAAAAGAAGAAAGGAGAAAAATATAAAATGGACAGAATGTCACGCTCTTAGATTCTCCATTCATGTCAAATAATTTAGTACTCAATATTTTCTCGGTTATTTCATAGTCACGAATTTACTTGAAATTTGCAAGGCTCGCCTGGCGGGCGATAGCTGTAAAAAAATTCAAATACGAATTCGTATCCCGTACAAAAAAAATTCAAATACGAATTCGTATCCCGTACAAAAAAAATACAAATACGAATTCGTATCCCGTACAAAAAAAAATAAAAATACGAATTCGTATCCCGTACAAAAAAAATTCAAATACGAATTCGTATCCCGTACAAAAAAAATACAAATACGAATTCGTATCCCGTACAAAAAAAATACAAATACGAATTCGTATCCCGTACAAAAAAAATACAAATACGAATTCGTATCCCGTACAAAAAAAAATAAAAATACGAATTCGTATCCCGTACAAAAAAAATACAAATACGAATTTGTATCCCGTACAAAAAAATACAAATACGAATTCGTATCCCGTACAAAAAAAATACAAATACGAATTCGTATCCCGTACAAAAAAAATACAAATACGAATTCGTATCCCGTACAAAAAAAAATAAAAATACGAATTCGTATCCCGTACAAAAAAAATACAAATACGAATTCGTATCCCGTACAAAAAAAAATAAAAATACGAATTCGTATCCCGTACAAAAAAAATACAAATACGAATTCGTATCCCGTACAAAAAAAATTCAAATACGAATTCGTATCCCGTACAAAAAAAATACAAATACGAATTCGTATCCCGTACAAAAAAAAATAAAAATACGAATTCGTATCCCGTACAAAAAAAATACAAATACGAATTTGTATCCCGTACAAAAAAAATACAAATACGAATTCGTATCCCGTACAAAAAAAATACAAATACGAATTCGTATCCCGTACAAAAAAAATACAAATACGAATTCGTATCCCGTACAAAAAAAATACAAATACGAATTCGTATCCCGTACAAAAAAAATACAAATACGAATTCGTATCCCGTATCAAAAAAATATAAATACGTATTTCATATCGAAATGCTGTTGAATGATAAGCTACATAATATGTTATTATTATCCATAAGATTTATAAATATCAGCATTCACGGTGAATGGCTGCGTGGTCATTAAAGATTAATGACCAACCATGTTGTTAAGAAGGGTCATTATAAAACTAGGGTTAGGATTTAGGGACTAGGATCGGTCATTAAGGCTCATTAAACACGAGAAATAATCCTTTTATTTTTTCTATGGAAATAATTACATAGTTAATAATTCTGATTACTAATATTGAAAGATGAACATTTGCGTCGAAGAAATTAAGAAAATTTATAAATATGAAAGTGTCGTAATTCATATGAACATATATAAGGCGTTAGTATGAAATATGAATTATTTTCTTAGAAATGACATGAATGAGTCGTTTGTCCAGATTCTAGAGGATTTCATAGTTATATGAAAGTTTCATCGCTGAAATTTCGTACCGATATGTCAATAAGGACTTCCTACAACTCATTTCTTGAATGAACTTTTATGCTCCAAGTTAAATTATTAATTAATTAATTAATAGAAGTCGCTTATACTTTATACAAAGGTTTCTTATTGAGCTTATATCAGGGGATTATGGAGGCCAATTTTTCTTTCCAAGTCTAAAGAATTGTAAATTAATTAATCAACAAATGTTGATCATACTGCAAAATTTTTCACTGGGTTTGTATCTGGGGAATTTGTTGGCAATTGATAATTAATCTTTCTTTTAAAGCTTGAGTATTTGGATACACTCCATAGTTTTCATGAGATCTATGCATATTTCTTTATTGAAGAAATTTCTTTTGAGTGCTATCCTCTGTTTCTTTGATTACGTCTCAAAGTGCTACTGTATCAAACCTATGATGTATTTATTTGAAGACATTATGACCCTCAATCGACTACCGCCTTTTCTGAACGACACCAAGAAATCCCGCACATCGTTCTCATTTTCTAAATGTTTCGATGCTCACATTTACTGGGTGTCATGTATTATAATTCAAGAGAAATTACCATAATATTTTGTTCGAGCACCAAAAAATTGGGTACTTATAATGGACCAAATAATGTTCCTCTGATAATCCCAGCCCATATCGTGACTCCGTCATCTCGCTGGCGCCTCAAACGGTGAGGTCGATTTTATTATTATCTAATTATCATTATTATTATTATAATTATTATCTAATTATTTATTATTATCTAATAAAGTCGGTTTCGAATGAGTTTTACGAGTAATTACTAAAAAGGAGTTCGCATTTCATTCTAATCCCGTATAAAGGTTCATTGTAGTTCCGATTGTGGAACGTTAATTCATTTTAAATATACATTCATTTTTTGACATATCCGACAACATTTATAACATTTGCAATTTTTTTAACATTTTTTCTGCAACATGAGGGGTAGCGCACATTTTTAATGAGTATAACAAAAATTTTCGAAAAACAAATTTTTTTTCGGAGAACAACAAAATTTTCCAGAAGGTCGACCCTAATGTTGTTTTATGTTTATTTTAACCGGTTTTACATGTGAATTTTTGAATTGTATAGAACTTTTTACACCGGTTGTACTGCAAAAAGATAAAATCGGACCGTGTCGATATGTCTGTCAAATCCAATGGGTTGAAAATGTCTCTGTTCGTCAACCTAGCACTCTACACTCAATTTGTAGAATTCCATCTACTTTCCGCCACTCTACTCCATTTTATATTTGTTGTAATTAGTCTACGCATTTCCCTTTTATCTACGCATTTCCCTTTTATCTACGCATTTCCCTCACATTTCCCATGTTTCAGTAAATTTTCCCCATTTTTCCCTCAAACTTTTATAAGTTGTCATACATTTATCTCACACTTCCCTCACTGGTACTCATACATTTCCATATACTGTATTTTGGGAGCTATTCCCATGCTTCTTTCCATTTTTTTTCTATTATCCTTCAATTACCAACACCCATAATTGCTTATCAATATTCATATTTTCATAGCCTCTTTCCAATACTCATAACTGCTTTTCAATACTCATAATTTCATAAGAAACTCCTACGTATTTACCTAGACAATAAATATTCATCAGTACCATCCTTATTCATCAGTACCATCCTTATTCATCAGTACCATCCTTATTCATCAGTACCATCCTTATTCATCAGTGTCATCCTTGTTCATCAGTGTCATCCTTGTTCATCAGTGTCATCCTTATTCATCAGTACCATCCTTATTCATCAGTACCATCCTTATTCATCAGTACCATCCTTATTCATCAGTACCATCCTTATTCATCAGTGTCATCCTTAATCATCAGTGTCATCCTTGTTCATCAGTGTCATCCTTATTCATCAGTGTCATCCTAATTCATCAGTACCATCCTTATTCATCAGTACCATCCTTATTCATCAGTACCATCCTTATTCATCAGTGTCATCCTTGTTCATCAGTGTCATCCTTATTCATCAGTGTCATCCTTATTCATCAGTACCATCCTTATTCATCAGTACCATCCTTATTCATCAGTACCATCCTTATTCATCAGTGTCATCCTTGTTCATCAGTGTCATCCTTATTCATCAGTGTCATCCTTATTCATCAGTGTCATCCTAATTCATCAGTACCATCCTTATTCATCAGTACCATCCTTATTCATCAGTGTCATCCTTATTCATCAGTGTCATCCTTATTCATCAGTGTCATCCTTGTTCATAAGTGTCATCCTTATTCATCAGTGTCATCCTTATTCATCAGTACCATCCTTATTCATCAGTGTCATCCTTATTCATCAGTACCATCCTTATTCTTCAGTACCATCCTTATTCATCAGTACCATCCTTATTCATCAGTACCATCCTTATTCATCAGTGTCATCCTTGTTCATCAGTGTCATCCTTATTCATCAGTGTCATCCTTATTCATCAGTACCATCCTTATTCATCAGTACCATCCTCATTCATCAGTGTCATCCTTATTCATCAGTACCATCCTTATTCATCAGTACCATCCTTATTCATCAGTACCATCCTTATTCATCAGTGTCATCCTTGTTCATCAGTGTCATCCTTATTCATCAGTACCATCCTTATTCATCAGTACCATCCTTATTCATCAGTACCATCCTTATTCATCAGTACCATCCTTATTCATCAGTACCATCCTTATTCATCAGTGTCATCCTTGTTCATCAGTGTCATCCTTATTCATCAGTGTCATCCTTATTCATCAGTACCATCCTTATTCATCAGTACCATCCTTATTCATCAGTACCATCCTTATTCATCAGTGTCATCCTTATTCATCAGTACCATCCTTATTCATCAGTGTCATCCTTGTTCATCAGTGTCATCCTTATTCATCAGTGTCATCCTTATTCATCAGTACCATCCTTATTCATCAGTACCATCCTTATTCATCAGTACCATCCTTATTCATCAGTGTCATCCTTATTCATCAGTACCATCACGAGTATCTAGCAAACTCACCACGCACTTTCTTCTGTCCCCGAAATCTTCCCCAGACGTTGTTCTACTTCCCAAAATTCCTCTAAAACATTTCCCTACTTACCCCAAATTTCCTAAGCCCTTCTGTCCTTCCTCCCAATTTGCCCCGCACATTTCTCGAATTTTCCTAAAATTCATTTCAATCAATTAATATTAATTAATAAATTAAAGTAATCAACTAATTAGATTAATTAATCGTATTTCTTCACATCAATCAATATAAATTAATATCAAATAATTAATTTAAAGAACCAATTAATTGAATTAATTAGTCGCATTTCTTTACATTAATTAATATTCCTTCACACTCCATAAATTAGCTCATCACATTACAACTAATATTCTTTAACAAATTTTTAATGCATTTCCTCATTTTCTTCATTTATTTTCCTTTCCATTTTTTTTCTATTTCTCTGATTTCCCCTTCAAATTTAGTTATTTACTCAATTTTATTCACATATTTCTCTATTTCCCTCCAATTTCCCCGCACATTTTACATACCACAATCTTCCCATTCATTTCTTTTCCTATACTCCCCCCAGTTTCCAAACATACTGTATGTCTAATTTGCTTTTTCTCTTAATTTTTACGAATATTTCTATTTCTCTACTTACATCAACTTCAATAAGTGCCATAAAAATCAAAATACAAACTCACATCACAAAGTACATATCATCACCAACTTCAACATTAGCATCAAAATAATTTGTACAGTTTTCGGGAGCTGTGAGTAGAAGAGCTTAAAGCTGTGGTGATTGTGTGGGGATTGTGTGGTGATTGTGTGGTGATTGTGTGGGGATTGTGTGGTGATTGTGTGGTGATTGTGTGGTGATTGTGTGGTGATTGTGTGGTGATTGTGTGGTGATTGTGTGGTGATTGTGTGGTGATTGTGTGGGGATTGTGTGGTGATTGTGTGGTGATTGTGTGGTGATTGTGTGGGGATTGTGTGGGGATTGTGTGGTGATTGTGTGGTGATTGTGTGGGGATTGTGTGGTGATTGTGTGGTGATTGTGTGGTGATTGTGTGGGGATTGTGTGGTGATTGTGTGGGGATTGTGTGGTGATTGTGTGGTGATTGTGTGGGGATTGTGTGGGGATTGTGTGGTGATTGTGTGGTGATTGTGTGGGGATTGTGTGGTGATTGTGTGGGGATTGTGTGGTGATTGTGTGGTGATTGTGTGGTGATTGTGTGGGGATTGTGTGGGGATTGTGTGGGGATTCTGTGGTGATTGTGTGGTGATTGTGTGGGGATTGTGTGGTGATTGTGTGGGGATTGTGTGGTGATTGTGTGGTGATTGTGTGGTGATTGTGTGGTGATTGTGTGGTGATTGCGTGGTGATTGTGTGGGGATTGTGTGGGGATTGTGTGGGGATTGTGTGGTGATTGTGTGGTGATTGTGTGGTGATTGTGTTGGAATTGTGTGGTGATTGTGTGGGGATTGTGTGGTGATTGTGTGGTGATTGTGTGGTGATTGTGTGGGGGTTGTGTGGGGATTGTGTGGTGATTGTGTGGTGATTGTGTGGTGATTGTGTGGTGATTGTGTGGTGATTGTGTGGTGATTGTGTGGTGATTGTGTGGTGATTGTGTGGTGATTGTGTGGTGATTGTGTGGTGATTGTGTGGTGATTGTGTGGTGATTGTGTGGGGATTGTGTGGGGGTTGTGTGGGGATTGTGTGGTGGTTGTGTGGGGATTGTGTGGGGATTGCGTGGGGATTGTGTGTGATGACCGCATCACACAACCAAAAAACAAATTTTATGTATACACACAATAAAGTCTCTCTTCCTTATTCACGCAAAATATCAAAATTAAGGTTCCCTTTTCACTAACTCTAAATTATTTCTATACGAACGCATTGCCAGTTGATGGCTCACATTTTCTTATCATAAAAAAATGGTTTAACAATTTCACTTAACTGCCAATTAATTGTTTTTTAGCGTCGCTAAAGTCAGCTGGAAAATGTTCAGTATTCCTCATTATTGTGAATTAATTATCGTGCGTTTGATTTTTTTAACCAAATGAGAAGGAGAAGGGAGGAAGAGGGAGGTGAAAAAAATGAGAACCCCAAATTTAAACCCCCCACTACCCCCTTTTTCGGTATTTTTAATACCCCCTCCCTCTTACCCCATTCCTACATTACTCCCTATGATGTATGTTCCTCTTCTAGCCCCCTTAAATGCACCCCCACCGTAACCCCCCTCACTGTAACCCTCACCACTGTCACCCCCTCTACCGTTATCCCCATCGTAACTCCCTATTGTAATCCCCCACCGTAACCCACCACCACTTTAACCCCCACCACTGTAACCCTGACCACTGTCACCCACCCCCACCACACACTGTCACCCCCCCCCCCCGTAATCCCCACCGTAACCCCCACCACTGTCACCCCCCCCCCCCGTAATCCCCATCGTAACAACCCCACAGTACCCCCCACCATTGTAACCCGCTACCGTAACCCCCAACACTGTCAACCCACCTTAACCCCCCCTCACTGTAACCCCCAACCCATATAAACCCCCCTCAAGAACCATACCACTGTAACCCCTACTGTGATCCCCCTGTAACCCCCACCTGTAGCCTCCACCGTAACTCCCTTACTCTAAGTTCCCTTGCACTCCCCCCCCATATCCCCCCTTCCCCCCCCCCTTCGGCTGAGTTATCTCTGATTTACTGGACGCTGCCACGACACCCGCTTATGAATAACATTAAGATAGCCGCTGCTGACCCCCACCCCCGCACCTCCCTCACTTTACCCCTCTGCCTCCCCCCCTTGGGTGGCCCTCAAGCCGCAGCTCGAGATGCTTGACCACAGCGTCTGGGGGGATGAGGGGGATGAGGGGGATGAGGGGAATGAGGGGAATGAGGGGAATGAGGGGAATGAGGGGAATGAGGGGAATGAGGGGAATGAGGGGAATGAGGGGAATGAGGGGAATGAGGGGAATGAGGGGAATGAGGGGAATGAGGGGAATGAGGGGAATGAGGGGAATGAGGGGAATGAGGGGAATGAGGGGAATGAGGGGAATGAGGGGAATGAGGGGAATGAGGGGAATGAGGGGAATGAGGGGAATGAGGGGAATGAGGGGAATGAGGGGAATGAGGGGAATGAGGGGAATGAGGGGAATGAGGGGAATGAGGGGAATGAGGGGAATGAGGGGAATGAGGGGAATGAGGGGAATGAGGGGAATGAGGGGAATGAGGGGAATGAGGGGAATGAGGGGAATGAGGGGAATGAGGGGAATGAGGGGAATGAGGGGAATGAGGGGAATGAGGGGAATGAGGGGAATGAGGGGAACGAGGGGAACGAGGGGAACGAGGGGAATGAGGGGAATGAGGGGAATGAGGGGAATGAGGGAATGAAGGGAATGAGGGAATGAGGGAATGATGAGAATGAGGGGAATGAAGGGAATGAAGGGAATGAGGGGAATGAGGGGAATGAGAGGAATGAAGAGGGATGAGGGGGATGAGGAGGAAAACGGAAAAGGAGGGCGGCGAAATAAGGAGAAGGGGATGGAACAGTTTCAAAATTTCCATTCCAGCACCAAACATTTCTGATAAATTTGAGAAAACTTCAGCCCTGGAGGTGAAGTTTTGCGGCTGCGGGAAATGTTGAAGTTTTCTGAGCTCTCAGAGTCCAAATTTATTTTCTGTTTAGATTTTTGGGTGAGAACGCGAGTTTATTTACATATTTCAACACCTTGATTCTAACGTGACCCGCCGGTGGTACACGGAGGGGATTTTCACAATGCTGCTGACCGACCAGTAGTCACAAACACAATTTTCATAAATACTTAATCGAAGCTAAATGAAGGCACGATCCAGTTCAGGTTTGCCATATTCAACATTGCGCACTACAGCTGACTTCAAATTTGGAGCTGAATATTGAACTTCAGTTTAACCAGCGCGGGCAAACTTTTAAATTATAAACAAATAATCATACCCGAAACTTTCACTCAACTTGTTCTTACCTTAACTGTTTGTAAAAGAAGACTCAAATAAACTCTTTGAAGATCAACAAAAACTTTAAATTGGCCGAGTTTACTGCGGCTGGTTAGATTAGCTTGAGTAGCCGAATTAACCCTTTCGGTACGATAATTCAAATGGTTTGGGTAAAAACTTGCAGGGGAAAAAGTTGTCGTTACCCTGAATTGTCAGTGAAATTGTCCTAATGTGGGTGCTTTCAGCTTAAGTAAGTGCCTACTTCATTATTTTAATTTTTAAAAATTTTCAATCTTTGAAGCTCTTTGCTTGGCGACAGAAATTTTTGATGTTGATAATTAGGTTTTTGTATTTACGAAGAAATTATCTACGAGTTCTTGCCCGAATTTATAAAATATAAACAAAGTTCAGTAAACTTGTTCAAGTGCAATGGAAAGGGTATTGAATGTGTTGCACGGACCCTGTAGCATGAACATACGCGAGCCTATGCAACAGGGTCCTTTGGTAATTACAGGGTCCTATGGTAACCTATGGTAATTTACACGTGCAGGCTTCTGGAATTGTTGAAAAACTAGTTTAATGATTGTTTTCAATTTCCCTAAGTTTTTTATTTACTCCAAAATATTCCCTCACTAGTTAAATTACATTAAAACTAGGTTAGATGCCCTAAATTGGAAGCACTAGCAAACTTGGCACTGGAGTAGCCGTTAGTACCGAAAGGGTTAAAAAACAAACGTGTTTATGGCTCAAATAAACTTCTATTGTATCTGAGAAATGTAAAAAAAATAACTGCAAGCCAAATCTTGCCTCACTCGTTAAAACGTATTTTTAAAAAGGAGGTTAAATAATTGTAATGCTATTCTACACAGCTGCGTGAGTGAACAATTATGTAGTCTAATAGTCGGATAGTCAAAGTCAATCTGTAGTCAATAGTCAAACAAACCGTACGTAGTTAAATAGTGGAAACGTTCAAGTTAGGTGGCTACTTCATCTTTTCTGTACTCTTTGACTGCTGCAGTCATACCATCCCGCGGTACACGATACACCTTCTGGTACGCATCACTGTACCAGAGTTACACGGCAGTGATACCCACAGGTACCCAGTGCATCACAGATACCACAACCTGTATATGGTTTGGATCAGTGATACCCACTGGTACTCAGTGTATCACAGATACCACAGCCTGTATAATATATGTATCATTGATACCCACACTGTACAGGATACGTACCAGTGATACCTACACTGTACAGGATACGTACCTGCGATACCTACACCGTTCAACTCCAATTCAAAGTCCATTCTGCTAGTGAGCAAGTTTGTAAATAGCAAACATGAACTGGATCGTGCCTTCATTTAGCTTCGATTAAGTATTTATGGAAATTGTGTTTGCGACTACTGGTCGGTCAGCAGCATTATGAAAATTGCCTCCTTGGACACCGGTGGCGCACTTCGCAGTCAAAGTGTTAAGTAATTAGGACTACATAGATATTTACCTGATATCTTTATTTACGAGTAAACAACACCGTAATTTGTTCCTGCAGTACAAAAAGTTAAAAAATGAAAAAAGGACCAATAGTTTAATGACTTTAACTTCCATAAAATACAAACAGATATTACGTTACTGTACTTCACATTATATTTCCAGTTAGAAGAAACGTTTTAATTAGTCCTTCACTACTGACGTTTATCAATAACAAAAATGGCTGCAACTGTACGAGTAAAGTGGCATTGTTGCCCTATGTTTATTTTTACTATTATACAATGTTTATACATTATACTATTTGAGACTCCCTAGTGCAATCGCGATGTTCTCAAGAGAGTGAGGTGAAGGGACCATTTAGTACGGGTTATAGAAAAAGGGGAATCTATGCACAAGGCGTGTTCCCACACCCTGCGCACACAAACAGCAAGTCAGGAAGGAAGAGGAACGAAAGACAAAGAAGAGATAGCGAAGAAAGCAGGAAAGCTGGAAAAAGCAAAGTGGGCACGAAATAAAAAAGGTCCCGTAGGCCTACCTATAGCTGAGGGACCTAACAGCATCTCCCCTGGGGCGCTAGTCCCCATAGCACAGGATAGACAAACATAACCAAGGCCTACTGCCTATCCTATGCCTACTGAGGAGTAGGCATAGGATAACCTACATCTAGAAGTCTGCTCCCAGAAATGGTGACGTCACAGGAGTGGTCAGAGATTTGTGATGAATAGAAGGGCAAAATTAACTTAGTTTTAATAGGTGTTAGTTAATTTACTTTAACAAATTAACTTCAAAATCAAGTTAATTAAACAAAATTAACGTTAACGCGTAAACTGCGATGGGTTAAACTGAAGTTCAATATTCAACTCAAATTACAAGTCAATTTTTGAATTTAGGTTTGAAAATAGCTTCTAGATCGTCCCTCCATTTACGTTGGATAAAGTACTCGTATTTACGAAATTGCGGTTTGTGATTACTGCTTTGTTAGCAGCATAATGAAAATGGCCTCCGTGTACCACCGGTGGCGCACGTGGCGGTCAGAGTGGTTATAGCCTACGAAACGTCACAATTTTAGATGTGCAGTGATACTTTTCCTGCCATTTGAGCGTATCAAAAAAGTTCCTATATAAGTAAGAAAAATAATAATTGATTAATTTTCTTCATTAAAATAATTATTTTTGAGTAGAAACATGGAAGTGTCGTCGAGCTTGATTGGCTCTGAAATTAGAAGCCTCCGTCAATTATATATTTATTAATTAGGCGATCTATGTTAAGGTAATTGAAAATTAGACATCCATGTTAAGGAAATATTGTTGAACTCACGCGTTTTACTGGAATATCAACAGGATTAAGACATCATTTCATCATTGCAGCACTGTGGTTATGTAAGGTGAAACTTCTCTACACAATTTTCGTTTTTACACTGGTTCTAAATTGCACAAAGTTATAAAATATTGTCAAGTACAACAAACGTCTGGCAACCGTCAACAAAAGAAGGCAAAAACGCGCAGAATTAAACATAGTGACTTTTAAATAATTTAAAAATGAAAAAATTAAAACTTTTTTTTCGAAGCATTTTATGTTTAGTTACATTATGGTTTTATCTCGTTTTTATAACATTCTTAAAAGTCGGTGTAAAATTTCCACGAGAACTTCTAACATGTTCTGACATTCAAAAATGACTTATATGGGGCGTGAAGGTATGCAGATTTCTGATCCACAGGGTATATCATCTACTGATATATATCTATTTCTGATATACACACAGGATAATTGCATCCACTGACCGATGGATGCATATACATATGGAACCGGAGCGTATATAAAAATTTTCATCAACTGATGTATATCTATTTCTGAACTTTTGATTTAAATATTTTCAAGTATTTATTAATCCATACAGGATAATTGTATCCACTGACCGATGGATACATATGTATGATACGGGAATCATACATAAAAATTAAACTGTTGTACGGTTCCGGTGTCGTATTTACATATATCGGTCAGTGGGTACATTTTTTTTTGTGGACACCATGTACAGATATATAAATTTTTTACTTCTCAGCCGTTTTGTTGAACTTCGCTGAACTTGTGTTGCAACTGACGACTTTTGACAAACTCTTCTTATGTAGTCTACATGATAAGGAAAATGGTGAACATCTTAAGCCGCCGTCACACGGAGGCCAAATGGTAACGTTTCGTCGTAAACATCTACTGTGAGCGGCACCAATCGGTCAATCCAGAGCCGCGAAACCGTCAGATTTCAGCTTTAGTTTGGGGCCAGCTTAGTCATACCAAGATTTAGTTTGGGGCCAGCTTAGTCATACCAAGATTTAGTTTGGGGCCAGCTTAGTCATACCAAGATTTAGTTTGGGGCCAGCTTAGTCATACCAAGATTTAGTTGGGGCCAGCTTAGTCATACCAAGATTTAGTTTGGGGCCAGCTTAGTCATACCAAGATTTAGTTTGGGGCCAGCTGAGTCATACCAAGATTTCAGAACAGGAAATTATGGGATGACTAAGCTGATCGAAAACTAAGGCTGAAATCTGAAGAGTTCGTGGCGCTGGATTGACCGATTGGTGCCGCTGACTATAGATGTTACATAAGTTACATAAGACATTATACTTACTTTACTTACGGACTTTAATTATAATTATATTAATTACGGACTTCAATTATATTTGCGGACTTTAATTATATATACAGACTTTAATTATAATTATATTAACTACGGTTTTTATTTATATTTACGGACTTGACTTTTAATTATATTAATTACGGACTTTAGTTATAAATTATTTGATATTTTTCATTTACTAGTTTAAAAAAACTTGAGAATTCAATCGAGCTAACACTTGACCTAAGTCACCTCGATGACGCTCTTATTTTCAATCGAATCCGAAATAGCTAAAAAAACATGATTTTTCACAAGCTCATTCGACAAAAAAAAATGTCTCTGCATATCTCCAATCATTCTTAATTTTTAAATTTAATTCATTTGCCACAAAGGTTTAATTTTTTCATTTCAAATTTTTTAAGGACATGAAAGCTAGATCGGCGCTAAGTAAATTTTTCCTTCCGGTCATCACAAAACTCTGATCACTTCCGTCACGTCACCATTTCTGGGGCGGGCGTGGGGAAAAGTGGGGAGTCTGGGGGAGGAGGTTTGAAGAGCTCATGGGGGGGGGGGAAGGGGGAGTGAGGGGATGTCGGGGGCTTGGGGGAGAGTGTGGAGAGGTCGGGAATTTGGGGAGAGTGTGGGGATGTCGGGGGCTTGGTGGATGGGGTGAGGTTTTCGGGGGTATGGGGGGATTGGGTGGGAAGTAGGGGATGTAGGAAGCATGGGGAGAGGGGGAAGAGAGTGTAGAGGGGGCATAGTGGGGAAGGGGGTTGGGTTTTAGGGGCTATTTGGGAGTGGGGGGGGGCATAAGGGGGAGGGGGTGGGGATTCAGAGGGTATGGGGAGGAGGATGAAGGGGGGCTCCCTCCACACAAACTCCTTTCAGTTCACTTCAATAGACGTACACATCCCTAATAGGCTTATGCAACAAATAGGCCTATGCAGATCAGCCACAAAAAGCATATTTTGCAGCTACTAGGCCTATTCAGATGAGGGCATGGAGGCTTGCAAAGCCAGCCAGACGCACCGGATCATATTTCAATAGACTTACTTAAGCCTACTCAAAAAACCTTTGCAGGTGACATCTTTATGCGCGTACGTATTCTAAATAGGCCTAGGTATTGTTTGATTTTGTTAGCCTTTGTTAAATAGGCGCACAAATGTCATAATATGCACATGAATTTCATAATTTTGCAGACCTATGCCATCAAAATAAGCATGCCTATGCACATTTCAATAAAACACTAATCCAGTGAGCGGGATATATGTACAGTTTAGATTTCTGTACATATATGTACACTGTACAGTGTACAGTGTAGATTATTGGTCAAAAAGGTTATAAAATCAGTGTTTGTTAATATTATTTTGTTATTGACATTTTTTCTGACGCCATGCCATTTTTTTTAAAGGTTTGCGCTACAAAAACACGTCTTCCAAGATCATACTTGAGATACCTGAAGGCCTATGCAGATGATGCTTCAATAGGCCTATGCAGCGCTGTTTGCGCCCCTCTAAGCCTCCTCTAATTGGCCTCCCTTAAATCCCCTCCTCCTTGTAATCCAGCAGCCAGGCCTATACATCAGCTCCAGCACTAAAATATCCAGCAAAATGCTGCTGGATATCTGTACGTTGAATCCCGCAGGTTTGTATGTTGAAGAAATCCACGCGTCAAAGTGGCTGTGTAGAGACGTGTAATATATATATATATACTTAGTATAAATATATACTCAAATATAGATGTATCACAGTATACTGTCTATATACGTATACCTAGTATAATACATATATATCTACTCAAATATACATATATATCACAGTATAAATACATGCACTAGATGTTCATATATATTAAGGACAATAAACCGATAAATATGCAATATGTTTATATATTTGTTAGTTTATTGTTCTTGGTGTGTATTGTTCTTAGTGTGTATGTGGGATCTTTTCCAGAGGCGCCCCGCCACCAACGCAGCACACAAGTTCACCCACTTGTAACTTTTGAAATGATGCACCTATTGACTTCAAATTACTCTTAAATGAAAGAATGTTTTAATCTTTCGCTTCAACTACAATTAGAAGTCGATAGGTGCGTTATTTTGAAGTTTAAGAGTGGGTGAACTTATGTGTTGCATAAGTAGCGGGGCGCGTCTGGAGAAGATGCTGTATGAACATCTAGTGAGTATTATTTCGTTTGTAATTGATATTAGATGAAATTATTGTATTAACATTAATATGTGTGTATTGTTTAACATGTTCATAACATTTGTAATTCATGTCAAAATCTCATTCAGTTTTGGGGTCATTTGATAAAATGTGCACTATGTGACACATGTTACCAGCACATGTCATCCTTGCACTTCATGACTGTGTACTTGTATGCTTGAATCAAAATCACAAGGAAAATTTAATGGAGAGATTTCCAGCCTCCTTTTACAACTCGTATCATCAATATAGACGGAAAAAATTATTCTGTCTTTTCCCTATTACTTTCGCTATTACTCTACTTTTGCTATTACTCTACTTTCGCTATTACTCTACTTTTGCTATTACTCTACTTTCGCTATTACTTTAATGTGCTATTTCCCTACTTTCGCTGTTACTTTACTTTTCCTATCACATAACTTTTCGCATTACTTGACTTTTCCTATTACTTTCGATATTACTTTCGCAATTACTTTCGAAATTACTATGCTCATTACTTGACTTTCATGCATCAACACAAGTGCACGTACATGTGTGTGTGCGTTAGTACCAACTATCAGTAATACGCTCCAATTCATTATTCAATTAAACCGTTAATTAGAACTTAATTAACGGTCGAATAATGATAGACTACAAGGATGAATGAGAGAAAGTGACACTATACATAACCGTTTATTATTCATGTATATTTTTATATGTATACAGAAGATATTTGCACAGCTATCTATCACAAAAACACACATTTATGAAAGGGGCCTAGCAACAGGTTAAGAACACGTTTGGGTCACGTTAGCAACACGTCGTAAACACGTTTGTATCACGCTAGCGACACGTCGAAAACATGTTTAAACATAACTGTACACACAACGAACGCTGTACATTTGTAGAATGATTACTTACACTACACAACACGTATAAATATACATAAATACATACATGGCACACAACTGAGATACTTGTATAGGTAGTACAGATATAAGGTAAAAGATATATTGCATTGCGGGTCTTATTTCATTAATGTCTTTTTCTTCTGCTCACCTACACTAAACAATCCATCCCTCGGTACACGATACACCTTCTGGTACGCATCACTGTACCAGAGTTACACAGCAGTGATACCCACAGGTGCCCAGTGTATCACAGATACCACAACCTGTATATGGTTTGGATCAGTGATACCCACTGGTACACAATGTATCACAGATACCACAGCCTGTATAATATATGTATCATTGATACCCACACTGTACAGGATACGTATCAGCGATACCTACACTGTACAGGATACGTACCAGCGATACCTACACTGTACAGGATACGTACCAGCGATACCTACACTGTACAGGATACGTACCAGCGATATATACACTGTACAGGATACGTACCAGTGATACCTACACTGTCCAGGATACGTACCAGCGATACCTACACTGTACAGGATACGTACCAGTGATACCTACACTGTCCAGGATACGTACCAGCGATACCTACACTGTACAGGATACGTACCAGCGATACCTACACTGTACAGGATACGTACCAGTGATACCTACACTGTCCAGGATACGTACCAGCGATACCTACACTGTAAAGGAGACGTACCTGCGATGCCTACCCTGTTCAGGATACGTAAGAGCGATATCGATACAACTCACCCCAACATTTCCAACATTCAGTCGTCGGACTGTACATAGAACTACTCGGTTATGTTCCTGAGTACTCTGTACAGTTGCTGAGTACTTTGTACAGCTGCTGCGCGCTCTGTGCAGCTGTTAAGTACCCTGTACATTCGTTAAGTGCCCTATATAGCAGTAAAGTGCCCTGTGCAGCTGTAAAGTACCCTGTGCAGCTATAAAGTACCCTGTTCTGCTGCAAAATACCCTCTGCAGCCGTAAAGTACACTCTACAGCTGCAAAATACCCTCTAAAGCTGCAAAGTACCCTCTACAGCTGCAAAGTACCCTCCACAGCTGCAAAGTACCCTCCACAGCTGCAAAGTACCCTCTACAGCTGCAAAGTACCCTTTACAGCTGCAAAGTACCCTTTACAGCTGCAAAGTACCCTCTACAGCTGCAGAGTACCCTCTACAGCTGCAAAATACCCTTTACATCCGTAAAGTATCCTCTACAGCTGCAAAGTACCCTCTACAGCCGTAAAGTACCCTCTAGAGCTGCAAAGTACCCTCTACAGCCGTAAAGTACCCTCTACAGCTGCAAAGTACCCTCTACAGCCGTAGATTACCCTCTAGAGCTGCAAAGTACCCTCTACAACCGTAAAGCACCCTCTAAAGATGTTAAATATTTTGTGCAGCTGTAAAGTATACTATACAGCTGTAAAGTATATTTTACAGCTGTTAAGTACTGTGCACAGCTGCTAAGTACCCTGCATAGCTGCTTTCTGCTTTTTACAGCTGTAGAACATTTATAAATAAAATCTACAGATGTGCGTCTTTTTAACAAAGTATGAAACAAATGATCGAGTATTGAGTATATAGAGTATTGATACATAGCATCATATAGACAATATGTACTAAGGACCACACACGCACGTACACACGTACACACATGTGCGTTCAGTGTGTGTGTGTGTGTGTGTGTGTGTGTGTGTGTGTGCAGCAATACAGCAAGGTGACAACAGCAATAATAAAAGAACAAATCAAGACTGAACAAAACAAAAAGAGCAGCATCTGAGATACCTCACAGATACCTCACAGATACCTCAGGGATACCTCGGGGATACCTCAGTGATACCTCGGGGATACCTCAGGGATACCTCAAGGAGACCTCACAGATACTTCAAGATACCTCACAGATACCTCACAGATAGCTAATAGATACCTCACAGATACCTCACAGATACCTCAGAAACTTCAAATTATTCTGAGATACCTCACGCATTCCTCACAGATACATGACAGACACCTCACAGATACCTCACATATTTCTCACATAAACTTCGGACACTTCAGATACCTCACAGACACCTCACAGATACCTCACAGATACCTCACCGGTTCATCATATACTTCACAGATACCTCACACATTTTTCGCATAAACTTCGGACACTTCAGATACCTCACAGATACCTCAGATACTTCAAATTATTCTGAGAAACCTCACACATTCCTCACAGATACATGAAAGATACCTCACAGATACCTCACACATTTCTCACATAAACTTCGGAAACTTCAGATACCTCACAGATACCTCACCGATTCATCATATACTTCACAGATACCTCACACATTTCTCACATTAACTTCGGACACTTCAGATACCTCACAGATCTCACAGATACCTCACAGATACCTCACAGATACAACACTCACAAGCCCTCACTACATGCAACAGGTACCGTAATTTACCGCTTACGGGAAGCGCAACTTCAACTGTCACCATTCCAACCAAACACAAAAACCAACTTCCAGAACTTATTTCAATTTTTGAATTAATCCAAAAAACTGAAAAAAGTCGATTTTCATTCAGTGTGTGAAGACGGTACGCCTGGTACCACCCATCTGGTACACCTGGTACCACCCATCTGGTACACCTGGTACCACCCATCTGGTACACCTGGTACCACCCAGCTGGTACACCTGCTACCACCCAGCTGGTACACCTGGTACCAGCCAGCTCGTACACCTGGTACCAGCCAGCTGGTACACCTGGTACCACCCAGCTGGTAAACCTGCTACCACCCAGCTGGTACACCTGGTACCGCCCAGCTGGTACACCTGCTACCACCCAGCTGGTACACCTGCTACCACCCAGCTGGTACACCTGCTACCACCCAGCTGGTACACCTGCTACCACCCAGCTCGTACACCTGCTACCACCAAGCTGGTACACCTGCTACCACCCAGCTGGTACACCTGCTACCACCCAGCTGGTAAACCTGCTACCACCCAGCTGGTACATCTGCTACCACCCAGCTGGTAAACCTGCTACCACCCAGCTGGTACACCTGCTACCACCCAGCTGGTACACCTGCTACCACCCAGCTGGTAAACCTGCTACCACCCAGCTGGTACACCTGGTACCACCCAACTGGTACACCTGGTACCACCCAGCTGGTAAACCTGCTACCACCCAGCTGGTACACCTGGTACCACCCAGCTGGTACACCTGCTACCACCCAGCTGGTACACCTGGTACCACCCAGCTTGTGCACCTGGTACCACCCAGCTTGTGCACCTGCTACCACACACGCAGTACCACCCAGCGGACTATATTTACCAGTATTTACCGCAGTAACAGTACTATACATCTACATATTTACAGATACATTTATTATTGCATTGTGTGCACGTCCAGTAAAACAAATTCTGTGCTTGGTGTGTACGTGTGCTGGGTGTGTACGTGTGCTGGGTGTGTGCGTGTGCTGGGCGTGTACGTGGGCTAAGTGTGTACTGTCGCATGCTTAGAGTGTACATGCACACAGTTTCTATAGAAGTAAAAGCAAGTTTCTGCAGAAGTAAAATTATACCTAATACGACTTTTTTCAACTTGATTAAATTGTAAATTAGTTTGAGGTTTTCAACCATTCAAACAAATTCTCAAGTGAAAAACATCATTGAATTGCAAATGAAGGAACTTGGAGTCTATGCACATGATGCATTCACACACAGGATCCCTGTGCGTAGAAATAGTTAGTTGAAAAAGAAGTTTATAAGATTAATTAAAAGTTGAAGAAAAAACAGTAGATGCTGAAAAACATGACAGCAGTGAATCGAAATTAATTGTCCTTAACATAACAAAAAAATATCACATAGGGTATTGGAAAATTCAGCACAAACATTCTAACCACAAGTAAAGTCATCATAGCCGTACACTGTGGTGTAATTTTTTTTGGCACAATTCAGTTTTTTGAAAAAGTTACAGCGTTTCTAACTTTCATTCCGAAAAACAATTTTCACTCTAAAAAATTCATTTTCCAACCGATTTTTGATCAAAATTGGTCTCAAAATATATCTTTCAATGCTCTATGCGCACATGTTGTCGAAATTGGAAAAAAGGGTAAAACAACGATGGAAATGACGTTCAAATTCAAAATGGGCTAGAAAAATTAATAGTCACAATTGTAAAAAAACGAGAAACCTACGATGAGAGCCTATTTCAAGACCCTTCAGATGACGTAACGGATGACAAAAACTAACGAGACTAAGTGCATTTACCAGGAGGAAAACTGACATAAGTCCACCAGTACAGACGCACACCCACGTGTTGCCCTGTCACTGCACCAGACAGACATGGCCAGACGGACGTGGGTGCTGCGGTGAGTGGGTTTTAATACGTTTGATGAGGATGCTGGGATAAAACGCAAGTTGTACTATTTAGAGTTATAAAGAATTGTGAAATTTACGTAGGTTATATATGTAGTTTAGAATCAAATGATAAGAAAACCACAGCTTAAATCTCGTCTTTGAAGAATCGGTGTATTTTTCATACGTATTATCTTATTTCGTCGCTTCATTGGGTAACCACGGCTTTAAAACCCTAATAAGGTTCATTGCATTTGCCACCGTGTCACTAATATCAAAAAAGTTATTGTTTGTAAGTAAATGAAGATTCGAAAAAAAGTTTCTAGAAATAAATTCTGCGAGTAATTTCACAAGACAAAATTTACACTTTTAAAGTTTGCAGACCGCACCAAATTATTGGCTCCGAATGGAGTTTTTGCGCTAGACGATTGGTTGCTTATCATTTCGTTTCTAGACTTATAACGATAAGCCACCCAGCCATGCTACGCTTCACGAATGAAGAAATGGTTGACATTCATAAGACATACGGAGAAGCACAAGGAAACTCGAAGCCAGCAGCAATTCCGTACAGAAATAAGTTCCCTAACAGAAATGTGCCAAATCTAAGAACCTTCTCTGCAATTCACAGGAGGCTTCGAGAAACTGGTTCTTTTAATGTAACGCGACCTGACGCAGGGAGAGACAGGTTAAATCTTGAACGGGAGCAAGAGGTTCTAGAGTACATTCAGGATCATCCTGAAGGCCTGTTTACACGATCATTGAGTGCGCGCGTGAGCAGTGAAGAGAGGCGCAAGCCCCGCTCACTTGCTCTCACTTCAGGCGCTTTTATTGCTGAATGACAATGCGGACTATGCTTGTTTTCATGGCGCTGGCCAGAGTTTGTCATTATCATTACAGCCACACTGTCTTTGAGCAAGTAAATAGCCTGACGTGAGAACTAGTGGGCGGGGCTTGCACCTCTCTTCACTGCTCACGCGCGCACTCAATGATCGTGTAAACAGGCCTTAATGCAAGTTGTCGTTGTGTTGCTGATGCATTGGGGATCAGAGATCATGCTGAAGTGTAGAGCGTTTTGCGTTTTTCATCCCTACAGATGTGGAAGAGTTCAAGGATTGCTACCAGCAGATTACCAGCCTCGGGTTGTCTTTTCAAGCTGGCTTCTATTGAAATGGTTTCTATTGTAATTCCTGTATATATAATACACAGTAATTCCTATTGTCTACGCTTCAATAGGAATTTTTCTTCATCATTCTTTTTACAGATGAAGCACATTTTTCAGGAGAGAGTGTTTTTAACCATCAAAACCGGCACCACTGGGCTGAACAAAATCCCCACAACATTATTGAACACAAACACCAACATCGGTACAGTGTCAACGTTTGGGCAGGTATTGTAAGGAATCACTTGACCGGCCCATACATTCTCTCTACAACACCCACAGGGGATACTTACAATGTTTTCCTGCAAAGGAAAATGTATTATTCCAGTATTATTTGAAAACGTTCCTCTTGATGTTCGCCGCAGAATGTAGTTTCTACAAGATGGTGCCCCGCCTCATTTTTCAAGAGCACAAGAGACATGCTGAGCATCAAGTTCCCAGACAGATGAATAGGAAGTGGAGGACTAGTTAACTGGTTTTCTAGCTCTCCTGATCTGAACCCAATTGACTTTTTTTTGTGGGGACGTATGAAGAGCCTCGTGTATGAGACACCCGTGGAATCAGAGGAAGATTTGATTGCCAGGATTGCGGTGGCTGTTGAAGACATAGCAGAAAAAGAAGAGTGTTCGGACGAGTAGGGCAGTCTTTGGAGAATCGGTGCAGGTTGTGCGTAGAAGAAACATTTTGAACATCTGTTTGTAAATTGAATCTTAATCCTGAATTATCATACATCATGTATTAAAGTAACACAACGTGCTGTGAGCTGCAGTAGCTAAATAATTTTGGGTTGTAAAATTACTCTCAACTTTCTTTTCATATCTATTTATAAATGTGTTCATGGGATCCTGTTTTTCATTTACTTCAAGTTGAAATAATGAGATTCAACATGTTCACAGTACCAGAGTCAATATCATAAAACAGGCTAAAGCTGTCAAATGATTATCATTATCCCAACATCTTCCTCAAACGCAGGAAAACCCACTCACTCACCCACTCACTCACCCACTCACTCACCACCCACTCACTCACCCACTCACTCACCCACTCACTCACCCACTCACTCACCCACTCACTCACCCACTCACTCACCCACTCACTCACCCACTCACTCACCCACTCACTCACCCACTCACTCACCCACTCACTCACCCACTCACTCACTCACCCACTCACTCACTCACCCCCACTCACTCACCACTCACCCACTCACTCACCCACTCACTCACTCACTCACCCACTCACTCACTCACCCACCCACTCACTCACCCACCCACTCACTCACCCACTCACTCACCCACTCACTCACCCACTCACTCACCCACTCACTCACCCACTCACTCACCCACTCACTCACCCACTCACTCACTCCACCACTCACCACTCACTCACCCACCTCCACTCACTCACTCACCCACCACTCACCCACTCACTCACCACTCACTCCACCCACTCACTCACCCACTCACTCACCCACTCACTCACTCACCCACTCACTCACCCACTCACTCACTCACTCACCCACTCACTCACCCACTCACTCATCCACTCACTCACTCACTCACCCACTCACTCACTCACTCACCCACTCACTCACCCACTCACTCACCACTCAACACCCACTCACTCACCCACCCACTCACTCACACTCACCACTCACTCACTCCACTCACTCACACTCACCCACTCACTCACTCACTCACCCACTCACTCCACTCCACTCACCCCACTCACTCACACTCACTCACCCACTCACTCACCTCACTCACCTCACCCACTCACTCACCCACTCACTCACCCACTCACTCACCCACTCACCCACTCACTCACACTCACCACTCACTCACTCACTCACCCACTCACCCACTCACTCACCCACTCACCCACTCACTCACCCACTCACCCACTCCACTCACCCAACTCACTCA
>CM059556.1:25571728-25618080 GCA_030386875.1 Morinoia aosen
GCTGTTGGGCCAGCAGCTGTAGGGCCAGCAGCTGTAGGGCCAGCAGCTGTAGGGCCAGCAGCTGTAGGGCCAGCAGCAGTAAGGCCAGCAGCTGTAGGGCCAGCAGCAGTAAGGCCAGCAGCAGTAAGGCCAGCAGCTGTAGGGCCAGCAGCAGTAAGGCCAGCAGCTGTAAGGCCAGCAGCTGTAGGGCCAGCAGCTGTAGGGCCAGCAGCTGTAGGGCCAGCAGCTGTAGGGCCAGCAGCAGTAAGGCCAGCAGCTGTAGGGCCAGCAGCTGTAAGGCCAGCAGCTGTAAGGCCAGCAGCTGTAGGGCCAGCAGCAGTAAGGCCAGCAGCAGTAAGGCCAGCAGCTGTAGGGCCAGCAGCAGTAAGGCCAGCAGCTGTAGGGCCAGCAGCTGTAGGGCCAGCAGCAGTAAGGCCAGCAGCTGTAGGGCCAGCAGCAGTAAGGCCAGCAGCAGTAAGGCCAGCAGCTGTAGAGCCAGCAGCAGTAAGGCCAGCAGCTGTAGGGCCAGCAGCAGTAAGGCCAGCAGCAGTAAGGCCAGCAGCTGTAGGGCCAGCAGCAGTAAGGCCAGCAGCAGTAAGGCCAGCAGCTGTAGGGCCAGCAGCTGTAGGGCCAGCAGCTGTAGGGCCAGCAGCTGTAAGGCCAGCAGCTGCAGGGCCAGCAGCTGTAGGGCCAGCAGCTGTAGGGCCAGCAGCAGTAAGGCCAGCAGCTGTAGGGCCAGCAGCTGTAAGGCCAGCAGCTGTAAGGCCAGCAGCTGTAAGGCCAGCAGCTGTAGGGCCAGCAGCTGTAGGGCCAGCAGCTGTAGGGCCAGCAGCTGTAGGGCCAGCAGCAGTAAGGCCAGCAGCTGTCGGGCCAGCAGCTGTAAGGCCAGCAGCTGTAGGGCCAGCAGCAGTAAGGCCAGCAGCTGTAGGGCCAGCAGCTGTAGGGCCAGCAGCAGTAAGGCCAGCAGCAGTAAGGCCAGCAGCTGTAGGGCCAGCAGCAGTAAGGCCAGCAGCTGTAGGGCCAGCAGCAGTAAGGCCAGCAGCTGTAGGTCCAGCAGCTGTAGGGCCAGCAGCTGTAGGGCCAGCAGCTGTAAGGCCAGCAGCTGTAGGGCCAGCAGCTGTAGGGCCAGCAGCTGTAGGGCCAGCAGCAGTAAGGCCAGCAGCTGTAGGGCCAGCAGCTGTAAGGCCAGCAGCTGTAAGGCCAGCAGCTGTAGGGCCAGCAGCTGTAGGGCCAGCAGCTGTAGGGCCAGCAGCTGTAGGGCCAGCAGCTGTAAGGCCAGCAGCTGTAGGGCCAGCAGCTGTAGGGCCAGCAGCTGTAGGGCCAGCAGCAGTAAGGCCAGCAGCTGTAGGGCCAGCAGCTGTAAGGCCAGCAGCTGTAAGGCCAGAAGCTGTAGGGCCAGCAGCTGTAGGGCCAGCAGCTGTAGGGCCAGCAGCTGTAGGGCCAGCAGCTGTAGGGCCCGCAGCTGTAGGGCCAGCAGCTGTAGGGCCAGCAGCTGTAGGGCCAGCAGCAGTAAGGCCAGCAGCTGTAGGGCCAGCAGCAGTAAGGCCAGCAGCAGTAAGGCCAGCAGCTGTAGGGCCAGCAGCTGTAGGGCCAGCAGCAGTAAGGCCAGCAGCAGTAAGGCCAGCAGCTGTAGGGCCAGCAGCTGTAGGGCCAGCAGCTGTAGGGCCAGCAGCTGTAGGGCCAGCAGCTGTAGGGCCAGCAGCTGTAAGGCCAGCAGCTGTAGGGCCAGCAGCAGTAAGGCCAGCAGCAGTAAGGCCAGCAGCTGTAGGGCCAGCAGCAGTAAGGCCAGCAGCAGTAAGGCCAGCAGCAGTAAGGCCCGCAGCTGTAGGGCCAGCAGCTGTAAGGCCAGCAGCTGTAAGGCCAGCAGCTGTAGGGCCAGCAGCTGTAAGGCCAGCAGCTGTAGGGCCAGCAGCTGTAGGGCCAGCAGCAGTAAGGCCAGCAGCTGTAGGGCCAGCAGCTGTAGGGCCAGCAGCTGTAGGGCCAGCAGCTGTAGGGCCAGCAGCTGTAGGGCCAGCAGCTGTAGGGCCAGCAGCAGTAAGGCCAGCAGCTGTAGGGCCAGCAGCTGTAGGGCCAGCAGCTGTAGGGCCAGCAGCTGTAGGGCCAGCAGCTGTAGGGCCAGCAGCTGTAGGGCCAGCAGCTGTAGGGCCAGCAGCTGTAGGGCCAGCAGCAGTAAGGCCAGCAGCTGTAGGGCCAGCAGCAGTAAGGCCAGCAGCTGTAGGGCCAGCAGCAGTAAGGCCAGCAGCTGTAGGTCCAGCAGCTGTAGGGCCAGCAGCTGTAGGGCCAGCAGCTGTAAGGCCAGCAGCTGTAGGGCCAGCAGCTGTAGGGCCAGCAGCTGTAGGGCCAGCAGCAGTAAGGCCAGCAGCTGTAGGGCCAGCAGCTGTAAGGCCAGCAGCTGTAAGGCCAGCAGCTGTAGGGCCAGCAGCTGTAGGGCCAGCAGCTGTAGGGCCAGCAGCTGTAGGGCCAGCAGCTGTAAGTCCAGCAGCTGTAGGGCCAGCAGCTGTAAGTCCAGCAGCTGTAGGGCCAGCAGCTGTAGGGCCAGCAGCTGTAGGGCCAGCAGCAGTAAGGCCAGCAGCTGTAGGGCCAGCAGCTGTAAGGCCAGCAGCTGTAAGGCCAGCAGCTGTAAGGCCAGCAGCTGTAGGGCCAGCAGCTGTAGGGCCAGCAGCTGTAGGGCCAGCAGCTGTAGGGCCCGCAGCTGTAGGGCCAGCAGCTGTAGGGCCAGCAGCTGTAGGGCCAGCAGCAGTAAGGCCAGCAGCTGTAGGGCCAGCAGCAGTAAGGCCAGCAGCAGTAAGGCCAGCAGCTGTAGGGCCAGCAGCTGTAGGGCCAGCAGCAGTAAGGCCAGCAGCAGTAAGGCCAGCAGCTGTAGGGCCAGCAGCTGTAGGGCCAGCAGCTGTAGGGCCAGCAGCTGTAGGGCCAGCAGCTGTAGGGCCAGCAGCTGTAAGGCCAGCAGCTGTAGGGCCAGCAGCAGTAAGGCCAGCAGCAGTAAGGCCAGCAGCTGTAGGGCCAGCAGCAGTAAGGCCAGCAGCAGTAAGGCCAGCAGCAGTAAGGCCAGCAGCTGTAGGGCCAGCAGCTGTAAGGCCAGCAGCTGTAAGGCCAGCAGCTGTAGGGCCAGCAGCTGTAAGGCCAGCAGCTGTAGGGCCAGCAGCTGTAGGGCCAGCAGCAGTAAGGCCAGCAGCTGTAGGGCCAGCAGCTGTAGGGCCAGCAGCTGTAGGGCCAGCAGCTGTAGGGCCAGCAGCTGTAGGGCCAGCAGCTGTAGGGCCAGCAGCAGTAAGGCCAGCAGCTGTAGGGCCAGCAGCTGTAGGGCCAGCAGCTGTAGGGCCAGCAGCTGTAGGGCCAGCAGCTGTAGGGCCAGCAGCTGTAGGGCCAGCAGCTGTAGGGCCAGCAGCTGTAGGGCCAGCAGCAGTAAGGCCAGCAGCTGTAGGGCCAGCAGCAGTAAGGCCAGCAGCTGTAGGGCCAGCAGCAGTAAGGCCAGCAGCTGTAAGGCCAGCAGCAGTAAGGCCAGCAGCTGTAGGGCCAGCAGCAGTAAGGCCAGCAGCAGTAAGGCCAGCAGCAGTAAGGCCAGCAGCTGTAGGGCCAGCAGCTGTAGGGCCAGCAGCAGTAAGGCCAGCAGCTGTATGGCCAGCAGCTGTAGGGCCAGCAGCTGTAGGGCCAGCAGCTGTAGGGCCAGCAGCAGTAAGGCCAGCAGCTGTAGGGCCAGCAGCTGTAGGGCCAGCAGCTGTAGGGCCAGCAGCTGTAGGCGCTATAGCTGCGCTGGACCTCGTAACTCTTAAGTGGCCGCCGTATCAGGGCTACACAAACCGCTATTGCCGGACCCCCCCCCCCCCCCCCCCTCCCCCGTCCCTCTTCCCCCCCCTGTGTCCAGTTACCCTCCCTCTCCCTCCTTTTCCTCCCCTTTGGTGTCCATTGACCACCCCCCCCCTCCTCCCCTCTCGTTTTCCATCCGAGCTCCCTCTTTTTTTAGTTGAAGAAAGGTGAGGATTCTGAAAAATGATCGCTCTATTTTTATCGTGAGGGATTGGAGGGGATTATCGCTCTATATTTAGAGTGATGGAAATAGAGGGAATTTTCGCTCTATTTTCATCGTGAGGAATTGGAGGGGATTATCGCTCTATATTTAGAGTGATGGAAATTGAGGGAATTTTCGCTCTATTTTCATCGTGAGGAATTGGAGGGGATTATCGCTCTATATTTAGAGTGATGGAAATTGAGGGAATTTTCGCTCTATTTTCATCGTGAGGAATTGGAGGGGATTATCGCTCTATATTTAGAGTGATGGAAATTGAGGGAATTTTCGCTCTATTTTCATCGTGAGGAATTAGAGGGGATTATCGCTATATATTAAGAGTGATGGAAATTGAGGGAATTTTCGCTCTATTTTCATCGTGAGGAATTGGAGGGGATTATCGCTCTATATTTAGAGTGATGGAAATTGAGGGAATTTTCGCTCTATTTTCATCGTGAGGGGAGTTGAGGGACTTTTGACGATTTGAATAGATTAGTATGAAGCGATAGTTCATCGGAGAATATTTTAGGTTTATTTTTAATTGCACTTATTTAGCAAAGGAAGTTTTCTAAGTTGGTCATTTTAGGCTTAGGAAAATTTCTAAATTTTCTTATGTAAGACCTAAACAAAATATTTTGAAATATGTGAAATAAAATTAGGCGTCAAAAATTGGTGGTAATAATAAGAGTTATTCTGACATTTGAATTGGAGCCTAGAGAACAATTTTAGGTAAACAAATTATCATTTTACGACGCTTAATTGTTAAAATTTCAAAATATAACCAATATTCATTTGGAGAATAAAAAAATTCTATTTTCAATATTATTTTCAGAATCGATATTAATTTAAGACACTGACTTCATTTTTGGATGGTCAAAAATTACTTTAGGATTAAAACTTTCATCGAAGGCCTAATTGTGGAGCCGAAGTTGCGTTCCAACGTAGGCCTATGGTTTGTAGGATGCCGAAATTTGAAATGGCGTGAAAATTATTTTAATTTTGTGTTTAAAACGGAATTTAAAAATCCCCATTTTTATTGGGGTTTGCAGGGGGTGGGGTTTCAGGGGTGGGGTTGCAGGGGTGGGATGCTGGGATTCTGGCCCCAACCCCCAAGCGCTAACCCCTTCAACCCCTTGTCCATACAGCCTTCCCCCTTCCCTCCCCAGAAAAAACCCTGCCCCCTAAAAGCCCCCCCCCCCAGCCCGCACACCCCCAACCCCTCAAAAAAACCCTAGGGCCACTCCTATTCCCCCCTAACCCCTGTACCCTAACATCCCTCTAAACCCTAACCTCCAAACCCCCCTGTCCCCCCCGGGGGGACGGCGGCCATGTTGCCGAGGCTACGTGCCGCCGCATGCGATGCCGCCATCTTTGTTAGCTTTGATGGCCCTTTAGTGGCGGACACGCGGTGGACAGCCGCCGTATCTGGCCACCTCGTTACTGGCCGCCCTGGCCGCCGCTCTTTCATCTAGGCTGAATTTGTCTAGGCTCAATTCATCTAGGGTGAGTTGACCAATGACGGTTTTTTCTAGAACGGTTTTATCTAGGTTGGTTTTTTCTAGGACGGTTTTATCTAGGTTGGTTTTTTCTAGGACGGTTTTATTTAGGTTGGTTTTATCTAGGTTGGTTTTATCTAGGTTGGTTTTATCTAGGTTGGTTTTTATCTCGGTTGGTTTTTATCTAGGTCGGTTTTATCTAGGTCGGTTTTTTCTAGGACGGTTTTATCTAGGTTGGTTTTATCTAGGTTGGTTTTATCTAGCTTGGTTTTATCTAGGTTGGTTTTATCTAGGTTGGTTTTATCTAGGTTGGTTTTATCTAGGTTGGTTTTTTCTAGGTTGGTTTGTTCTATGTTGCTTTTATTTAGGTTACTCTTATTTAGGTCGGTTTTATCTAGGTTGGTTTTATCTAGGTTGGTTTTTTCTAGGTTGTTTTTTTCTAGGTTGTTTTTTTCTAGGTTGCTTATATTTAGGTTGGTTTTATCTAGGTTGGTTTTATCTAGGTTGGTTTTATCTAGGTTGGTTTTATCTAGGTTGGTTTTGTCTAGGTTGGTTTTATCTAGGTTGGTTTTGTCTCGGTTGGTTTTATCTCGGTTGGTTTTTATCTCGGTTGGTTTTTATCTCGGTTGGTTTTTATCTCGGTTGGTTTTTATTTAGGTCGGTTTTATCTAGGTTGGTTTTATCTAGGTTGGTTTTATCTAGGTTGGTTTTATCTAGGTTGGTTATATCTAGGTTGGTTTTATCTAGGCTGGTTTTATCTAGGTTGGTTTTATCTAGGTTGGTTTTATCTAGGTTGGTTTTATCTAGGTTGGTTTTATCTAGGTTGGTTTTATCTAGGTTGGTTTTATCTAGGTTGGTTTTATCTAGGTTGGTTTTATCTAGGTTGGTTTTATCTAGGTTGGTTTTTATCTAGGTTGGTTTTTATCTAGGTTGGTTTTATCTAGGTTGGTTTTTATCTAGGTTGGTTTTATCTAGGTTGGTTTTTATCTAGGTTGGTTTTTATCTAGGTTGGTTTTATCTAGGTTGGTTTTATCTAGGTCGGTTTTATCTAGGTCGGTTTTTTCTAGGTCGGTTTTATCTAGGTTGGTTTTATCTAGGTTGGTTTTATCTAGGTTGGTTTTATCTAGGTTGGTTTTATCTAGGTTGGTTTTATCTAGGTTGGTTTTTATCTAGGTTGGTTTTATCTAGGTTGGTTTTATCTAGGTCGGTTTTATCTAGGTCGGTTTTATCTAGGTCGGTTTTATCTAGGTCGGTTTTATCTAGGTTGGTTTTATCTAGGTTGGTTTTATATAGGTTGGTTTTATCTAAGTTGGTTTTATCTAGGTTGGTTTTATCTAGGTTGGTTTTATCTAGGTCGGTTTTATCTAGGTTGGTTTTATCTAGGTTGGTTTTATATAGGTTGGTTTTATCTAAGTTGGTTTTATCTAGGTTGGTTTTATCTAGGTTGGTTTTATCTAGGTTGGTTTTATCTAGGTTGGTTTTATCTAGGTTGGTTTTATCTAGGTTGGTTTTATCTAGGTTGGTTTTATCTAGGTTGGTTTTATCTAGGTTGGTTTTATCTAGGTTGGTTTTATCTAGGTTGGTTTTATCTAGGTCGGTTTTATCTAGGTTGGTTTTATCTAGGTTGGTTTTATCTAGGTTGGTTTTATCTAGGTTGGTTTTATCTAGGTTGGTTTTATCTAGGTTGGTTTTATCTAGGTTGGTTTTATCTAGGTTGGTTTTATCTAGGTAGATTTTGTCTATAGTATATAATAATATATAATAATACATAATAACATATATAATATATATATAATATACATGTATAATATATATATCTAGATTTTGTCTAAACTGCAAGTGCTGCTTCTATTCAAAGAAAAGCCGATTTATTGCACATATTAATGAAAGAAGAAAAATATAAAAGAAAAAAAGAAGAGGAATGTAAGAGAAGAAAGAAGAGAAGCATAAAAGAAGAAAGGAGAAAAATATAAAATGGACAGAATGTCACGCTCTTAGATTCTCCATTATTGTCAAATAATTTAGTACTCAATATTTTCTCGGTTATTTCATAGTCACGAATTTACTTGAAATTTGCAAGGCTCGCCTGGCGGGCGATAGCTGTAAAAAAATTCAAATACGAATTCGTATCCCGTACAAAAAAAATACAAATACGAATTCGTATCCCGTACAAAAAAATACAAATACGAATTCGTATCCCGTACAAAAAAAATACAAATACGAATTCGTATCCCGTGCAAAAAAAATTCAAATACGAATTCGTATCCCGTACAAAAAAAATACAAATACGAATTCGTATCCCGTACAAAAAAAATACAAATACGAATTCGTATCCCGTACAAAAAAAATACAAATACGAATTCGTATCCCGTATCAAAAAAATATAAATACGTATTTCATATCGAAATGCTGTTGAATGATAAGCTACATAATATGTTATTATTATCCATAAGATTTATAAATATCAGCATTCACGGTGAATGGCTGCGTGGTCATTAAAGATTAATGACCAACCATGTTGTTAAGAAGGGTCATTATAAAACTAGGGTTAGGATTTAGGGACTAGGATCGGTCATTAAGGCTCATTAAACACGAGAAATAATCCTTTTATTTTTTCTATGGAAATAATTACATAGTTAATAATTCTGATTACTAATATTGAAAGATGAACATTTGCGTCGAAGAAATTAAGAAAATTTATAAATATGAAAGTGTCGTAATTCATATGAACATATATAAGGCGTTAGTATGAAATATGAATTATTTTCTTAGAAATGACATGAATGAGTCGTTTGTCCAGATTCTAGAGGATTTCATAGTTATATGAAAGTTTCATCGCTGAAATTTCGTACCGATATGTCAATAAGGACTTCCTACAACTCATTTCTTGAATGAACTTTTATGCTCCAAGTTAAATTATTAATTAATTAATTAATAGAAGTCGCTTATACTTTATACAAAGGTTTCTTATTGAGCTTATATCAGGGGATTATGGAGGCCAATTTTTCTTTCCAAGTCTAAAGAATTGTAAATTAATTAATCAACAAATGTTGATCATACTGCAAAATTTTTCACTGGGTTTGTATCTGGGGAATTTGTTGGCAATTGATAATTAATCTTTCTTTTAAAGCTTGAGTATTTGGATACACTCCATAGTTTTCATGAGATCTATGCATATTTCTTTATTGAAGAAATTTCTTTTGAGTGCTATCCTCTGTTTCTTTGATTACGTCTCAAAGTGCTACTGTATCAAACCTATGATGTATTTATTTGAAGACATTATGACCCTCAATCGACTACCGCCTTTTCTGAACGACACCAAGAAATCCCGCACATCGTTCTCATTTTCTAAATGTTTCGATGCTCACATTTACTGGGTGTCATGTATTATAATTCAAGAGAAATTACCATAATATTTTGTTCGAGCACCAAAAAATTGGGTACTTATAATGGACCAAATAATGTTCCTCTGATAATCCCAGCCCATATCGTGACTCCGTCATCTCGCTGGCGCCTCAAACGGTGAGGTCGATTTTATTATTATCTAATTATCATTATTATTATTATAATTATTATCTAATTATTTATTATTATCTAATAAAGTCGGTTTCGAATGAGTTTTACGAGTAATTACTAAAAAGGAGTTCGCATTTCATTCTAATCCCGTATAAAGGTTCATTGTAGTTCCGATTGTGGAACGTTAATTCATTTTAAATATACATTCATTTTTTGACATATCCGACAACATTTATAACATTTGCAATTTTTTTAACATTTTTTCTGCAACATGAGGGGTAGCGCACATTTTTAATGAGTATAACAAAAATTTTCGAAAAACAAATTTTTTTTCGGAGAACAACAAAATTTTCCAGAAGGTCGACCCTAATGTTGTTTTATGTTTATTTTAACCGATTTTACATGTGAATTTCTGAATTGTATAGAACTTTTTACACCGGTTTTAATGCAAAAAGATAACATCGGACCGTGTCGATATATCTGTCAAATCGAATGGGTTGAAAATGTCTCTGTTCGTCAACCTAGCACTCTACACTCCATTTGTAGAATTCCATCTACTTTCCGCCACTCTACTTCATTTTATTTTTGTTGTAATTAGTCTACGCATTTTCCTTTTATCTACGCATTTCCCTCACATTTCCCATATTTCAGTAAATTTTCCCCATTTTTCCCAGAAACATTTATAAGTTGCCATACATTTATCTCACACTTCCCTCACTGGTACTCATACATTTCCATATACTGTATTTTGGAAGCTATTTCCATGCTTCTTTCCATTGGATTTTTCTATTATCCTTCAATTACCAACACCCATAATTGCTTATCAATATTCATAATTTCATAACCTCTTTCCAATACTCGTAACTGCTTTTCAATACTCATAATTTCATAAGAAACTCCTACGTATTTACCTACGCAATCAATATTCATCAGTACCATACTTATTCACCAGTACCATCCTTATTCATCAGTACCATCCTTATTCATCAGTGTCATCCTTATTCATCAGTACCATCCTTATTCATCAGTGTCATCCTTATTCATCAGTACCATCCTTATTCATCAGTGTCATCCTTATTCATCAGTACCATCCTTATTCATCAGTGTCATCCTTATTCATCAGTACCATCCTTATTCACCAGTACCATCCTTATTCATCAGTACCATCCTTATTCATCAGTGTCATCCTTATTCATCAGTACCATCCTTATTCATCAGTGTCATCCTTATTTATCAGTACCATACTTATTCACCAGTACCATCCTTATTCATCAGTACCATCCTTATTCATCAGTGTCATCCTTATTCATCAGTACCATCCTTATTCATCAGTGTCATCCTTATTCATCAGTACCATCCTTATTCATCAGTGTCATCCTTATTCATCAGTACCATCCTTATTCATCAGTGTCATCCTTATTCATCAGTACCATCCTTATTCACCAGTACCATCCTTATTCATCAGTACCATCCTTATTCATCAGTGTCATCCTTATTCATCAGTACCATCCTTATTCATCAGTGTCATCCTTATTCATCAGTACCATCCTTATTCATCAGTGTCATCCTTATTCATCAGTACCATCCTTATTCATCAGTGTCATCCTTATTCATCAGTACCATCCTTATTCATCAGTGTCATCCTTATTCATCAGTACCATCCTTATTCATCAGTGTCATCCTTATTCATCAGTACCATCCTTATTCATCAGTGTCATCCTTATTCATCAGTACCATCCTTATTCATCAGTGTCATCCTTATTCATCAGTACCATCCTTATTCATCAGTGTCATCCTTATTCATCAGTGTCATCCTTATTCATCAGTACCATCCTTATTCATCAGTGTCATCCTTATTCATCAGTACCATCCTTATTCATCAGTGTCATCCTTATTCATCAGTACCATCCTTATTCATCAGTGTCATCCTTATTCATCAGTACCATCCTTATTCATCAGTGTCATCCTTATTCATCAGTACCATCCTTATTCATCAGTGTCATCCTTATTCATCAGTACCATCCTTATTCATCAGTGTCATCCTTATTCATCAGTACCATCCTTATTCATCAGTGTCATCCTTATTCATCAGTACCATCCTTATTCATCAGTACCATCCTTATTCATCAGTACCATCCTTATTCATCAGTGTCATCCTTATTCATCAGTACCATCACGAGTATCTAGCAAACTCACCACGCACTTTCCTCTCTCCCCGAAATTTACCCCAGACGTTGTTTTACTTCCCAAAATTCCCCTAAAACATTACCCAACTTACCCCAAATTTCCTAAGCCCTTCTGTCCTTCCTCCCAATTTGCCCCGCACATTTCTCGCATTTTTCTTAAATTCCTTTACAGCAATTAATAATAATTAATTAATTAATGTAATCAATTAATTAAATTAATTAATCGTTTTTCTTTACATCAAATTGTATAAATTAATATAAATTATTTATTTTAATTATTCAGTTAATTAGATTAATTAACCGCATTTCTTTACAGCAATTAATATTCCTTCACACTCCAGAAATTAGCCCTTCACATTTTCCCCTATATTCTTTAACAAATTTTTAATGCATTTCCTCATTTTCTTCAATATTTCATTTCCATTCTTCTATGTCTCTTATTTCCCCTTCAAATTTAGTTATTTACTCAATTTTATTCACATATTTCTCTTATTTCCCCTTCAAATTTAGTTATTTACTCAATTTTATTCACATATTTCTCTTATTTCCCCTTCAAATTTAGTTATTTACTCAATTTTATTCACATATTTCTCTATTTCCCCGCACATTTCACATGCCACAACTCCCCGCCCATTTCTTTTCATCAACTCCCCCCAGTTTTCCCACATGTTTCTAATTTGCTTTTTCTCCTAATTTTTACGAATATTTCTATTTCTCTACTTACATCAACTTCAATAAGTGTCATAAATATCAAAATACAAAATCACACCACAAAATAAATATCATCACCAACTTCACCATTTGCATCAAAATAATTTGTACAGTTTACGGGAGCTGTGACTAGGAGAGTTTAAAGCTGTGGTGATTGCGTGGTGATTGCGTGGTGATTGTGTGGGGATTGTGTGGGGATTGTGTGGGGATTGTGTGGGGATTGTGTGTGATGACCGCATCGCACAACCAACAAACAAATTTAATATATGTACACATTAAAGTCTCTCTTCCTTATTCACGCAAAATATCAAAATTAAGGTTCCCTTTTCACTAACTCTAAATTATTTCTATACGAACGCATTGCCAGTTGATGGCTCACATTTTCTTATCATAAAAAAATTGTTTAACAATTTCACTTTGACAATTAATTGTTTTTTAGCGTCGCTAAAGTCAGCTGAAAAATGTTCAGTATTCCTCATTATTGTGAATTAATTATCGTGTGTTTGACTTTTTTAACCAAATGAGAAGGAGAAGGGAGGAAGAGGGAGGTGAAAAAAATGAGAACCCCCAATTTAGACCCCCACAGTACCCCCTTTTTCGGTATTTTTAATACCCCCTCCCTCTTACCCCATTCCTACATTACTCCCTATGATGTATGTTCCTCTTCTAGCCCCCTTAAATGCACCCCCACCGTAGCCCCCTACACTGTAACCCCCACCACTGTCACCCCCTCTACCGTTATCCCCATCGTAACTCCCCATTGTAATCCCCCACCGTAACCCACCACCACTTTAACCCCCACCACCACCACACACTGTCACTCCCCCCCCCCCGTAATCCCCACCGTAACCCCCACCACTGTCACCCCCCGTAATCCCCATCGTAACAACCCCACAGTACCCCCCACCATTGTAACCCGCTACCGTAACCCCCAACACTGTCAACCCACCCTAACCCCCCTCACTGTAACCCCCAACCCATATAAACCCCCCTCAAGAACCATACCACTGTAACCCCTACTATAATCCCCCTGTAACCCCCACCTGTAGCCTCCACCGTAACTCCCTTACTCTAAGTTCCTTTGCACTCCCCCCCATATCCCCCCTTCCCCCCCCTTCGGCTGAGTTATCTCTGATTTACTGGACGCTGCCACGACACCCGCTTATGAATAACATTAAGATAGCCGCTGCTGACCCCCACCCTCGCACCCCCCTCACTTTACCCCTCTGCCTCCCCCCCTTGGGTGGCCCTCAAGCCGCAGCTCGAGATGCTTGACCACAGCGTCTGGGGGAATGAGGGGGATGAGGGGAATGAGGGGAATGAGGGGAATCAGGGGAATCAGGGGAATGAGGGAAATGAGGAGAATGAGGGAGATGAGAGGAATGAGGGGAATGAAGGGACAGAGGGACAGAGGCGACAGAGGCGACAGAGGGGAATGAGGTGAATGAGGAGAATGAGGAGAATGAGGGGAATGAGGAGAATGAGGGGAATGAGAGGAATGAGGGGAATGAGGGGAATGAGGGGAATGAGGGGAATGAGGGGAATGAGGGGAATGAGGGGAATGAGGGGAATGAGGGGAATGAGGGAAATGAGGAGAATGAGGAGAATGAGGGAGATGAGAGGAATGAGGGGAATGAAGGGACAGAGGGGACAGAGGCGTCAGAGGCGACAGAGGAGAATGAGGTGAATGAGGTGAATGAGGTGAATGAGGAAAATGAGGTGAATGAGGAAAATGAGGAGAATGAGGAGAATGAGGAGAATGAGGGGAATGAGGGGAATGAGGGGAATGAGGTGAATGAGGAGAATGAGGTGAATGAGGAGAATGAGGTGAATGAGGTGAATGAGGTGAATGAGGAAAATGAGGTGAATGAGGAGAATGAGGTGAATGCGGAAAATGAGGAGAATGAGGAGAATGAGGAGAATGAGGAGAATGAGGGGAATGAGGTGAATGAGGAAAATGAGGTGAATGAGGAGAATGAGGTGAATGAGGAAAATGAGGAAAATGAGGAGAATGAGGAGAATGAGGAGAATGAGGAGAATGAGGGGAATGAGGGGAATGAGGGGAATGAGGAGAATGAGGGAAATGAGGGAAATGAGGGGAATGAGGGGAATGAGGGGAATGAGGAGAATGAGGGAAATGAGGGAAATGAGGGAAATGAGGGGAATGAGGGGAATGAGGGGAATGAGGGGAATGAGGGGAATGAGGGGAATGAGGGAAATGAGGGAAATGAGGGGAATGAGGGGAATGAGGGGAATGAGGGGAATGAGGGGAATGAGGGGAATGAGGGGAATGAGGGGAATGAGGGGAATGAGGGGAATGAGGGGAATGAGGGGAATGAGGAAAATGAGGGGAATGAGGAAAATGAGGGGAAGGAGGAAAATGAGGTGAATGAGGGGAATGAGGTGAATGAGGGGAATGAGGTGAATGAGGGGAATGAGGTGAATGAGGGGAATGAGGGGAATGAGGGGAATGAGGGGAATGAGGAGAATGAGGAGAATGAGGAGAATGAGGGGAATGAGGAGAATGAGGGGAATGAGGGGAATGAGGAGAATGAGGAGAATGAGGAGAATGAGGGGAATGAGGAGAATGAGGGGAATGAGGGGAATGAGAGGAATGAGGGGAATGAGGGGAATGAGAGGAATGAGGGGAATGAGGGGAATGAGGAGAATGAGGAGAATGAGGGGAATGAGGGGAATGAGGGGAATGAGGGGAATGAGGGGAATGAGGGGAGTGAGGGGAATGAGGGGAATGAGGGGAATGAGGGGAATGAGGGGAATGAGGGGAATGAGGGGAATGAGGTGAATGAGGGGAATGAGGGGAATGAGGAGAATGAGGAGAATGAGGAGAATGAGAGGAATGAGGGGAATGAGGGGAATGAGGGGAATGAGGGGAATGAGGGGAATGAAGGGAATGAGAGGAATGAGGGGAATGAGGAGAATGAGGAGAATGAGAGGAATGAGGGGAATGAGGGGAATGAGGGGAATGAGGGGAATGAGGGGAATGAGGAGAATGAGAGGAATGAGGAGAATGAGAGGAATGAGAGGAATGAGGAGAATGAGGGGAATGAGGGGAATGAGGGGAATGAAGAGGGATGAGGGGGATGAGGAGGAAAACGGAAAAGGAGGGCGGCGAAATAAGGAGAAGGGGAAGGAACAGTTTCAAAATTTACATTCCAGCACCAAACATTTCTGATAAATTCGAGAAAACTTCAGCCCTGGAGGTGAAGTTTTGCGGCTGCGGGAAATGTTGAAGTTTTCTGAGCTCTCAGAGTCCAAATTTATTTTCTGTTTAGATTTTTGGGTGAGAACGCGAGTTTATTTACATATTTTAACACCTTGATTCTAACGTGACCCGCCGGTGGTACACGGAGGGGATTTTCACAATGCTGCTGACCGACCAGTAGTCACAAACACAATTTCCATAAATACTTAATCAAAGCTAAAGGAAGGCACGATCCAGTTCATGTTTGCCATATTCAACATTGCGCACTACAGCTGACTTCAAATTTGGAGCTGAATATTGAACTTCAGTTTAACCAAGCGCGGGCGAACTTTTAAATTATAAACAAATAATCATACCCGAAACTTTAACTCAACTTGTTCTTACCTTAACTATTTGTAAAAGAAGACTCAAATAAACTCTTTGAAGATCATCAAAAACTTTAAATTGGCCGAGTTTACTGCGGCTGGTTAGGTTAGCTTGAGTAGCCGAATTAAAAAACAAACGTGTTTATGTCTCATATATACTTCTATTGTATCTGAGAAATGTAAAAAAAATACCTGCAAGCCATATCTTGCCTCACTCGTTAAAACGTATTTTTAAAAAGGAGGTTAAATAATTGTAATGCTATTCTACACAGCTGCGTGAGTGAACAATTATGTAGTCTAATAGTCGGATAGTCAAAGTCAATCTGTAGTCAATAGTCAAACAACCCGTACGTAGTTAAATGGTGGAAACGTTCAAGTTAGGTAGCTACTTCATCTTTTCTGTACTCTTTGACTGCTGCAGTCATACCATCCCGCGGTACACGATACACCTTCTGGTACGCATCACTGTACCAGAGTTACACGGCAGTGATACCCACAGGTACCCAGTGCATCACAGATACCACAACCTGTATATGGTTTGGATCAGTGATACCCACTGGTACTCAGTGTATCACAGATACCACAGCCTGTATAATATATGTATCATTGATACCCACACTGTACAGGATACGTACCAGTGATACCTACACTGTACAGGATACGTACCTGCGATACCTACACCGTTCAACTCCAATTCAAAGTCCATTCTGCTAGTGAGCAAGTTTGTAAATAGCAAACATGAACTGGATCGTGCCTTCATTTAGCTTCGATTAAGTATTTATGGAAATTGTGTTTGCGACTACTGGTCGGTCAGCAGCATTATGAAAATTGCCTCCTTGGACACCGGTGGCGCACTTCGCAGTCAGTGTTAAGTAATTAGGACTGCATAGATATTTACCTGATATCTTTATTTACGAGTAAACAACACCGTAATTTGTTCCTGCAGTACAAAAAGTTAAAAAATGAAAAAATGACCAATAATTTAATCTGACTTTAACTTCGTAAAATCCAAACAGATATTACGTTACTGTACTTCACATTATATTTCCAGTTAGAAGAAACGTTTTAATTAGTCCTTCACTACTGACGTTTATCAATAACAAAAATGGCTGCAACTGTACGAGTAAAGTGGCATTGTTGCCCTATGTTTATTTTTACTATTATACAATGTTTATACATTATACTATTTGAGACTCCCTAGTGCAATCGCGATGTTCTCAAGAGAGTGAGGTGAAGGGACCATTTAGTACGGGTTATAGAAAAAGGGGAATCTATGCACAAGGCGTGTTCCCACACCCTGCGCACACAAACAGCAAGTCAGGAAGGAAGAGGAACAAAAGACAAAGAAGAGATAGCGAAGAAAGCAGGAAAGCTGGAAAAAGCAAAGTGGGCACGAAATAAAAAAGGTCCCGTAGGCCTACCTATAGCTGAGGGACCTAGCAGTATCTCCCCTGGGGCGCTAGTCCCCATAGCACCGGATAGACAAACATAACCAAGGCCTACTGCCTATCCTATGCCTACTGAGGAGTAGGCATGGGATAACCTACATCTAGAAGTCTGCTCCCAGAAATGGTGACGTCACAGGAGTGGTCAGAGATTTGTGATGAATAGAAGGGCAAAATTAACTTAGTTTTAATAGGTGTTAGTTAATTTACTTTAACAAATTAACTTTAAAATCAAGTTAATTAAACAAAATTAACGTTAACGCGTAAACTGCGATGGGTTAAACTGAAGTTCAGTATTCAACTCAAATTACAAGTCAATTTTTGAATTTAGGTTTGAAAATAGCTTCTAGATCGTCCCTCCATTTACGTTGGATAAAGTACTCGTATTTACGAAATTGGGGTTTGTGACTACTGCTTTTTTAGCAGCATAATGAAAATGGCCTCCGTGTACCACCGGTGGCGCACGTGGTGGTCAGAGTGGTAATCTCTAAGGGAACAGAGCCGGCTAGGCCGTCACAATTTTAGATGTGCAGTAATACTTTTCCTGCCATTTGAGCGTATTAAAAAAGTTCCTATATAAGTAATAAAAATAATAATTGATTAATTTTCTTCACTAAAATATTTATGTTTGAGAAATACAAACATGGAAGTGTCGTCAAGCTTGATTGGCTCTGAAATTAGAAGCCTCCGTCAATTATATATTTATTAATTAGGCGATCTATGTTAAGGTAATTGAAAATTAGACATCCATGTTAAGGAAATATTGTTGAACTCACGCGTTTTCCTGGAATATCAACAGGATTAAGACATCATTTCATCATTGCAGCACTGAGGTTATGTAAGGTGAAACTTCTCTACACAATTTTAGTTTTTACACTGGTTCTAAATTGCACAAAGTTATAAAATATTGTCAAGTACAACAAACGTCTGGCAACCGTCAACAAAAGAAGGCAAAAACGCGCAGAATTAAACATAGTGACTTTTAAATAATTTAAAAATGAAAAAATTAAAACTTTTTTTTGGAAGCATTTTATGTTTAGTTACATTATGGTTTTATCTCGTTTTTATAACATTCTTAAAAGTCGGTGTAAAATTCTCACGAGAGCTTCTAACATGTTCTGACATTCAAAAATGACTTATATGGGGCGTGAAGGTAGGTATGCAGATTTCTGATCCACAGGGTATATCATCTACTGATATATATCTATTTCTGATATACACACACAGGATAATTGCATCCACTGACCGATGGATACATATACATATGGAACCGGAACCGTATATAAAAATTTTCATCAACTGATGTATATCTATTTCTGAACTTTTGATTTAAATATTTTCAAGTATTTATTAATCCATACAGGATAATTGTATCCACTGACCGATGGATACATATGTATGATACGGGAATCATACATAAAAATTAAACTGTTGTACGGTTCCGGTGTCGTATTTACATATATCGGTCAGTGGGTACATTTTTTTTGTGGACACCATGTATAGATATTTAATTTTTTTTTATTTTTCAGCCGTTTTGTTGAACTTCGCTGAACTTGTGTTGCAACTGACGACTTTTGAAAAACTCTTCTTATGTAGTCTACATGATAAGGAAAATGGTGAACATCTTAAGCCGCCGTCACACGGAGGCCAAATGGTAACGTTTCGTCGTAAACATCTACTGTGAGCGGCACCACTCGGTCAATCCAGAGCCACGAAACCGTCAGATTTCAGCTTTAGTTTGGGGCCAGCTTAGTCATACTAAGATTTAGTTTGGGGCCAGCTTAGTCATACTAAGATTTAGTTTGGGGCCAGCTTAGTCATACCAAGATTTAGTTTGGGGCCAGCTTAGTCATACCAAGATTTAGTTTGGGGCCAGCTTAGTCATACCAAGATTTAGTTTGGGGTCAGCTTAGTCATACCAAGATTTAGTTTGGGGTCAGCTTAGTCATACCAAGATTTAGTTTGGGGCCAGCTTAGTCATACCAAGATTTAGTTTGGGGTCAGCTTAGTCATACCAAGATTTAGTTTGGGGTCAGCTTAGTCATACCAAGATTTAGTTTGGGGTCAGCTTAGTCATACCAAGATTTAGTTTGGGGCCAGCTTAGTCATACAAAGATTTAGTTTGGGGTCAGCTTAGTCATACCAAGATTTAGTTTGGGGCCAGCTTAGTCATACCAAGATTTAGTTTGGGGTCAGCTTAGTCATACCAAGATTTAGTTTGGGGCCAGCTTAGTCATACCAAGATTTAGTTTGGGGTCAGCTTAGTCATACCAAGATTTAGTTTGGGGTCAGCTTAGTCATACCAAGATTTAGTTTGGGGTCAGCTTAGTCATACCAAGATTTAGTTTGGGGTCAGCTTAGTCATACCAAGATTTAGTTTGGGGTCAGCTTAGTCATACCAAGATTTAGTTTGGGGCCAGCTTAGTCATACAAAGATTTAGTTTGGGGTCAGCTTAGTCATACCAAGATTTAGTTTGGGGCCAGCTTAGTCATACCAAGATTTAGTTTGGGGTCAGCTTAGTCATACCAAGATTTAGTTTGGGGTCAGCTTAGTCATACCAAGATTTAGTTTGGGGCCAGCTTAGTCATACCAAGATTTAGTTTGGGGCCAGCTTAGTCATACCAAGATTTAGTTTGGGGCCAGCTTAGTCATACCAAGATTTAGTTTGGGGCCAGCTTAGTCATACCAAGATTTAGTTTGGGGCCAGCTTAGTCATACCAAGATTTAGTTTGGGGCCAGCTTTGTCATCCCAAGATTTCAGAACAGGAAATTATGGGATGACTAAGCTGATCGAAAACTAAGGCTGAAATCTGAAGAGTTCGTGGCGCTGGATTGACCGATTGGTGCCGCTGACTATAGATGTTACATAAGTTACACAAGACATTATACTTACTTTACTTACGAACTTTAATTATAATTATATTAATTACGGACTTCAATAATATTTGCGGACTTTAATTATATATACAGACTTTAATTATAATTATATTAATTACGGTTTTTATTTATATTTACGGACTTGACTTTTAATTATATTAATTACGGACTTTAGTTATAAATTATTTGATATTTTTCATTTACTAGTTTAAATAAACTTGAGAATTCAATCGAGCTAACACTTGACCTAAGTCACCTCGATGACGCTCTAATCTTCAATCGAATCCGAAATAGCTAAAAAACATGATTTTTCACAAGCTCATTCGACAAAAAAAAATGTCTCTGCATATCTCCAATCATTCTTAATTTTTAAATTTAATTCATATGACACTAAGGTTTAATTTTTTTCATTTCAAATTTTTTAAGGACATGAAAGCTAGATCGGCGCTAAGTAAATTTTCCCTTCCGGTCATCACAAATCTCTGATCACTTCCGTCACGTCACCATTTCTGGGGCGGGCGTGGGGAAAAGTGGGGAGTCTGGGGGAGGAGATTTGAAGGGCTCATTGGGGGGGGGGGGGGGGGGAAGGGGGAGTGTGGGGATATCGGGGGCTTGGGGGAGAGTGTGGAGAGGTCGGGGATTTGGAGGAGAGTGTGGGGATGTCGGGGGCTTGGTGGATGGGGTGAGGTTTTCGGGGGTATGGGGGGATTGGGTGGGAAGTAGGGGATGTAGGAAGCATGGGGAGAGGGGGAAGAGAGTGTAGAGGGGGCATAGTGGGGAAGGGGGTTGGGTTTTAGGGGCTATTTGGGAGTGGGGGGGGGGCATAGGGGGGAGGGGGTGGGGATTCCGAGGGTATGGGGAGGAGGATGAAGGGGGGCTCCCTCCACACAAACTCCTTTCAGTTCACTTCAATAGGCGTACACATCCCTAATAGGCTTATGCAACAAATAGGCCTATGCAGATCAGCCACAAAAAGCATATTTTGCAGCTACTAGGCCTATTCAGATGAGGGCATGGAGGCTTGCAAAGCCAGCCAGACGCACCGGATCATATTTCAATAGACTTACTTAAGCCTACTCAAAAAACCTTTGCAGGTGACATCTTTATGCGCGTACGTATTCTAAATAGGCCTAGGTATTGTTTGATTTTGTTAGCCTTTGTTAAATAGGCGCACAAATGTCACAATATGCCAATGAATTTCATAATTTTGCAGACCTATGCCATCAAAATAAGCATGCCTATGCACATTTCAATAAAACACTAATCCAGTGAGCGGGATATATGTACAGTTTAGATTTCTGTACATATATTTACACTGTACAGTGTACAGTGTACAGTGTAGATTATTGGTCAAAAAGGTTATAAAATCAGTGTTTGTTAATATTATTTTGTTATTGACATTTTTTCTGACGCCATGCCATTTTTTTTAAAGGTTTGCGCTACAAAAACACGTCTTCCAAGATCATACTTGAGATACCTGAAGGCCTATGCAGATGATGCTTCAATAGGCCCATGCAGCGCTGTTTGCGCCCCTCTAAGCCTCCTCTAATTGGCCTCCCTTAAATCCCCTCCTCCTTGTAATCCAGCAGCCAGGCCTATACATCAGCTCCAGCACTAAAATATCCAGCAAAATGCTGCTGGATATCTGTACGTTGAATCCCGCAGGTTTGTATGTTGAAGAAATCCACGCGTCAAAGTGGCTGTGTAGAGACGTGTAATATATATATATATATATACTTAGTATACATATATACTCAAATATATATGTATCACAGTATACTGTGTATATATGTATACTTAGTATAATACATATATATCTACTCAAATATACATATATATCACAGTATAAATACATGCACTAGATGTTCATATATATTAAGGACAATAAACCGATAAATATGCAATATGTTTATATATTTGTTAGTTTATTGTTCTTGGTGTGTATGTGGGATCTTTTCCAGAGGCGCCCCGCCACCAACGCAGCACACAAGTTCACCCACTTGTAACTTTCGAAATAATGCACCTATCGACTTCAAATTACTCTTAAATGAAAGAATGTTTTAATCTTTCGCTTTAATTATAATTTGAAGTCGATAGGTGCATTATTTTGAAATTTACGAGTGGGTGAACTTATGTGTTGCGTTGGTGGCGGGGCGCGTCTGGAGAAGATGCTGTATGAACATCTAGTGAGTATTATTTCGTTTGTAATTGATATTAGATAAAATTATTGTATTAAAATTAATATTTGTGTATTATCATTAACATGTATATTATTAACATGTTCATAACATTTGTAATTCATGTCAAAATCTCATTCAGTTTTGGGGTCATTTTATAATATGTGCACTATGTGACACATGTTACCAGTACATGTCATCCTTGCACTTCATGACTGTGTACTTGTGTGCTTGAAGCAAAATCACAAGGAAAATTTAATGGAGAGATTTCCAGCCTCCTTTTACAACTCGTATCATCAATATAGACGGAAAAAATTATTCTGTCTTTTCCCTATTACTTTCGCTATTACTCTACTTTTGCTATTACTCTACTTTCGCTATTACTTTAATGTGCTATTACCCTACTTTTGCTGTTACTTTACTTTTCCTATCACATAACTTTTCGCATTACTTGACTTTTCCTATTACTTTCGATATTACTTTCGCAATTACTTTCGAAATTACTATGCTCATTACTTGACTTTCATGCATCAACACAAGTGCACGTACATGTGTGTGTGCGTTAGTACCAACTATCAGTAATACGCTCCAATTCATTATTCAATTAAACCGTTAATTAGAACTTAATTAACGGTCGAATAATGATAGACTACAAGGATGAATGAGAGAAAGTGACACTATACATAACCGTTTATTATTCATGTATATTTTTATATGTATACAGAAGATATTTGCACAGCTATCTATCACAAAAACACACATTTATGAAAGGGGCCTAGCAACAGGTTAAGAACACGTTTGGGTCACGTTAGCAACACGTCGTAAACACGTTTGTATCACGCTAGCGACACGTCGAAAACATGTTTAAACATAACTGTACACACAACGAACGCTGTACATTTGTAGAATGATTACTTACACTACACAACACGTATAAATATACATAAATACATACATGGCACACAACTGAGATACTTGTATAGGTAGTACAGATATAAGGTAAAAGATATATTGCATTGCGGGTCTTATTTCATTAATGTCTTTTTCTTCTGCTCACCTACACTAAACAATCCATCCCTCGGTACACGATACACCTTCTGGTACGCATCACTGTACCAGAGTTACACAGCAGTGATACCCACAGGTGCCCAGTGTATCACAGATACCACAACCTGTATATGGTTTGGATCAGTGATACCCACTGGTACACAATGTATCACAGATACCACAGCCTGTATAATATATGTATCATTGATACCCACACTGTACAGGATACGTATCAGCGATACCTACACTGTACAGGATACGTACCAGCGATACCTACACTGTACAGGATACGTACCAGCGATACCTACACTGTACAGGATACGTACCAGCGATATATACACTGTACAGGATACGTACCAGTGATACCTACACTGTCCAGGATACGTACCAGCGATACCTACACTGTACAGGATACGTACCAGTGATACCTACACTGTCCAGGATACGTACCAGCGATACCTACACTGTACAGGATACGTACCAGCGATACCTACACTGTACAGGATACGTACCAGTGATACCTACACTGTCCAGGATACGTACCAGCGATACCTACACTGTAAAGGAGACGTACCTGCGATGCCTACCCTGTTCAGGATACGTAAGAGCGATATCGATACAACTCACCCCAACATTTCCAACATTCAGTCGTCGGACTGTACATAGAACTACTCGGTTATGTTCCTGAGTACTCTGTACAGTTGCTGAGTACTTTGTACAGCTGCTGCGCGCTCTGTGCAGCTGTTAAGTACCCTGTACATTCGTTAAGTGCCCTATATAGCAGTAAAGTGCACTGTGCAGCTGTAAAGTACCCTGTGCAGCTATAAAGTACCCTGTTCTGCTGCAAAATACCCTCTGCAGCCGTAAAGTACACTCTACAGCTGCAAAATACCCTCTAAAGCTGCAAAGTACCCTCTACAGCTGCAAAGTACCCTCCACAGCTGCAAAGTACCCTCCACAGCTGCAAAGTACCCTCTACAGCTGCAAAGTACCCTTTACAGCTGCAAAGTACCCTTTACAGCTGCAAAGTACCCTCTACAGCTGCAGAGTACCCTCTACAGCTGCAAAATACCCTTTACATCCGTAAAGTATCCTCTACAGCTGCAAAGTACCCTCTACAGCCGTAAAGTACCCTCTAGAGCTGCAAAGTACCCTCTACAGCCGTAAAGTACCCTCTACAGCTGCAAAGTACCCTCTACAGCCGTAGATTACCCTCTAGAGCTGCAAAGTACCCTCTACAACCGTAAAGCACCCTCTAAAGATGTTAAATATTTTGTGCAGCTGTAAAGTATACTATACAGCTGTAAAGTATATTTTACAGCTGTTAAGTACTGTGCACAGCTGCTAAGTACCCTGCATAGCTGCTTTCTGCTTTTTACAGCTGTAGAACATTTATAAATAAAATCTACAGATGTGCGTCTTTTTAACAAAGTATGAAACAAATGATCGAGTATTGAGTATATAGAGTATTGATACATAGCATCATATAGACAATATGTACTAAGGACCACACACGCACGTACACACGTACACACATGTGCGTTCAGTGTGTGTGTGTGTGTGTGTGTGTGTGTGTGTGTGTGTGTGTGCAGCAATACAGCAAGGTGACAACAGCAATAATAAAAGAACAAATCAAGACTGAACAAAACAAAAAGAGCAGCATCTGAGATACCTCACAGATACCTCACAGATACCTCAGGGATACCTCGGGGATACCTCAGTGATACCTCGGGGATACCTCAGGGATACCTCAAGGAGACCTCACAGATACTTCAAGATACCTCACAGATACCTCACAGATAGCTAATAGATACCTCACAGATACCTCACAGATACCTCAGAAACTTCAAATTATTCTGAGATACCTCACGCATTCCTCACAGATACATGACAGACACCTCACAGATACCTCACATATTTCTCACATAAACTTCGGACACTTCAGATACCTCACAGACACCTCACAGATACCTCACAGATACCTCACCGGTTCATCATATACTTCACAGATACCTCACACATTTTTCGCATAAACTTCGGACACTTCAGATACCTCACAGATACCTCAGATACTTCAAATTATTCTGAGAAACCTCACACATTCCTCACAGATACATGAAAGATACCTCACAGATACCTCACACATTTCTCACATAAACTTCGGAAACTTCAGATACCTCACAGATACCTCACCGATTCATCATATACTTCACAGATACCTCACACATTTCTCACATTAACTTCGGACACTTCAGATACCTCACAGATCTCACAGATACCTCACAGATACCTCACAGATACAACACTCACAAGCCCTCACTACATGCAACAGGTACCGTAATTTACCGCTTACGGGAAGCGCAACTTCAACTGTCACCATTCCAACCAAACACAAAAACCAACTTCCAGAACTTATTTCAATTTTTGAATTAATCCAAAAAACTGAAAAAAGTCGATTTTCATTCAGTGTGTGAAGACGGTACGCCTGGTACCACCCATCTGGTACACCTGGTACCACCCATCTGGTACACCTGGTACCACCCATCTGGTACACCTGGTACCACCCAGCTGGTACACCTGCTACCACCCAGCTGGTACACCTGGTACCAGCCAGCTCGTACACCTGGTACCAGCCAGCTGGTACACCTGGTACCACCCAGCTGGTAAACCTGCTACCACCCAGCTGGTACACCTGGTACCGCCCAGCTGGTACACCTGCTACCACCCAGCTGGTACACCTGCTACCACCCAGCTGGTACACCTGCTACCACCCAGCTGGTACACCTGCTACCACCCAGCTCGTACACCTGCTACCACCAAGCTGGTACACCTGCTACCACCCAGCTGGTACACCTGCTACCACCCAGCTGGTAAACCTGCTACCACCCAGCTGGTACATCTGCTACCACCCAGCTGGTAAACCTGCTACCACCCAGCTGGTACACCTGCTACCACCCAGCTGGTACACCTGCCACCACCCAGCTGGTAAACCTGCTACCACCCAGCTGGTACACCTGGTACCACCCAACTGGTACACCTGGTACCACCCAGCTGGTAAACCTGCTACCACCCAGCTGGTACACCTGGTACCACCCAGCTGGTACACCTGCTACCACCCAGCTGGTACACCTGGTACCACCCAGCTTGTGCACCTGGTACCACCCAGCTTGTGCACCTGCTACCACACACGCAGTACCACCCAGCGGACTATATTTACCAGTATTTACCGCAGTAACAGTACTATACATCTACATATTTACAGATACATTTATTATTGCATTGTGTGCACGTCCAGTAAAACAAATTCTGTGCTTGGTGTGTACGTGTGCTGGGTGTGTACGTGTGCTGGGTGTGTGCGTGTGCTGGGCGTGTACGTGGGCTAAGTGTGTACTGTCGCATGCTTAGAGTGTACATGCACACAGTTTCTATAGAAGTAAAAGCAAGTTTCTGCAGAAGTAAAATTATACCTAATACGACTTTTTTCAACTTGATTAAATTGTAAATTAGTTTGAGGTTTTCAACCATTCAAACAAATTCTCAAGTGAAAAACATCATTGAATTGCAAATGAAGGAACTTGGAGTCTATGCACATGATGCATTCACACACAGGATCCCTGTGCGTAGAAATAGTTAGTTGAAAAAGAAGTTTATAAGATTAATTAAAAGTTGAAGAAAAAACAGTAGATGCTGAAAAACATGACAGCAGTGAATCGAAATTAATTGTCCTTAACATAACAAAAAAATATCACATAGGGTATTGGAAAATTCAGCACAAACATTCTAACCACAAGTAAAGTCATCATAGCCGTACACTGTGGTGTAATTTTTTTTGGCACAATTCAGTTTTTTGAAAAAGTTACAGCGTTTCTAACTTTCATTCCGAAAAACAATTTTCACTCTAAAAAATTCATTTTCCAACCGATTTTTGATCAAAATTGGTCTCAAAATATATCTTTCAATGCTCTATGCGCACATGTTGTCGAAATTGGAAAAAAGGGTAAAACAACGATGGAAATGACGTTCAAATTCAAAATGGGCTAGAAAAATTAATAGTCACAATTGTAAAAAAACGAGAAACCTACGATGAGAGCCTATTTCAAGACCCTTCAGATGACGTAACGGATGACAAAAACTAACGAGACTAAGTGCATTTACCAGGAGGAAAACTGACATAAGTCCACCAGTACAGACGCACACCCACGTGTTGCCCTGTCACTGCACCAGACAGACATGGCCAGACGGACGTGGGTGCCGCGGTGAGTGGGTTTTAATACGTTTGATGAGGATGCTGGGATAAAACGCAAGTTGTACTATTTAGAGTTATAAAGAATTGTGAAATTTACGTAGGTTATATATGTAGTTTAGAATCAAATGATAAGAAAACCACAGCTTAAATCTCGTCTTTGAAGAATCGGTGTATTTTTCATACGTATTATCTTATTTCGTCGCTTCATTGGGTAACCACGGCTTTAAAACCCTAATAAGGTTCATTGCATTTGCCACCGTGTCACTAATATCAAAAAAGTTATTGTTTGTAAGTAAATGAAGATTCGAAAAAAAGTTTCTAGAAATAAATTCTGCGAGTAATTTCACAAGACAAAATTTACACTTTTAAAGTTTGCAGACCGCACCAAATTATTGGCTCCGAATGGAGTTTTTGCGCTAGACGATTGGTTGCTTATCATTTCGTTTCTAGACTTATAACGATAAGCCACCCAGCCATGCTACGCTTCACGAATGAAGAAATGGTTGACATTCATAAGACATACGGAGAAGCACAAGGAAACTCGAAGCCAGCAGCAATTCCGTACAGAAATAAGTTCCCTAACAGAAATGTGCCAAATCTAAGAACCTTCTCTGCAATTCACAGGAGGCTTCGAGAAACTGGTTCTTTTAATGTAACGCGACCTGACGCAGGGAGAGACAGGTTAAATCTTGAACGGGAGCAAGAGGTTCTAGAGTACATTCAGGATCATCCTGAAGGCCTGTTTACACGATCATTGAGTGCGCGCGTGAGCAGTGAAGAGAGGCGCAAGCCCCGCTCACTTGCTCTCACTTCAGGCGCTTTTATTGCTGAATGACAATGCGGACTATGCTTGTTTTCATGGCGCTGGCCAGAGTTTGTCATTATCATTACAGCCACACTGTCTTTGAGCAAGTAAATAGCCTGACGTGAGAACTAGTGGGCGGGGCTTGCACCTCTCTTCACTGCTCACGCGCGCACTCAATGATCGTGTAAACAGGCCTTAATGCAAGTTGTCGTTGTGTTGCTGATGCATTGGGGATCAGAGATCATGCTGAAGTGTAGAGCGTTTTGCGTTTTTCATCCCTACAGATGTGGAAGAGTTCAAGGATTGCTACCAGCAGATTACCAGCCTCGGGTTGTCTTTTCAAGCTGGCTTCTATTGAAATGGTTTCTATTGTAATTCCTGTATATATAATACACAGTAATTCCTATTGTCTACGCTTCAATAGGAATTTTTCTTCATCATTCTTTTTACAGATGAAGCACATTTTTCAGGAGAGAGTGTTTTTAACCATCAAAACCGGCACCACTGGGCTGAACAAAATCCCCACAACATTATTGAACACAAACACCAACATCGGTACAGTGTCAACGTTTGGGCAGGTATTGTAAGGAATCACTTGACCGGCCCATACATTCTCTCTACAACACCCACAGGGGATACTTACAATGTTTTCCTGCAAAGGAAAATGTATTATTCCAGTATTATTTGAAAACGTTCCTCTTGATGTTCGCCGCAGAATGTAGTTTCTACAAGATGGTGCCCCGCCTCATTTTTCAAGAGCACAAGAGACATGCTGAGCATCAAGTTCCCAGACAGATGAATAGGAAGTGGAGGACTAGTTAACTGGTTTTCTAGCTCTCCTGATCTGAACCCAATTGACTTTTTTTTGTGGGGACGTATGAAGAGCCTCGTGTATGAGACACCCGTGGAATCAGAGGAAGATTTGATTGCCAGGATTGCGGTGGCTGTTGAAGACATAGCAGAAAAAGAAGAGTGTTCGGACGAGTAGGGCAGTCTTTGGAGAATCGGTGCAGGTTGTGCGTAGAAGAAACATTTTGAACATCTGTTTGTAAATTGAATCTTAATCCTGAATTATCATACATCATGTATTAAAGTAACACAACGTGCTGTGAGCTGCAGTAGCTAAATAATTTTGGGTTGTAAAATTACTCTCAACTTTCTTTTCATATCTATTTATAAATGTGTTCATGGGATCCTGTTTTTCATTTACTTCAAGTTGAAATAATGAGATTCAACATGTTCACAGTACCAGAGTCAATATCATAAAACAGGCTAAAGCTGTCAAATGATTATCATTATCCCAACATCTTCCTCAAACGCAGGAAAACCCACTCACTCACCCACTCACTCACCCACTCACTCACCCACTCACTCACCCACTCACTCACCCACTCACTCACCCACTCACTCACCCACTCACTCACCCACTCACTCACCCACTCACTCACCCACTCACTCACCCACTCACTCACCCACTCACTCACCCACTCACTCACCCACTCACTCACCCACTCACTCACCCACTCACTCACCCACTCACTCACTCACCCACTCACTCACTCACTCACCCACTCACTCACCCACTCACTCACTCACCCACTCACTCACCCACTCACTCACTCACTCACCCACTCACTCACTCACCCACCCACTCACTCACCCACTCACTCACCCACTCACTCACCCACTCACTCACCCACTCACTCACCCACTCACTCACTCACCCACTCACTCACTCACCCACTCACTCACTCACCCACTCACTCACCCACTCACTCACTCACTCACTCACCCACTCACTCACTCACTCACTCACCCACCCACTCACTCACTCACCCACTCACTCACTCACTCACTCACCCACTCACTCACCCACTCACTCACCCACTCACTCACCCACTCACTCACCCACTCACTCACTCACTCACTCACTCACTCACCCACTCACTCACCCACTCACTCATCCACTCACTCACTCACTCACTCACCCACTCACTCACTCACTCACCCACTCACTCACCCACTCACTCACCCACTCACTCACCCACTCAAACACCCACTCACTCACCCACCCACTCACTCACCCACTCACTCACCTACTCACTCACTCACCCACTCACTCACTCACCCACTCACTCACTCACTCACCCACTCACTCACCCACTCACCCACTCACTCACCCACTCACTCACCCACTCACTCACTCACTCACTCACCCACTCACTCACCCACTCACTCACCCACTCACCCACTCACTCACCCACTCACCCACTCACTCACTCACTCACCCACTCACCCACTCACTCACCCACTCACCCACTCACTCACCCACTCACCCACCCACTCACCCACTCACTCACCCACTCACCCACTCACTCACCCACTCACCCACTCACTCACCCACTCACCCACCCACTCACCCACTCACCCACTCACTCACCCACTCACTCACCCACTCACCCACTCACTCACCCACTCACCCACTCACTCACCCACTCACCCACCCACTCACCCACTCACTCACCCACTCACTCACTCACTCACCCACTCACTCACCCACTCACCCACTCACTCACCCACTCACTCACCCACTCACTCACCCACCCACTCACTCACTCACTCACTCACCCACTCACCCACTCACTCACCCACTCACCCACCCACTCACCCACTCACTCACCCACTCACTCACTCACTCACCCACTCACTCACCCACTCACCCACTCACTCACCCACTCACCCACTCACTCACCCACTCACCCACTCACTCACCCACTCACCCACTCACTCACCCACTCACCCACCCACTCACCCACTCACTCACCCACTCACCCACTCACTCACCCACTCACCCACTCACTCACCCACTCACCCACCCACTCACCCACTCACCCACTCACTCACCCACTCACTCACCCACTCACCCACTCACTCACCCACTCACCCACTCACTCACCCACTCACCCACCCACTCACCCACTCACCCACTCACCCACTCACTCACCCACTCACCCACTCACTCACCCACTCACTCACCCACTCACCCACTCACTCACCCACTCACCCACTCACTCACCCACTCACCCACCCACTCACCCACTCACTCACCCACTCACCCACTCACTCACCCACTCACTCACCCACTCACTCACCCACTCACTCACTCACTCACTCACCCACTCACTCACCCACTCACCCACCCACTCACCCACTCACTCACCCACTCACTCACCCACTCACTCACCCACTCACTCACTCACTCACTCACCCACTCACTCACCCACTCACCCACCCACTCACCCACTCACTCACCCACTCACCCACTCACTCACCCACTCACCCACTCACTCACCCACTCACTCACCCACTCACTCACCCATTCACTCACCCACTCACTCACCCACTCACTCACTCACCCACTCACTCACCCACTCACTCACCCACTCACTCACCCACTCACTCACCCACTCACTCACCCACCCACTCACTCACCCACTCACTCACCCACTCACCCACTCACTCACCCACTCACCCACCCACTCACTCACCCACTCACTCACCCACTCACCCACTCACTCACCCACTCATTTCTCTCTAGAAATATTTAGTCATATCTTCATTTACTTACAAACATTAATTTCCTAGAATATTAGCGACACGGCTGCAAATGCAACAAACCTTTTAGGGTTTTAAAGCCGTGATTACTTAGTGAAGGGACGAACCAAGATAATACGAACCAAGATAAAATTTTAGCTGTGGTTTTCTAATCATTTGATTCTAGTAATTTGATTTTAATCCGCATACATAATGTATGTAAATTTCACCATGCTTAATAACTCTAAATAGTACAACTTGCGTTTTATCCCATCATCCTCATCAAACGTATTAAAACCCACTCACCGCAGCACCCACGTCCGTCTGGCCATGTCTGTCTGGTGCAGTGACAGGGCAACACGTGGGTGTGCGTCTGTACTGGTGGACTTATATCAGTTATCCTCCTGGTAAATGCACTTAGTCTCGTTAGTTTTTGTCATACGTTACGTCATCTGAAGGGTCTTGAAATAGGCTCTCATCGTAGGTTTCTCGTTTTTCAAAGTTGTGACTGTTAATTTGTGTAGCCTATTTTGAATTTGAACGTCTTTTTTGATGTTATTTCACACTTTTTTCCAATTTCGACAACATGTGTGCATAGAACATTGAAAAATTCCTTTTTTTTACAAATTTTCATTGAAATCGGTTGGAAAATGAATTTTTTGCGGTGAAAATTGTTTTTCGGAAAAAAAAACTAAAAAAGCTGAAACTTTTTATAAACTGAATTTTGCCAAAAAATTACACCACAGTGTCCGGCTATGATGTTTTAACTCGTGGTTAAAATATAAAATATTTGCGCTAAATTTTCCAACACCCTGCATATCTGCAAAGAAGTAGGCCCACCTAACCATAAGGTTGGGACTTCACATTTTCTTTACAGGAGGGCTAACTCACGTAGACGCAAAGTTGTACCTTCTAGAGTAGTCATAATTTTTTTAATTTTACGTTCAAAATACGTTCAATACGTTCAATGTTAGACAATATTAAATTTTAATTTGCCTGAGAAATAGTCCAACAGGCGCCCTGAGGGCTACTCAAACAGACACACAAACAGACTAACAAACAAACCAATAGTCAAACAATCAAGCCAACACACATACAAACGAACAAGCAAACAAAGAGACACACAAACGAGCAAACAAACTAACAAACATTCAAACAAACAAGCCAACAAACAAACGAGCGAACAAACGAGCAAACAAACGAACAAACATTCAAACAAACAAAGAAGCCAACAATCAAATAAATAAAACAATGGTCGCACCAACAAACGAACAAACAACCTCGCTGAGCTCCGCTACAAAGCCCGACACGACCGCAGCTACACGCAAAGGCGCTTCGGGTCCATAAAACTAATATTGCTGTTGAATATACCCAGATTTCACCGATAATATGCCCAGACTTCCGCATTATGTACAAGATTCGCGCGTGCCTAGGTAGGCAAAATCCAAAAATTTTCCTCAATTTACGCAGGTTTTGGCAACATTTCTGGTAAGCATGCCCAGAATTTTGCCTAGTACCTCGAATTCTGCCATATTTCAGCCTAGCATCCACAGAACATTGCCTAAAATACCTAGATTTTACTCCTAAAATACCTAGATTTATGCCTAGCAAACCCAGATTTTATGCCGCATTGGATATTTGCACCTAGAGAATATTGCCTAAAATACCTAGATTTATGCCTAGCAAACCCAGATTTTATGCCACATTGGATACTTGCACCTAGAGAATATTGCCTAAAATACCTAGATATATGCCTAGCAAACCGAGAATGAAACCCAGAATCTCGCTTCAGAATCACAGGCTGTCTCTAAGGTAACACATAATTACAAACATACAGACATACATACATACGATCTACATATATTTCTGACCTGTCACTTAGAGAACTGGAATGTTTGAACACTTGATATATGGTATCATACAGCCACCCATTAATGGTATCATATAACCACCCATGAATGGTATCATACAGCCACCCATTAATGGCATTGCACTAGCCGTAAATGGAATCACACAGCCATTATCGACACCATAAAACCATTAATGGTATCATTCACCATTTGGCGGCTTCATATAGCAATTAACGGATCATAGAGTCATTAATTAATGACATCATACAGCCGTTAAAGATAGCCATTAATGATAACCATTAATGGCGCCATGCTGCCATTAACGACCTCATAAAGTGGTCCTCAAATGTCTGCAATTTGCCGTTAATGGTTAGCCAAGGCCAAATGGCTGTCACTGGAGACAGCCATTAGCCATTAACGACCTCAAATGGTGACCAGCAGATAGCTACCATTAGCCATTAACGGCCTCAAATGGTGACCCGCAAATGGCCGCCATTAGCCATTAACGACCTCAAATGGTGACCCACAGATAGCTACCATTAGCCATTCACGACCTCAAATGGTGACCCATTAGCCATTAACGACCTCAAATGGTGACCCGCAAATGGCCTCCGTTGGCCACCCCCAAATGACCGTCACTCGACACCCTGAGTCGCTTGCACTTGGCCCGGCGGTTCTTGAACCAAAACTGGACGTTTTTGGGCTCGAGCTTTGGGAACTTTTGCCTGTAGGGCATCCTGTTGAGCTCCTCAGTGTACTTGAGGATAAGGTTGTGGCTTGGGTGAGTGTTGTGGGTGAACCACTGCTCCAGGCGGGGGACTTCCGTGACGGGGTCAATGAAGGTGCGGTTGCGCTTGCGCCGCTCCTCAGGGAGCGAGCTATGGCCCATCAGACCCCCTGGAAACGGGGGAACCTGGGGGAGTTAATGGGGGAGTTAATGGGGGAGTTAATGGGGGAGTTAATGGGGGAGTTAATGGGGGAGTTAATGGGGGAGTTAATGGGGGAGTTAATGGGAGAGTTAATGGGAGAGTTAATGGGAGAGTTAATGGGAGAGTTAATGGGAGAGGTAATGGGAGAGGTAATGGGAGAGGTAATGGGAGAGGTAATGGGAGAGGTAATGGGAGAGGTAATGGGAGAGGTAATGGGAGAGGTAATGGGAGAGTTAATGGGAGAGTTAATGGGAGAGTTAATGGGAGAGTTAATGGGAGAGTTAATGGGAGAGTTAATGGGAGAGTTAATGGGAGAGTTAATGGGAGAGTTAATGGGAGAGTTAATGGGAGAGTTAATGGGAGAGTTAATGGGAGAGTTAATGGGAGAGTTAATGGGAGAGTTAATGGGAGAGTTAATGGGAGAGTTAATGGGAGAGTTAATGGGAGAGTTAATGGGAGAGTTAATGGGAGAGTTAATGGGAGAGTTAATGGGAGAGTTAATGGGAGAGTTAATGGGAGAGTTAATGGGAGAGTTAATGGGAGAGTTAATGGGAGAGTTAATGGGAGAGTTAATGGGAGAGTTAATGGGAGAGTTAATGGGAGAGTTAATGGGAGAGTTAATGGGAGAGTTAATGGGAGAGTTAATGGGAGAGTTAATGGGAGAGTTAATGGGAGAGTTAATGGGAGAGTTAATGGGAGAGTTAATGGGAGAGTTGATGGGAGAGTTGATGGGAGAGTTGATGGGAGAGTTGATGGGAGAGTTAATGGGAGAGTTGATGGGAGAGTTGATGGGAGAGTTGATGGGAGAGTTAATGGGGGAGGTAATGGGGGAGGTAATGGGGGAGGTGATGGGGGAGTTAATGGGGGAGTTAATGGGGGAGTTAATGGGAGAGTTAATGGGAGAGTTAATGGGAGAGTTAATGGGGGAGTTAATGGGAGAGTTAATGGGAGAGTTAATGGGAGAGTTAATGGGGGAGTTAATGGGGGAGTTAATGGGGAAGTTAATGGGGAAGTTAATGGGGGAGTTAATGGGGGAGTTAATGGGGGAGTTAATGGGGGAGTTAATGGGGGAGTTAATGGGGGAGTTAATGGGGGAGTTAATGGGGGAGTTAATGGGGGAGTTAATGGGGGAGTTAATGGGGGAGTTAATGGGGGAGTTAATGGGGGAGTTAATGGGGGAGTTAATGGGGGAGTTAATGGGGGAGTTAATGGGGGAGTTAATGGGGGAGTTAGGGGGAGGAAGGGGATGGGTGGGTAAGACATTTGGGAGTGGGTGAGTTAATGATGAATAAACCGTCAAAGCCACCAAAGAAGAGGATATCTGGGGAGGAATAAGATAGATGAATCATAAGAAAATGGGTGAGTCATGGGGGAATGGCATCTTTAGACCCCCTGGGAAGGGGGTACCTGGGGGAGCAGGGGGAGGGGGAGTTATGGGGGAACAGCATAGTTCACACCCACACGGGTGCGCGTACGGAAATGCTTAAATTAGAAAATGTATTAAATTATAACCGTTATGATAATGCTAATATCAAAAGATGATTAGTGTAATTATATAACAATTTTCTGCTCAGCGTCGTTGAGAAAGATTGGGCTGGAAAACTTGGGACTTTTAAAAAAAAACAAGAAAGGGGAAAAATGGATTTGAAATAAACATATTTCTATTAATTACTATAAACTTATTTCTACTAATAGATGTTCATGTACTCGTACAATGTAGGTAAATGTAGATTGCATATACACCACAACCGAGATGAAGTCAAGTGATTTATAAGAAGTGGTGTGTATTTAAAAAAAGTAAACCCTTTCGTTAAACGGCATCAGGTTTGTCTTCTAAATTCTTTTTTGCTAACTAAAATTAAATTCATATCTTTGTTTCTTACATGTACGCCATGTGCACGCTTTCTAGGGCATGCCCTGTACATTTACATTTAAGAGTAGTATGTATAATTATGACTTGTGTATAATCACGAGTAGTACTTAAAACAAGTAGTATGTATAATTATGACTAATGTGTATAATCATGAGTAGTACGTATAAAAACTAGTATGTATAATAATAGGTATTACGTGTAACAAGTAGTATGTACGCCATGTACATCTCACCTGGGGCATGTAGTAATGTAGTATGCTACGTACAAGTACAATTATGAGTAGCATATATTATAAGTGACATGTTTATCATAAGTAACATGTAAAATAAGTAATATGTATAATTATAAGCAGCACGTACAAGTATCATGCACGCCATGTCCGTCTCACCTGGGGCATGTAGTGCGCCATGTACATCATGCTCTGCTGCAGGAGGGAGTTGGACATGACGGGGTAGGGGGTGGGGGGGTGGAACCTGTCCATGCCCCCCTGCAGCCCCCCCACCAGGGGAGGGTAGGGGGGGAGGCTCAGACCCCCGCTCGAGGGGGACAGCGCGGGGGAGTGCTGGGGAGACACAATAAAACAATTATTTGTTAATTATTTATGTTATCGTGTTCAATTTAATGCAATTTTGATTTTTATTAATTATTTTCAATTAATTCTTCGTTATGAGTTTATTCATTTGATCGATTTAACATATTTAAACTCATTAATTTTAGTTATTTAATTTCATTACATTTATTCCAATTCCTAAGTACATTCAAATTAATTAAATAATTTTAATTGGCCCAATTAGTTAGTTTTACAGTCATTTCCTTTCCATAAAAAAGATTGTTCGTTTCAATTCCACCATTTTTTCACTAGCAACGTCAGAATATCTAAAATTAGACTCTCTGGTGAGAAAACTATAACATATTTATTCTAAAATGTCAGTTTTTCAATTTCTCTCAATGGTTTCTCTACGGTTTTTGGGAAAATATTTTTGGTCATTTCTCTCAGTTATTTCTCTACGTTTTTTTGGAAAACAGTTATTTTCTATTTTTTTAGAAAAGCTTTTACGTCCTTTTTTTATAAAAGACTACGTTTTTAAGCGAAGATTCTTGGCTTTATTCTCACCTTTTCTTCGCCAGCGGCGCCGGAGTCTCTAAACTTGGACTCCTCATCGTCGCTCATATCCACGTCGCTGTTGAGCGGACTGTCGGTCCCGGTAAGTGTGCCGGTACCGCCCTCCTCGTCCCCCGTACCGTTCAGGACCGAGGGGTCCACTCTCAGCCCTCCTTCAGGAGGCGGACTGTCCCTTTTGTGGGACAAAGGCGTCGAGCTCAGCCCTTCTGCAGGCACCGAGTCTTCCTCGCACTGCGCGGAGAAATGAAATCATCAAAACCGGGGGGTCCCCAAGGATCTGTTCTTGGTCCTGTGAATTTTTTTCTTTTTTTGGACTTGGGGGTTCCTCAAGGATGTGTTCTGGGCCCTTCGAAATTTTTTCCATTTTTGGGTATGGGGGTTCCTCAAATTTTTTTCTGGTCAATATTTTCAATTTTTGGGTATGGGAGTTCTTCAAGGAAGAGTTGTAATTCTTCTGCAATTTGTTTTTTTTTTCTATGAGAGTTCCCTAAGGATTTGCTTTAGGTCCCTGGGTCTTTTCTACGTATGATCTATTATAAATACCATAAATGAGTTTGAGGTGTTCTACAGTAGTGTGGAGCGTCATAAAATGCTATTATTTAAGGTGAAAAATTGATCCTATTACAATTCAACCTTTACGAAAGAGTGATGTTAGGTAAATCTCATCATTAGGCCACTAATCATTGCCACTCACCACTGCCACTCATCACTGCCACTCACCACTGCCACTCACCACTGCCACTCACCACTGCCACTCACCCCCGCCACTCACCCCCGCCACTCATCACTGCCACTCATTATTGTCACTCACCTTTACCCTAACTCGTGAGTGTCCATCCTCGTCATCCTCCTCGTCCTGCTTCCTCTTGCCCCCCCGAGGGGCACCATCCCGGTCCCCCGGGTCCCCTTCTATCCCGTTACCGTCGATGGTCCCGGATTTACTCCCGGTATTTTCATCGGCGGTCTCCGCAAACTTACTGGCACCAATACTGGTACCGGGAGCATTACTGGTACTGGGAACACTGGTACCGGGAGCATTAATGATACCGGGACCGTCCCCGTGAAGTGTTTGGGGGAAAGAGGAGGCGGTGGATGAGGTGGAGGAGGTGGATGAGATGGAAGACTGGTTGGAGCCGGAGGATAGCGCCCCAGAAGTGACATACGAAGAACTTGCATCCACCACCCCACCGTTGTGGACTGTAGCGGCCTCTATATCGGGGCGAATTGTAGCGGTGTCTATAACGGGGCTGGCTTCCGAAGTTAGAGTTTTGAGGCCGTTGGAGTTGGAGCAGCTCGGAGTTAGAGCGTTGGAGTCCGCCATTGTAGCGCTCGAAGTTACGTTGAGTTGAGCGTAGTCTTCGCCGTCTGATAGATCGTCCGGGGGTGGCGATTTGGCGCCGTTCAGAGAGCGAAATTCGTGCCTTTTGAACGCAGCGCGTGCGTTCTGTGGGTGTAAATAGGGGTTTTGTTTGTTATAAATAGGGGTTTTTGTTTGATGTAAATAGGCGTTTTGTTTGATGTAAATAGGGGTTTTGTTTGATGTAAATAGGGGTTTTGTTTGAAGTAAATGGGGGTTTTTGTTTGATGTAAATAGGGGTTTTGTTTGATGTAAGTAGGGGTTTTGTTTGATGTAAATAGGGGTTTTGTTTGATGTAAATAGGGGTTTTGTTTGATGTAAATAGGGGGTTTTGTTTGATGTAAATAGGAATTTTGTTTGATGTAAATAGGGGTTTTTGTTTGATGTAAATAGGGGTTTTGTTTGATGTAAATAGGGGTTTTGTTTGATGTAAATAGGGGTTTTGTTTGATGTAAATGGGGGTTTTTGTTTGATGTAAATAGGGGTTTTGTTTGATGTAAATAGGGTGTTTTGTTTGATGTGAATAGGGGTTTTGTTTGATGTAAATAGGGGTTTTGTTTGATGTAAATAGGGGTTTTGTTTGATGTAAATAGGGGTTTTGTTTGATGTAAATGGGGGTTTTTGTTTGATGTAAATAGGGGTTTTGTTTGATGTAAATAGGGTGTTTTGTTTGATGTGAATAGGGGTTTTGTTTGATGTAAATAGGGGTTTTGTTTGATGTAAATAGGGGATTTATTTGTAAATTTGAGAAGAGGGTTGTTTTATGTAAATAGGGTGTTTCTGTGATATAAATTAGGGGGGGGGGGTTTATTTGATGTAAATACAGGGTTTTATTTGATTGAAATAGGGGGCTATTTCATGTAAATAGGTGTTTGTTTGATGTAAATAAAGGTTTTATTTGATGTAAATAGGGGCTTATATATGTTAAAAAAGGGTCTTTTATTTGATAAATAGGGTATTTTATTTCGTACGTGTGTATTTCAGTGCTGTGTTTGTTCTGTGTACATGCATGTGCGTATGTACAGACACATTTGACATGCGTAAGTTTTTAAATAGATTTTCATTTTTGACGTCTACAATTTTCTGTAGCGAAATTCACACATCGCCATTTACAAAAAAACGAGAATATGTTACCTTAAACTAAACATCTCTGATTTCACCTAGATGTTAAGTCATACGTAAGTGTCGTAAAGTGCCATCTAATGTCGTAAAGTCGTACGTTAGGTCTATACATCGCAAATTATCGCCTAGATGTCAAATTGTTTCGCCGAGGTACAGCAAAACCTTAAATAAATGCCGGGAAGTTTCAATTAAAACATCACTTAGATGTCGTAAATTCTTGACTAGATGTCGTAAAGTCTCGACTAGATGTCGTAAAGTCTCGACTAGATGTCGTAAAGTCTCGACTAGATGTCGTAAAGTCTCGACTAGATGTCGTAAAGTCTCGACTAGATGTCATAAAGTCTCAACCAGAAGTCGTTAAGTCTCGACTAGATGTCGTAAATTCTTGACTAGATGTCATAAAGTCTCGACCAGATGTCGTAAAGTCTCGACTAGATGTCGTAAAGTCTCGACTAGACGTCGTAAAGTCCCAACCAGAAGTCGTAAAGTCTCGTCTAGATGTCGTAAAGCCTCGACTAGATGTCGTAAAGTCTTCACTAGACGTCGTAAAGTCCCAACCAGAAGTCGTAAAGTCTCGACTAGATGTCGTAAAGTCTTGACTAGACGTCGTAAAGTCCCAACCAGAAGTCGTAATGTCTCGACTAGATGTCGTAAAGTCTCGACTAGATGTCATAAAGTCTTGACTAGACGTCGTAAAGTCCCAACCAGAAGTCGTAATGTCTCGACTAGATGTCGTAAAGTCTCGACTAGATGTCGTAAAGTCTTGACTAGATGTCGTAAAGTCCCAACCAGAAGTCGTAATGTCTCGACTAGATGTCATAAAGTCTTGACTAGATGTCGTAAAGTCTTGACTAGACGTCGTAAAGTCCCAACCAGAAGTCGTAAAGTCTCGACTAGATGTCATAAAGTCTTGACTAGATGTCGTAAAGTCTTGACTAGACGTCGTAAAGTCCCAACCAGAAGTCGTAAAGTCTCGACTAGATGTCGTAAAGTCTTGACTAGATGTCGTAAAGTCCCAACCAGAAGTCGTAATGTCTCGACTAGATGTCATAAAGTCTTGACTAGATGTCGTAAAGTCTTGACTAGATGTCGTAAAGTCCCAACCAGAAGTCGTAATGTCTCGACTAGATGTCGTAAAGTCTCGACTAGATGTCGTAAAGTCTTGACTAGATGTCGTAAAGTCCCAACCAGAAGTCGTAAAGTCTCGACTAGATGTCATAAAGTCTTGACTAGATGTCATAAAGTCTTGACTAGACGTCGTAAAGTCCCAACCAGAAGTCGTAATGTCTCGACTAGATGTCATAAAGTCTTGACTAGATGTCGTAAAGTCTTGACTAGACGTCGTAAAGTCCCAACCAGAAGCCGTAATGTCTCGACTAGATGTCGTAAAGTCTCGACTAGATGTCGTAAAGTCTTGACTAGACGTCGTAAAGTCCCAACCAGAAGTCGTAATGTCTCGACTAGATGTCGTAAAGTCTCGACTAGATGTCATAAAGTCTTGACTAGATGTCGTAAAGTCTTGACTAGACGTCGTAAAGTCCCAACCAGAAGTCGTAATGTCTCGACTAGATGTCGTAAAGTCTCGACTAGATGTCGTAAAGTCTCGACTAGATGTCGTAAAGTCTTGACTAGACGTCGTAAAGTCCCAACCAGAAGTCGTAAAGTCTCGACTAGATGTCGTAAAGTCCCAACCAGAAGTCTTAAAGTCTCGACTAGATGTCGTAAAGTCCCAACCAGAAGTCGTAAAGTCTCGACTAGATGTCGTAAAGTCCCAACCAGAAGTCTTAAAGTCTTGACTAGACGTCGTAAAGTCCCAACCAGAAGTCTTAAAGTCTCGACTAGATGTCGTAAAGTCCCAACCAGAAATCGTAAAGTCTCGACTAGACGTCGTAAAGTCCCAACCAGAAGTCGTAAAGTCTTGACTAGACGTCGTAAAGTCCCAACCAGAAGTCGTAATGTCTCGACTAGATGTCGTAAAGTCTCGACTAGATGTCATAAAGTCTTGACTAGACGTCGTAAAGTCCCAACCAGAAGTCGTAAAGTCTCGACTAGATGTCGTAAAGTCCCAACCAGAAGTCTTAAAGTCTTAACTAGACGTCGTAAAGTCCCAACCAGAAGTCGTAATGTCTCGACTAGATGTCGTAAAGTCTCGACTAGATGTCATAAAGTCTTGACTAGACGTCGTAAAGTCCCAACCAGAAGTCGTAAAGTCTCGACTAGACGTCGTAAAGTCCCAACCAGAAGTCGTAATGTCTCGACTAGATGTCGTAAAGTCTCGACTAGATGTCATAAAGTCTTGACTAGACGTCGTAAAGTCCCAACCAGAAGTCGTAAAGTCTCGACTAGATGTCGTAAAGTCTCGACTAGATGTCATAAAGTCTTGACTAGACGTCGTAAAGTCCCAACCAGAAGTCGTAAAGTCTCGACTAGATGTCGTAAAGTCTCGACTAGATGTCGTAAAGTCTCGACTAGATGTCGTAAAGTCTCGACTAGATGTCGTAAAGTCTCGACTAGATGTCATAAAGTCTTGACTAGACGTCGTTAAGTCCCAACCAGAAGTCGTAATGTCTCGACTAGATGTCGTAAAGTCTCGACTAGATGTCATAAAGTCTTGACTAGACGTCGTTAAGTCCCAACCAGAAGTCGTAAAGTCTCGACTAGACGTCGTAAAGTCCAAACCAGAAGTCGTAATGTCTCGACTAGATGTCGTAAAGTCTCGACTAGATGTCATAAAGTCTTGACTAGACGTCGTAAAGTCCCAACCAGAAGTCGTAAAGTCTCGACTAGACGTCGTAAAGTCTCGACTAGATGTCATAAAGTCTTGACTAGACGTCGTAAAGTCCCAACCAGAAGTCGTAAAGTCTCGACTAGATGTCGTAAAGTCCCAACCAGAAGTCGTAAAGTCTCGACTAGATGTCGTAAAGTCCCAACCAGAAGTCTTAAAGTCTCGACTAGATGTCGTAAAGTCCCAACCAGAAGTCGTAAAGTCTCGACTAGACGTCGTAAAGTCCCAACCAGAAGTCGTAAAGTCTCGACTAGATGTCGTAAAGTCCCAACCAGAAGTCTTAAAGTCTCGACTAGATGTCGTAAAGTCCCAACCAGAAGTCGTAAAGTCTCGACTAGATGTCGTAATGTCTCGACTAGATGTCGTAAAGTCCCAACCAGAAGTCGTAAAGTCCCGACTAGATGTCGTAATGTCTCGACTAGATGTCGTAAAGTCCCAACCAGAAGTCGTAAAATCTCGACTAGATGTCGTAAAGTCCCAACCAGAAGTCGTAAAGTCTTCACTAGACGTCGTAAAGTCCCAACCAGAAGTCGTAAAGTCTTCACTAGACGTCGTAAAGTCCCAACCAGAAGTCGTAAAGTCTCACCTTGAACCAGTATACGACGTTGTTAATATCGAGTGGCTTACGACCTCGCCGGGACTCGAGGCCATTCAATTCTGACACGTACTGCTGGATCTGCAGGGGTGGAAATGGCATGACAGTTAGGCTACAACATCCCTGTTCTTATATTAATGCCAGTATATCTGAATAACAATTCGTACGAAGATAAAAATGGTAATTTCAACCCAAGGCTTTGAAATTTATGAAGAATATGGATCAAAGAAACGCAAAATGCAGGATGCTTCAAAAATTGTACCATATATTCCAAACCTGAATGTTGATTCATCAAAAATGTGGAAAATGTAACAAATGTAAATGTAAATAATGTACCAAATGTAGATATAAAAAGCAGAAAAAAATATGAAAAATGTACATGTAAATGAAAAAAGTATACGTATATGTAAAATGTACCTAATGTGGATGCAAAATATACAAAAAAATTGTCAATTTTGATTATAAAAATTGTTGAATTCGGTCAGAAAAACTGCCAAATATACCATTCAACTTTGGGTATTATTTGAATTTTTTAACATTATTTAAAATCAAACACGCTCGAAATATCGCTGGCAACGATCGAAGGATCTAGAAAACCTCGGTAATGAGGATTTTCGCAATTTAATTTTTTTATTTTTGTTGCGGGATATTCATAATTTGTTTTATTAGTTTTTTTTTAATTGCTGATGAATAAAAAATTTCCTATTTTAGGTCTTCCAGGTTGACATACCGGTAGCCTGGTGGGGTGAGGGTTGACATACCTGTTGCCAGGTAGAGTGAGGGTTGACATACCTGTTGCCGGGTAGAGTGAGGGTTGACATACCTGTTGCCGGGCAGAGTGAGGGTTGACATACCTGTTGCCGGGTGGGATGAAGGTTGACATACCGGTAACCGCGTGGGGTGAGGGTTGACATACCTGTAGCCAGGTGGGGTGAGGGTTGACATACCTACAGACGGGTGAGGTGTGGGTTGACATACCTGCATGCAAGAGGGGTGCGGGTTGACATATCTGTTGACGGGTTGACATACCGGTAGCCGGGTGGGGTGAGGGTTAACATACCTGTAGCCAAGTGGGGTAAGGGTTGACATACCGGTAGCCGGGTGGGGTGAGGGTTGACATACCTGTAGCCAGGTGGGGTAAGGGTTGACATACCGGTAGCCGGGTGGGGTGAGGGTTGACATACCTGTAGCCAGGTGGGGTAAGGGTTGACATACCGGTAGCCGGGTGGGGTGAGGGTTGACATACCTGTAGCCGGGTGGGATGAGGGTTGACATACCTGTAGCCAGGTGGGGTAGGGTTGACATACTTGTAGCCAGGTGGGGTAAGGGTTGACATACCTGTAGCCAGGTGGGGTAAGGGTTGACATACCTACAGACGGGTGAGGCGTGGGTTGACATACCTGCAGACGGGTGGGGTGTGAGTTGACATACTTATAGACAAATTGACACACCAGTAGACGGGTTGACATACCTGTAGCCGGGTGGGGTGCTGGTTCTCCCCGAACCAGCGCTGTAGCCGCGGCAACTCGAACTCAGGATCGAAGCTCGTACGCATGCGCGTCTTGGGGATGCCCAGCAGGGGGGAGCCGGACATGCCCTGGGGGGGGGGGGGAGAAGAGGGGTACAGTCATCATCACTGTCATATAAATGGTTTCCATAATATTAAATATAACCCTAATGTTAAAGTATTAAAGAATCCCAATTTTCAACCCTTCACTAATATTAAACCTAATATGAAGGGATAAAATAAAACCAAATGAAATATTTCCTCAATATTAAACTCAAACCTAGACCTAATATTAGGGTGCTAAATAAAAGCACGTTAAACATCTCCCTAATTGTCATACCTCACCTTACGAAAGACCCAACTAACGAATAATCCAAGTTACGAAACGCCTTTTCGTAAAATTATCGTCTTAGAAGACGAAAGAAAATTCAAGTTACGAAAGACGAAACCTCAAAAATTCAAACAATTGACGGCTTCGCAGTCGCAAGAATGCCCCGAAACGTAAATGAACTTGTAGCCTCCTGTGTTTTGTTGTGAAACTGGCACGGTAGGGTAAATTGTGAATGATTTGCATGTCTTATTCATTTTAATTGTTTAATGAATGGTTTTATTTTCATCTCCCACCACTCGCTGGCATCCCATTGGCTGGGAGGAAGCTGCATCTCCACGATACCCATGATGCTCTCCATGATACCCAGAGTTACTCTTGCTTCGTGAGTATCGTGAGTGTGCTCATTGCAACTTTATTCTTCGTTATTCATCACGCGTTCAATAAAGGGATTCCCAGTTAGAGTGAAAAGAAGAAGATTAGATAATTGGCTAATATTGACGTATTAAATTCAAACCTAAAATTAACGCATTGAATCGAAACCTAATGTTAAACTTTATCAAATAGATATCAAACCCAAACCCCATGTTAAAACATACATCAATAAAAATTAAACCTAAACCTAAAATTACAGCAGCAAATCCAAATGAATTTTACCGACTAGAATAGATGCAAACAAGGTCCCGTACCTGCTCGAAACCCAATGTTAAACCTCAACCTAATAGATATTAAATCCCAACCTAAAGTTAGCTCTTTAAATTAAGGCAAAGAAGGCATCCTGCAGCACTGTACCTGCAGCGCAGGATGGTGCAGCGTATCCTGCAGGATCTTAGGGTCTGCAGGATGCGGCAGGGTGGCCGCAGCTGCAGCAGCTGCAGCAGCAGCAGCCGCAGCAGCGTGGTGATGGTGGTGCGGGTGGTGCGGGTGGTGCGGGTGTACACTAACGGGTGTGAGCAGGGCACCTCCACCCGTGGATACATTCACGCTGCTCTGGGGGAGCGATCCGCCCCCCAGCCCCGTGTGGGGGGATGTCTGGGGGTGGAGGTGGGGGGACGAGGGGTGCAGGTGTGAGGGGGGAGGCTGTTGGGGGAGGTGGGGGTGGTGGGGGGGGCGGTGGGGGATGGCGGGGGCTGGAGGCGTGGGCGATTTGCAGCGCCCACCACGTCTCGAACTGGCGCATCGCGTCGTCGCTCACGCGGGGGTCCGTCGCCCCCC
>CM059556.1:25618580-25648972 GCA_030386875.1 Morinoia aosen
GTTAATGGGGGGGAGTTAATGGGGGGGAGTTAATGGGGGGGAGTTAATGGGGGGGAGTTAATGGGGGGGAGTTAATGGGGGGGAGTTAATGGGGGGAGTTAATGGGGGGAGTTAATGGGGGGGAGTTAATGGGGGGAGTTAATGGGGGGGAGTTAATGGGGGGGAGTTAATGGGGGGGAGTTAATGGGGGGGGTTAATGGGGGGAGTTAATGGGGGGAGTTAATGGGGGGGAGTTAATGGGGGGGAGTTAATGGGGGGGAGTTAATGGGGGAGTTAATGGGGGGAGTTAATGGGGGATTAATGGGGGGATTTAATGGGGGGATTTAATGGGGGGATTTAATGGGGGGATTTAATGGGGGGATTTAATGGGGGGATTTAATGGGGGGATTTAATGGGGGGATTTAATGGGGGATTTAATGGGGGATTTAATGGGGGGATTTAATGGGGGGATTTAATGGGGGGATTTAATGGGGGGAGTTAATGGGGGGAGTTAATGGGGGGAGTTAATGGGGGGAGTTAATGGGGGGAGTTAATGGGGGGAGTTAATGGGGGGAGTTAATGGGGGGAGTTAATGGGGGGAGTTAATGGGGGGAGTTAATGGGGGGAGTTAATGGGGGGAGTTAATGGGGGGAGTTAATGGGGGGAGTTAATGGGGGGAGTTAATGGGGGGAGTTAATGGGGGGAGTTAATGGGGGGAGTTAATGGGGGGAGTTAATGGGGGGAGTTAATGGGGGGAGTTAATGGGGGGAGTTAATGGGGGGAGTTAATGGGGGGAGTTAATGGGGGGAGTTAATGGGGGGAGTTAATGGGGGGAGTTAATGGGGGGAGTTAATGGGGGGAGTTAATGGGGGGAGTTAATGGGGGGAGTTAATGGGGGGAGTTAATGGGGGGAGTTAATGGGGGGAGTTAATGGGGGGAGTTAATGGGGGGAGTTAATGGGGGGAGTTAATGGGGGGAGTTAATGGGGGGAGTTAATGGGGGGAGTTAATGGGGGGAGTTAATGGGGGGAGTTAATGGGGGGAGTTAATGGGGGGAGTTAATGGGGGGAGTTAATGGGGGGAGTAATGGGGGGAGTAATGGGGGGAGTAATGGGGGGAGTTAATGGGGGGAGTTAATGGGGGGAGTTAATGGGGGGAGTTAATGGGGGGAGTTAATGGGGGGAGTTAATGGGGGAGTTAATGGGGGGAGTTAATGGGGGGAGTTAATGGGAGAGTTAATGGGAGAGTTGATGGGAGAGTTGATGGGAGAGTTGATGGGAGAGTTGATGGGAGAGTTGATGGGTGAGTTGATGGGTGAGTTGATGGGAGAGTTGATGGGAGAGTTGATGGGAGAGTTGATGGGAGAGTTGATGGGAGAGTTAATGGGAGAGTTAATGGGGGAGTTAATGGGGGAGTTAATGGGAGAGTTAATGGGAGAGTTAATGGGAGAGTTAATGGGAGAGTTAATGGGAGAGTTAATGGGAGAGTTAATGGGAGAGTTAATGGGAGAGTTAATGGGAGAGTTAATGGGGGAGTTAATGGGGGAGTTAATGGGGAGGTTAATGGGGAGGTTAATGGGGAAGTTAATGGGGAAGTTAATGGGGAAGTTAATGGGGAAGTTAATGGGGAAGTTAATGGGGAAGTTAATGGGGAAGTTAATGGGGAAGTTAATGGGGGAGTTAATGGGGGAGTTAATGGGGGAGTTAATGGGGGAGTTAATGGGGAGTTAATGGGGGAGTTAATGGGGGAGTTAATGGGGGAGTTAATGGGGGAGTTAATGGGGGAGTTAATGGGGGAGTTAATGGGGGAGTTAATGGGGGAGTTAATGGGGGAGTTAATGGGGGAGTTAATGGGGAGTTAATGGGGGAGTTAATGGGGGAGTTAATGGGGGAGTTAATGGGGGAGTTAATGGGGGAGTTAATGGGGAGTTAATGGGGGAGTTAATGGGGGAGTTAATGGGGGAGTTAATGGGGGAGTTAATGGGGGAGTTAATGGGGGAGTTAATGGGGGAGTTAATGGGAGAGTTAATGGGAGAGTTAATGGGAGAGTTAATGGGAGAGTTAATGGGAGAGTTAATGGGAGAGTTAATGGGAGAGTTAATGGGAGAGTTAATGGGAGAGTTAATGGGGGAGTTAATGGGGGAGTTAATGGGGGAGTTAATGGGGGAGTTAATGGGGGAGTTAATGGGGAAGTTAATGGGGAAGTTAATGGGGAAGTTAATGGGGAAGTTAATGGGGAAGTTAATGGGGGAGTTAATGGGGAAGTTAATGGGGGAGTTAATGGGGGAGTTAATGGGGGAGTTAATGGGGGAGTTAATGGGGGAGTTAATGGGGGAGTTAATGGGGGAGTTAATGGGGGAGTTAATGGGGGAGTTAATGGGGGAGTTAATGGGGGAGTTAATGGGGGAGTTAATGGGGGAGTTAATGGGGGAGTTAATGGGGGAGTTAATGGGGGAGTTAATGGGGGAGTTAATGGGGGAGTGGGGGAGTTAATGGGGGAGTTATGGGAGTAGGGGGAGGAAGGGGATGGGTGGGTAAGACATTTGGGATCGGTGGGTGAGTTAATGATGAATAAACCGTCAAAGCCACCAAAGAAGAGGATATCTGGGGAGGAATAAGATAGATGAATCATAAGAAAATGGGTGAGTCATGGGGGGAATGGCATCTTTAGACCCCCTGGGAAGGGGGGTACCTGGGGGAGCAGGGGGAGGGGGAGTTATGGGGGAACAGCATAGGTCACACCCACACGGGTGCGCGTACGGAAATGCTTAAATTAGAAAATGTATTAAATTATAACCGTTATGATAATGCTGATATCAAAAGATGATTAGTGTAATTATATAACAATTTTCTGCTCAGCGTCGTTGAGAAAGATTGGGCTGGAAAACTTGGGACTTTTAAAAAAAAACAAGAAAGGGGAAAAATGGATTTGAAATAAACATATTTCTATTAATTACTATAAACTTATTTCTACTAATAGATGTTCATTTACTCGTACAATGTAGGTAAATATAGATTGCATATACACCACAACCGAGATGAAGTCAAGTGATTTATAAGAAGTGGTGTGTATTTAAAAAAAGTAAACCCTTTCGTTAAACGGCATCAGGTTTGTCTTCTTAATTCTTTTTTGCTAACTAAAATTAAATTCATATCTTTCTTTCTTTCTTACATGTACGCCATGTGCACGCCACCTGGGGCATGCCCTGTACATTTACACTTAAGAGTAGTATGTATAATTATGACTTATGTGTATAATCACGAGTAGTACTTAAAAAAAGTAGTATGTATAATTATGACTAATGTGTAAAATCATGAGTAGTACGTATAAAAACTAGTATGTATAATAATAGGTATTACGTGTAACAAGTAGTATGTACGCCATGTACATCTCACCTGGGGCATGTAGTAATGTAGTATGCTACGTACAAGTACAATTATGAGTAGTATATATTATAAGTGGCATGTTTATCATAAGTAACATGTACAATAAGTAGTATGTATAATTATAAGCAGCACGTACAAGTATCATGCACGCCATGTCCGTCTCACCTGGGGCATGTAGTGCGCCATGTACATCATGCTCTGCTGCAGGAGGGAGTTGGACATGACGGGGTAGGGGGTGGGGGGGTGGAACCTGTCCATGCCCCCCTGCAGCCCCCCCACCAGGGGAGGGTAGGGGGGGAGGCTCAGACCCCCGCTCGAGGGGGACAGCGCGGGGGAGTGCTGGGGGAGACACAATCAAACAATTATTTGTTAATTATAATTATTCATGTTATCGTGTTCAATTTATTGCAATTTTGATTTTTATTAATTATTTTCAATTAATTCTTCGTTATGAGTTTATTCATTTGATCGATTTAACATATTTAAACTCATTAATTTTAGTTATTTAATTTCATTACATTTATTCCAATTCCTAAGTACATTCAAATTAATTAAATAATTTTAATTGGCCCAATTAGTTAGTTTTACAGTCATTTCCTTTCCATAAGACAGATTGTTCGGTTCAATTCCACCATTTTTTCACTAGCAACGTCAGAATATCTAAAATTAGACTCTCTGGTGAGAAAACTACAAGATATTTATTCTAAAATGTCAGTTTTTCAATTTCTCTCAATGGTTTCTCTATGGTTTTTGGGAAAATATTTTTCGTCATTTCTCTCGGTTATTTCTCTACGTTTTTTTGGAAAACAGTTATTTTTCTATTTTTTTAGATAAGCTTTTACGTCTTTTTTTATAAAAGACTACGTTTTTAAGCGAAGATTCTTGGCTTTATTCTCACCTTTTCTTCGCCAGCGGCGCCGGAGTCTCTAAACTTGGACTCCTCATCGTCGCTCATATCCACGTCGCTGTTGAGCGGACTGTCGGTCCCGGTAAGTGTGCCGGTACCGCCCTCCTCGTCCCCCGTACCGTTCAGGACCGAGGGGTCCACTCTCAGCCCTCCTTCAGGAGGCGGACTGTCCCTTTTGTGGGACAAAGGCGTCGAGCTCAGCCCTTCTGCAGGCACCGAGTCTTCCTCGCACTGCGCGGAGAAATGAAATCATCAAAACCGGGGGGTCCTCAAGGATCTGTTCTTGGTCCTGTGAATTTTTTTCTTTTTTTTTGGACTTGGGGGTTCCTCAAGGATGTGTTCTGGGCCCTTCGAAATTTTTTCCATTTTTGGGTATGGGGGTTCCTCAAATTTTTTTCTGGTCAATATTTTCAATTTTTGGGTATGGGAGTTCTTCAAGAAAGAGTTGTAATTCTTCTGCAATTTGTTTTTTTTTCTATGAGAGTTCCCTAAGGATTTGCTTTAGGTCCCTGGGTCTTTTCTACGTATGATCTATTATAAATACCATAAATGAGTTTGAGGTGTTCTACAGTAGTGTGGAGCGTCATAAAATGCTATCATTTAAGGTGAAAAATTGATCCTATTATAATTCAACCTTTACGAAAAAGTGATGTTAGATAAATCTCATCATTAGGCCACTAATCATTGCCACTCACCACTGCCACTCATCACTGCCACTCACCACTGCCACTCACCACTGCCACTCACCACTGCCACTCACCACTGCCACTCACCCCCGCCACTCATCACTGCCACTCATTATTGTCACTCACCTTTACCCTAACTCGTGAGTGTCCATCCTCGTCATCCTCCTCGTCCTGCTTCCTCTTGCCCCCCCGAGGGGCACCATCCCGGTCCCCCGGGTCCCCTTCTATCCCGTTACCGTCGATGGTCCCGGATTTACTCCCGGTATTTTCATCGGCGGTATCAGCAAACTTACTGGCACCAATACTGGTACCGGGAGCATTACTGGTACTGGGAACACTGGTACCGGGAGCATTAATGATACCGGGACCGTCCCCGTGAAGTGTTTGGGGGAAAGAGGAGGCGGTGGATGAGGTGGAGGAGGTGGATGAGATGGAAGACTGGTTGGAGCCGGAGGATAGCGCCCCAGAAGTGACATACGAAGAACTTGCATCCACCACCCCACCGTTGTGGACTGTAGCGGCCTCTATATCGGGGCGAATTGTAGCGGTGTCTATAACGGGGCTGGCCTCCGAAGTTAGAGTTTTGAGGCCGTTGGAGTTGGAGCAGCTCGGAGTTAGAGCGTTGGAGTCCGCCATTGTAGCGCTCGAAGTTACGTTGAGTTGAGCGTAGTCTTCGCCGTCTGATAGGTCGTCCGGGGGTGGCGATTTGGCGCCGTTCAGAGAGCGAAATTCGTGCCTTTTGAACGCAGCGCGTGCGTTCTGTGGGTGTAAATAGGGGGTTTTGTTTGTTATAATTAGGGGTTTTTGTTTGATGTAAATAGGCGTTTTGTTTGATGTAAATAGGGGTTTTGTTTGATGTAAATAGGGGTTTTGTTTGATGTAAATAGGGGTTTTGTTTGATGTAAATAGGGGTTTTGTTTGATGTAAATAGGGGTTTTGTTTGATGTAAATAGGGGGTTTTGTTTGATGTAAATAGGGGGTTTTGTTTGATGTAAATAGGAATTTTGTTTGATGTAAATAGGGGTTTTGTTTGATGTAAATAGGGGTTTTGTTTGATGTAAATAGGGGTTTTGTTTGATGTAAATGGGGGTTTTTGTTTGATGTAAATAGGGGTTTTGTTTGATGTAAATAGGGTGTTTTGTTTGATGTGAATAGGGGTTTTGTTTGATGTAAATAGGGGTTTTGTTTGATGTAAATAGGGTGTTTTGTTTGATGTGAATAGGGGTTTTGTTTGATGTAAATAGGGGTTTTGTTTGATGTAAATAGGGGATTTATTTGTAAATTTGAGAAGAGGGTTGTTTTATGTAAATAGGGTGTTTCTGTGATATAAATTAGGGGGGGGGGTTTATTTGATGTAAATACAGGGTTTTATTTGATTGAAATAGGGGGCTATTTCATGTAAATAGGTGTTTGTTTGATGTAAATAAAGGTTTTATTTGATGTAAATAGGGGCTTATATATGTTAAAAAAGGGTCTTTTATTTGATAAAATAGGGTATCTTATTTCGTACGTGTGTATTTCAGTGCTGTGTTTGTTCTGTGTACATGCATGTGCGTATGTACAGACACATTTGACATGCGTAAGTTTTTAAATAGATTTTCATTTTTGACGTCTACAATTTTCTGTAGCGAAATTCACACATCGCCATTTACAAAAAAACGAGAATATGTTACCTTAAACTAAACATCTCTGATTTCACCTAGATGTTAAGTCATACGTAAGTGTCGTAAAGTGCCATCTAATGTCGTAAAGTCGTACGTTAGGTCTATACATCGCAAATTATCGCCTAGATGTCAAATTGTTTCGCCGAGGTACAGCAAAACCTTAAATAAATGCCGGGAAGTTTCAATTAAAACATCACTTAGATGTCGTAAATTCTTGACTAGATGTCGTAAAGTCTCGACTAGATGTCGTAAAGTCTCGACTAGATGTCGTAAAGTCTCGACTAGATGTCGTAAAGTCTCGACTAGATGTCGTAAAGTCTCGACTAGATGTCATAAAGTCTCAACCAGAAGTCGTTAAGTCTCGACTAGATGTCGTAAATTCTTGACTAGATGTCATAAAGTCTCGACCAGATGTCGTAAAGTCTCGACTAGATGTCGTAAAGTCTCGACTAGACGTCGTAAAGTCCCAACCAGAAGTCGTAAAGTCTCGTCTAGATGTCGTAAAGCCTCGACTAGATGTCGTAAAGTCTTCACTAGACGTCGTAAAGTCCCAACCAGAAGTCGTAAAGTCTCGACTAGATGTCGTAAAGTCTTGACTAGACGTCGTAAAGTCCCAACCAGAAGTCGTAATGTCTCGACTAGATGTCGTAAAGTCTCGACTAGATGTCATAAAGTCTTGACTAGACGTCGTAAAGTCCCAACCAGAAGTCGTAATGTCTCGACTAGATGTCGTAAAGTCTCGACTAGATGTCGTAAAGTCTTGACTAGATGTCGTAAAGTCCCAACCAGAAGTCGTAATGTCTCGACTAGATGTCATAAAGTCTTGACTAGATGTCGTAAAGTCTTGACTAGACGTCGTAAAGTCCCAACCAGAAGTCGTAAAGTCTCGACTAGATGTCATAAAGTCTTGACTAGATGTCGTAAAGTCTTGACTAGACGTCGTAAAGTCCCAACCAGAAGTCGTAAAGTCTCGACTAGATGTCGTAAAGTCTTGACTAGATGTCGTAAAGTCCCAACCAGAAGTCGTAATGTCTCGACTAGATGTCATAAAGTCTTGACTAGATGTCGTAAAGTCTTGACTAGATGTCGTAAAGTCCCAACCAGAAGTCGTAATGTCTCGACTAGATGTCGTAAAGTCTCGACTAGATGTCGTAAAGTCTTGACTAGATGTCGTAAAGTCCCAACCAGAAGTCGTAAAGTCTCGACTAGATGTCATAAAGTCTTGACTAGATGTCATAAAGTCTTGACTAGACGTCGTAAAGTCCCAACCAGAAGTCGTAATGTCTCGACTAGATGTCATAAAGTCTTGACTAGATGTCGTAAAGTCTTGACTAGACGTCGTAAAGTCCCAACCAGAAGCCGTAATGTCTCGACTAGATGTCGTAAAGTCTCGACTAGATGTCGTAAAGTCTTGACTAGACGTCGTAAAGTCCCAACCAGAAGTCGTAATGTCTCGACTAGATGTCGTAAAGTCTCGACTAGATGTCATAAAGTCTTGACTAGATGTCGTAAAGTCTTGACTAGACGTCGTAAAGTCCCAACCAGAAGTCGTAATGTCTCGACTAGATGTCGTAAAGTCTCGACTAGATGTCGTAAAGTCTCGACTAGATGTCGTAAAGTCTTGACTAGACGTCGTAAAGTCCCAACCAGAAGTCGTAAAGTCTCGACTAGATGTCGTAAAGTCCCAACCAGAAGTCTTAAAGTCTCGACTAGATGTCGTAAAGTCCCAACCAGAAGTCGTAAAGTCTCGACTAGATGTCGTAAAGTCCCAACCATAAGTCTTAAAGTCTTGACTAGACGTCGTAAAGTCCCAACCAGAAGTCTTAAAGTCTCGACTAGATGTCGTAAAGTCCCAACCAGAAATCGTAAAGTCTCGACTAGACGTCGTAAAGTCCCAACCAGAAGTCGTAAAGTCTTGACTAGACGTCGTAAAGTCCCAACCAGAAGTCGTAATGTCTCGACTAGATGTCGTAAAGTCTCGACTAGATGTCATAAAGTCTTGACTAGACGTCGTAAAGTCCCAACCAGAAGTCGTAAAGTCTCGACTAGATGTCGTAAAGTCCCAACCAGAAGTCTTAAAGTCTTAACTAGACGTCGTAAAGTCCCAACCAGAAGTCGTAATGTCTCGACTAGATGTCGTAAAGTCTCGACTAGATGTCATAAAGTCTTGACTAGACGTCGTAAAGTCCCAACCAGAAGTCGTAAAGTCTCGACTAGACGTCGTAAAGTCCCAACCAGAAGTCGTAATGTCTCGACTAGATGTCGTAAAGTCTCGACTAGATGTCATAAAGTCTTGACTAGACGTCGTAAAGTCCCAACCAGAAGTCGTAAAGTCTCGACTAGATGTCGTAAAGTCTCGACTAGATGTCATAAAGTCTTGACTAGACGTCGTAAAGTCCCAACCAGAAGTCGTAAAGTCTCGACTAGATGTCGTAAAGTCTCGACTAGATGTCGTAAAGTCTCGACTAGATGTCGTAAAGTCTCGACTAGATGTCGTAAAGTCTCGACTAGATGTCATAAAGTCTTGACTAGACGTCGTTAAGTCCCAACCAGAAGTCGTAATGTCTCGACTAGATGTCGTAAAGTCTCGACTAGATGTCATAAAGTCTTGACTAGACGTCGTAAAGTCCAAACCAGAAGTCGTAATGTCTCGACTAGATGTCGTAAAGTCTCGACTAGATGTCATAAAGTCTTGACTAGACGTCGTAAAGTCCCAACCAGAAGTCGTAAAGTCTCGACTAGATGTCGTAAAGTCTCGACTAGATGTCGTAAAGTCTCGACTAGATGTCGTAAAGTCTTGACTAGACGTCGTAAAGTCCCAACCAGAAGTCGTAATGTCTCGACTAGATGTCGTAAAGTCTCGACTAGATGTCATAAAGTCTTGACTAGACGTCGTAAAGTCCCAACCAGAAGTCGTAAAGTCTCGACTAGACGTCGTAAAGTCTCGACTAGATGTCATAAAGTCTTGACTAGACGTCGTAAAGTCCCAACCAGAAGTCGTAAAGTCTCGACTAGATGTCGTAAAGTCCCAACCAGAAGTCGTAAAGTCTCGACTAGATGTCGTAAAGTCCCAACCAGAAGTCTTAAAGTCTCGACTAGATGTCGTAAAGTCCCAACCAGAAGTCGTAAAGTCTCGACTAGACGTCGTAAAGTCCCAACCAGAAGTCGTAAAGTCTCGACTAGATGTCGTAAAGTCCCAACCAGAAGTCTTAAAGTCTCGACTAGATGTCGTAAAGTCCCAACCAGAAGTCGTAAAGTCTCGACTAGATGTCGTAATGTCTCGACTAGATGTCGTAAAGTCCCAACCAGAAGTCGTAAAGTCCCGACTAGATGTCGTAATGTCTCGACTAGATGTCGTAAAGTCTCGACTAGATGTCATAAAGTCTTGACTAGACGTCGTAAAGTCCAAACCAGAAGTCGTAATGTCTCGACTAGATGTCGTAAAGTCTCGACTAGATGTCATAAAGTCTTGACTAGACGTCGTAAAGTCCCAACCAGATGTCGTAAAGTCTCACCTTGAACCAGTATACGACGTTGTTAATATCGAGTGGCTTACGACCTCGCCGGGACTCGAGGCCATTCAATTCTGACACGTACTGCTGGATCTGCAGGGGTGGAAATGGCATGACAGTTAGGCTACAACATTCCTGTTCTTATATTAATGCCAGTATATCTGAATAACAATTCGTAAGAAGATAAAAATGGTAATTTCAACCCAAGGCTTTGAAATTTATGAAGAATATGGATCAAAGAAACGCAAAATGCAGGATGCTTCAAAAATTGTACCATATATTCCAAACCTGAATGTTGATTCATCAAAAATGTGGAAAATGTACCAAATGTAAATGTAAATAATGTACCAAATGTAGATATAAAAAGCAGAAAAAAATATGAAAAATGTACATGTAAATGAAAAAAGTATCATACGTAGATGTAAAATGTACCTAATGTGGATGCTAAATATGCAACAAAATTGTCTATTTTAATTATAAAAATTGTTGAATTCGGTAAGAAAAACTGCCAAATATACCATTCAACTTTGGGCATTATTTGAATTTTTTAACATCATTTAAAATCAAACACGCTCGAAATATCGCTGGCAACGATCGAAGGATCTAGAAAACCTCGGTAATGAGGATATTCGCGATTTAATTTTTTTATTTTTGTGGCGAGATATTCATAATTTGTTTTATTAGTTTTTTTTTTTGAATTGCTGATAAATAAAAAATTTCCTATTTTATGTCTTCCAGGTTGACATACCGGTAGCCTGGTGGGGTGAGGGTTGACATACCTGTTACCAGGTAGAGTGAGGGTTGACATACCTGTTGCCGGGTAGAGTGAGGGTTGACATACCTGTTGCCGGGCAGAGTGAGGGTTGACATACCTGTTGCCGGGTGGGATGAAGGTTGACATACCGGTAACCGCGTGGGGTGAGGGTTGACATACCTGTAGCCAGGTGGGGTGAGGGTTGACATACCTACAGACGGGTGAGGTGTGGGTTGACATACCTGCATGCAAGAGGGGTGCGGGTTGACATATCTGTTGACGGGTTGACATACCGGTAGCCGGGTGGGGTGAGGGTTAACATACCTGTAGCCAAGTGGGGTAAGGGTTGACATACCGGTAGCCGGGTGGGATGAGGGTTGACATACCTGTAGCCAGGTGGGGTAAGGGTTGACATACCGGTAGCCGGGTGGGGTGAGGGTTGACATACCTGTAGCCAGGTGGGGTAAGGGTTGACATACCGGTAGCCGGGTGGGGTGAGGGTTGACATACCTGTAGCCGAGTGGGATGAGGGTTGACATACCTGTAGCCAGGTGGGGTAGGGTTGACATACCTGTAGCCAGGTGGGGTAAGGGTTGACATACCTACAGACGGGTGAGGCGTGGGTTGACATACCTGCAGACGGCTGGGGTGTGAGTTGACATACCTGCAGACGGCTGGGGTGTGAGTTGACATACTTATAGACAAATTGACACACCAGTAGACGGGTTGACATACCTGTAGCCGGGTGGGGTGCTGGTTCTCCCCGAACCAGCGCTGTAGCCGCGGCAACTCGAACTCAGGATCGAAGCTCGTACGCATGCGCGTCTTGGGGATGCCCAGCAGGGGTGAGCCGGACATGCCCTGGAGAGGGGGGGGGGAGAAGGGGGTACTGTCATCATCACTGTCATATAAATGGTTTGCATAATATTAAATATAACCCTAATGTTAAAGTATTAAAGAATCCCAATTTTCAACCCTTCACTAATATTAAACCTAATATGAAGGGATAAAATAAAACCAAATGAAATATTTCCTCAATATTAAACTCAAACCTAGACCTAATATTGGGGTGCTAAATAAAAGCACGTTAAACATCTCCCTAATTGTCATACCTCACCTTACGAAAGACCCAACTAACGAATAATCCAAGTTACGAAACGCCTTTTCGTAAAATTATCGTCTTAGAATACGAAAGAAAATGCAAGTTACGAAAGACGAAACCTCAAAAATTCAAACAATTGACGGCTTCGCAGTCGCAAGAATGCCCCGAAACGTAAATGAACTTGTAGCCTCCTGTGTTTTGTTGTGAAATTGGCGCGATAGGGTAAATGGTGAATGATTTGCATGTCTTATTCATTTTAATTGTTTAATGAATGATTTTATTTTCATCCCCACCACTCGCTGGCATCCCATTGGCTGGGAGGAAGCTGCATCTCCACGATACCCATGATGCTCTCCATGATACCCAGAGTTACTCTTGCTTCGTGAGTATCGTGAGTGTGCTCATTGCAACTTTATTCTTCGTTATTCATCACGCGTTCAATAAAGGGATTCCCAGTTCGAGTGAAAAGAAGATTAGATAATGGGCTAATATTAAAGTATTAAATTCAAACCTAAAATTAACGCATTGAATCGAAACCTAATGTTAAACTTTATCAAATAGATATCAAACCCAAACCCAATGTTAAAACATACATTAATGAAAATTAAACCTACACCTAAAATTACAGCAGCAAATCCAAATAAATTTTACCGACTAGAATAGATGCAAACCAGGCCCCATACCTGCTCGAAACCCAATGTTAAACCTCAACCTAATAGATATTAAATCCCAACCTAAAGTTAGCTCTTTAAATTAAGGCAAAAAAGGCATCCTGCAGCACAGTACCTGCAGCGCAGGATGGTGCAGCGTATCCTGCAGGATCTTAGGGTCTGCAGGATGCGGCAGGGTGGCCGCAGCTGCAGCAGCTGCAGCAGCAGCAGCCGCAGCTGCGTGGTGATGGTGGTGCGGGTGGTGCGGGTGGTGCGGGTGTACACTAACGGGTGTGAGCAGGGCACCTCCACCCGTGGACACACTCACGCTGCTCTGGGGGAGCGATCCGCCCCCCAGCCCCGTGTGGGGGGATGTCTGGGGGTGGAGGTGGGGGGACGAGGGGTGCAGGTGTGAGGGGGGAGGCTGTTGGGGGACGTGGGGGGTGGTGGGGGGGCGGGGGGGGGATGGCGGGGGCTGGAGGCGTGGGCGATTTGCAGCGCCCACCACGTCTCGAACTGGCGCATCGCGTCGTCGCTCACGCGGGGGTCCGTCGCCCCCCCCACGATGGCGGCCAGCTGGCTCTGGGGGGGAGGGGGGGAGGTTAGTGGGGGCGTAAGGGGGGGTTAGTGGGGGCACATATGATTAGTGCTAGTGAGGGGGGCACATAGGATTAGTGCTAGTGAGGGGGAGAACAGGAGGATTAGTGCTAGTGAGAGGGGGGGACATGGGGATTACTGCTAGCTGGTTCAGGAGGGCAAGGGGAGGTTAGTGGGGGGGGGGGGGCATAGGGCACTAGTGAAGAGCAAGGGGGTACAATATTAGATTAGATGTCAATTTAAACCTCCATAATCGTTAAATGAAGCATGGCGAAGATAGGGAGGCACCATTTAGTATGGAGGTAAGGGAACGCGGAATCTATGCACAAGGTGCATAGAAACAGTAAATTGAGAAAAAAGTTCATGAAACAAGATAAAAGTTGGGGAAGAAAGTAGCAGGTACTGCAAAACAGGACAGCAGTGAAATGAAAAAAGGTGGTTCTCAACATAATAAAAACATTTATTACAACAAAAAGAAGGCCTACCTAACTCTCAGCTCGGGACCTCACATAGTCCCCCTGGGAGCTCTAGTTCCCATAGATACAATAGTTGTGTCCCCCTGAGGGGGGGGGGGGGTTACAAGGAGGGAAATTAGTGCTAGTGAGGGGAGGGTGTGGGGAGTTTGCTAAACCTAGGGGATTCAAGGGAAAAATTATTGCGTAAATTTGAGGAAATTTGGCTAGTGAATCTTGGGGAAATGGGGATGGGGGAAGAGGGAGGAGAGGGATACAGGGGAATGAGAAGAGGGGAATTATAGGTAGAAGCTTCAACCTGGGGAAACGGGAGGGGGAGAGCGGGGGAGGGGGGGTTTCATTAAGGGAATTTGAAGGGTTATTTCTTAATAATTTAGATATGAATGCAATATCAACCCCTCAACAATGGCAAATTAGGAGTTAAAATTAAATTTAAATAAGGGTTAAATTTCTCGAAACCTGTAAAATGCCTAAAATTTCGCATACTATTTTTCGTGCCTTGTTACAATTTCATGCAAATATTGAACAATTTAATAGTCTACGGTATTTGCTACCCATATTTAACTATCTTTCGCCTATGTTATATGGCGCAATATAATTTTTTATGAAAATCATGAAGCGAATGCAACCACATTGTGCCTCGCACAAAACTTTGTAAATGTGCGTGGTATTTATTTTTGGTATTTGTTTATGGTATTTATTGTATTTATAAAAGTGTACTATGTTATTGTAAGGAGTGATATGGGGGCTGAGTGAAGGTGGTTGCTGCTACATCTACCTGCTGCTGTACATTTACCCACTGCATCTACCTGCTACAAATATCTACTACACTTTAATACAGCGAATACCCACTTTATCCCACTAATGTTTCTACTATTTGGACTCCATCTCTTCCCCACATTCCTTCTCCATTGCCCTGATCCACGCTTTCCTCCCCCCAACCCTTTCCTCTCATTTCATCACAGTACCTCATTAACAGTATCAACTTATGCCCCCTAGTGCTACTTTCGATTTTATCCACTATCCACCCACGGTTCCTTTTCCGTCGACCTAATCCATGTTTCTCTCGCCGCATCATATTCCAACAGCTCCAGCGCCAGTATCTACTTCATCTACCTAGTGCTTCCGATTGATCTACTATTCCACTTACACCCCACTCTACATGGTTCTTGATAGTATCTCCTTCTTCCCCCACTCACATCCCCCTCCCCCCGGTCCCCACTCCTTAAGTACTTCCAAACCCTCATCTCACCCCTCTTCCCCCCCTCCGCATCCTATGTATTACTTTCAAACCCCTCAACCTCACTCCTCTTCCCCCTTCAGTACTTACCATTCCCCCACTCCTCCCTCCTATGTATCCCTTTCAAACCCCTTCCCCCACTTCCCCTCCCCCACTTCCCCCCCCCCCCCCCCCAAAGGCCACATTTCAATCTCTGCAGCGCGCTTGACACAATCTTAATGCACAATCAAGCAGTGCTGGCCGGCCGCCAATCGCAGCCGCCAATGGCAATCATGCGAGCTGCGATGAGGCGGGAGTATCGCCGCGATATCGCCCCTATCCTGCGATCCGCATCCCTGGCAAAATATCACAACCCCGCTCTGCATCCCATGTCGTATGCATCGCCGGGGTATGAAGTGCGCTGAGGATGTCACGTCCTTATCCGGTGGAGGATGCCAAAATATGTATATGAGTGTGTATATATATATTTTTTTGAGGGTGCGGATACCAATATGTGGATATGAGTGTATATATATTTATATATTTTTTTTGAGGATATGAAATAACTCGTTTTGAAGAAACTGCGAAGCGGTTGCCTAAATAAGTGAATATAATTTTTTTCGAGGGTTTAAAAAATGTCATTTTAAAAAACTACGAAAAAGGATTGAAAGTCTGCGGACTTTGCTCCCAAAATTTAACTATCTTTTTATCCTTGCCATAGGTTGAATAATTTTATACTCTACGGACTTTGCTCCTAATATTTAACTATCTTTTCCTTTTTCATGGGTGGGATAATTAAATTGATTATAATCACTAACTGCACCACAGTTACTCCAAATGCCATAGGTAAAATAAGAAAACACACGGGTAACAGCGACGACACATGCACATTTCACTAAAAAACAAAATAAAAATGAAAAATAAAATAATAATTTGTTTTGAATGACAATATTTGGCATCTAAGGAACTCATATTGACAATATTCCACTCGTTTAGCTTGCGAATAGAAAATTTTGAGAAATTCACATTCCAAAAAATGAAGATCAGGAACCAATACGATGAGGCAGAAAAAATTGAAAAACGGAAAAAATACACTTTTTACAATCTACACTTTCAAAAATCTACACTTTCAAAAATCTACACTTTCAAAAATCTACACTTTCAAAAATCTACACTTTCGTTGTCAGCGCACTAGAAGATGCATTATTGTTGTATAAAAACGTACGTAGAGAAAGATTTGAAAATATTAAATCACTTGTAAAATTGATTTTTTTATTACTGAGTAAAAAAATAAACTACTTTTTTGAGCTGATAAAGCCTACTTTGTACATACGAGAACATGTATAACTATCCTATTTACTAAAATAAAGGTATACGCATTAAAGTTTTCAGAACGAAAAATACTACCTTAATAAATGTTTTATTTTGATCATTAAAAAAACTGCGGTTATATGGAAATGCAAAGAAGCGTCGCAATATTTCATGTTCATGACTCTGTGATGAAGTCAATTTGGCGTCATCAGGAAGAACCGTTATAAGCAAGTCAACGATCGTTTGTGTGATATCGTCACTATTATCATCACTGTCCTCACCCCCCCGGTGCTTCACTTACGCCACTATAACCACCACCAATCTCATCCATCACCACCACAACAACCACAACAACCACAATTACCACCACTAATTCCCCCACCAACAGTCCAATGCCCCGATGACCACCACAAATTCCAGCCATGCATAACCACCACCAGTCCCTCCATCATCACCACCTCAACAGGTACCTTTTCAAGCTCCAAAGAGCTCTCAGCATGATAAAAATCTCGTTCCTAGACCTTCAGACACACACATACATACACACAACACATGCACACACCACACATACTCAAACAACACACACAAAGAGATATGCAGCAGGGCCCCCATCCCCCGGGACGGAACCCTCCCTTATCACACCACCATCACCTTGACTTCGTCACGTACGCAACACATACACTTACACTCACACATATGTACATACGCACACACACAACCCCCATCACCCGGAACAGAACCCCCTTTTCACACCGTCATCACCCTGACTTTATAACTTGCACAGCACATGCACACAAACACACACATACGTACATACGCACACACACAACCCCCATCACCCGGACAGAACCCCCTTATCACGCCGTCATCACTTGACTTGATCACAACACTCGGCACCCGCGCTGCGCGGCCAATTGGCCAGCGCCATCCATCACGCCAGCCAATCAGCTTGCGGACATTTAGTGAGGGCAAGCAGCACGCACGGCCTATAAGGGATGGGCCAGCCTCTCCTTAGGCCTATAGATCAGCCCTTATCAAGTGGTGGTCAGCGCGCTACCCTCCAAAGTTATGAGAGCATCACACCGCCGTATATTCACGCGCAGGCCTTATCTTTCCGGGATAGGAGTACCTCCGCTGGGTGGTGGCGGGCAGGCGGTGTGCCGCGCTACTTTTGGGACCGAATGTGAGACTTGCAATGTGCGGAAATTAAGGGGTAAAGTGGGATTGTTGAATGTGGTGGTGGCGGGCAGGCGGTGTGCCGCGCTACTTTTGGGACCGAATGTGAGACTTGCAATGTGCGGAAATTAAGGGGTAAAGTGGGATTGTTGAATATGGTGGTGGCGGGCAGATTTTGGAATGTGTAGAACTGGGTGGTGGCGGGCAGGTTTTGAAATGTGTAGAACTGGGTGGTGGCGGGCAAATTTTCTAATAGCTTTTAAAAAACAATATTTATTAAAAATTAATGTAAAGTATGATATGAAATTAATGACTAAGTTATGGCAGCATGACTTTGAAGCGAATTTTCTATAATGTTGTCATTTTTTAAAAACAAACGAGACTTGAGTACGTCATTAAATAAACAATTCCTTAGCAAAATTTCAATGGTATGTACTCTACAAAAAGCTTTTACAAAAGGAAAGGGGAGGCCAGGGGGCCGAGGCCAAAAGGAGGAGGCCAGGGGGAGGCCAGGGGGAGGCCAGGGGGAAGAGGAGGCCAGGGGGAGGCAGCCAGGAGGAGGAGGAGGCCAAGGGGAGAAGGCCAGGAGGTGGTGGGGAGGAGGAGAAGGCCAAGGGGAAAGGAGGAGGAGGCCAGGAGAGGAGGAGAAGAAGGAGGAGGCCAGGGGGAGGCGTTATCAGGGCCCGTCAGGACGCAGGTTAACGTACCCCCTCCCCAACTCCCCTTCCTCCTCCCCCTCTGGATAACGGGTCACATTTTTGCGGCTGAGCCCGTGACTTAAGGACGGGCCTTAATCCCTCACGGGGGAGAGGGAGGGGAGAGGGGAGCTGGGGATAAGCTTCCTCAAGGCAAGGAGAACCGAAGGATGTGATTACGGGCAGGGCAAAGCTTCAGTGCCTCGAGAAATCGGAAATCTAAACGGAAATGTTTCGCTGCGTTGAACATTTAAATGTTTTTTGTATTCCGAATATAAACCAGAGCGCACATGTGCATGCAGTGTACACAAAACGCTTTCAAGTTCTCCATGTACGTAGCCCTAATTTATTCATGTACGTAGGCCTAATTTATTCATGTACGAGGGCTAAAATTTTTTCCCAGATGAAAGTGCACAGAGCCTTTTTTTCCGTCACAGTTTGGTGCTCGCTTGTGGCCAGTCTCACGTGTACGAAACTCCCCTAACTCCCCTAAACATTTCCCTAGACACTCGCCTAACTCCCCTAAACACTTCCCTAGACACTCCCTTAAACTCCCCTAGACACTCCCCTAACTCCCCTAGACACTCCCTAACTCCCCTAGACACTCTCCTATCTTCCCTAGACACTCTCCTATCTTCCCTAAACACTCTCCTATCTTCCCTAGACACTCGCCTATCTTCCCTAGACACTCCCCTACCCTCCCCTACCCTCCCTACCCTCCCCTACCCTCCCTACCCTCCCCTACACTCCCCTACACTCCCCTACACTCCCCTACACTCCCCTACACTCCCCTACACTCCCCTACACTCGCCTACACTCGCCTACACTCCCCAACTCCCCCAACACTCCCCCAACACTCCCCAACACTCCCCAACACTCCCCAACACTCCCCAACACTCCCCTACACTCCCCTACACTCCCCTACACTCCCCTACACTCCCCTACACTCCCCTACACTCCCCTACACTCCCCTACACTCCCCTACCCTTCCCTACACTCCCCTACACTCCCCTACACTCACCTACACTCACCTACACTCACCTACACTCACCTACACTCCCCAACACTCCCCAACACTCCCCAACACTCCCCAACACTCCCCAACACTCCCCAACACTACCCAACACTCCCCAACACTCCCCTACACTCCCCTACACTCCCCTACACTCCCCTACACTCCCCTACACTCCCCAACTCCAAAAACACTCTCCAACACTCCCCAACACTCCCCTACACTCCCCTACACTCTCCCCTTCACTCCCCTACACTCCCCTACACTCCCTACACTCCCCTACACTCCCCTACACTCCCCTACACTCCCCTTTATTCCCCTACACCCCCCAACACTCCCCTACACTCCCTACACTCCGCTACACTCCCCAACTCCCCAACACTCCCCTACACTCCCCAACACTCCCCTACACTCCCCTACACTCCCCAACACTCCCCTACACTCCCCTACACTCCCCTACACTCCCCAACTCCCCGAACACTCCCCTACACTCCTCTACACACCCCCAACTCCCCCTACACTCCCCAACACTCCCCCAACCTCTCCCCAACTCTCCCCAACACTCCCAACTGTCTCCAATTCTCCCCAACACTCCCCTACACTCCCCTACACTCCCCAACACTCCCCAACACTCCCCTACGCTCCCTACACTCCCTACACTCCCTACACTCCGCTACACTCCCTAACTCCCCCAACACTCCCCAACACTCCCCAACTGTCTCCAATTCTCCCCAACACTCCCCCTTTACTCCCTACACTCCCAACACTCCCCAACACTCCCCTACGCTCCCTACACTCCCTACACTCCCTACACTCCGCTACACTCCCTAACTCCCCCAACACTCCCCTACACTCCCCAACACTCCCCAACACTCCCCTACACTCCCCTACACTCCCCTACACTCCCCTACACTCCCCTACACTCCCCAACTCCCCTACACTCCTCTACACACCCCAACTCCCCCTACACTCCCCAACACTCCCCAACTCTCCCCAACACTCCCCAACACTCCCCAACTGTCCCGAACTCTCCCCAACTCTCCCCAACACCCCCCAACACCCCCCCGACTCACCTGGTCGAGGGGACACCCGGCGGAGGAGAGGAGATGCTGGGACTGGGCGAACAAGATGCGCAGGAGACGGTCCCGGATGCTGCGGACGCTGCGCGACCGCATCGAGCTGCACAGCGCACGCAATACTCGGTAGATTAGGTGATTTGATTAGTTTAGATTTTTTTAAACACAAAGTAGGTTAATTTAGGTAATTTTTTATTAGGCTAGATTGAATAAAACATAGCTAGTTTTGGTTAGTTTTGATTTTTTAGTTTAGGTTAAATTCAATTTGTTTTAGTTTTGGTTATATTTGATTTAGTTAATTTAAGTGAAATTTATTTACAATAGGGGAAAGGAAATCTGATTACATTACGTTCGATTGAAGTGGTTTACATAAGACTGGATTTAATTAAATTTTATTTGATTTAATTAGATTGGGTTGGTTTAATATAAGAAAATATTAGGTTGGTTTATTTTGGATTATATGAATCAAGTTTTACATTGGATTACATCAGAATTTATTAGATTAGATTTTAAGTTAAAATAGGGCTTCCTAATCATAACAAAGGTGTACCTAAGAAAAAATCATATAGGTAGCATTTAATTTAGGGTTGAGGGAACGGAGAGTCTATGTACAAGGCGTATCCCCAAACGCTGCGCATGAAAACAGTAAGTTAATATAAAAGTTTGTGAAACAAGATGAAAGTTGAAGAAGAAAGTTGTTGGCGCTAAAAGTAGTCAACCGAAAAAAGACGGTCCTAAACACATTCTATTTTAACGAAAGAAAGACCCACCTATCTCTCGACTCGAAACCTCACATCACCAATTTTATTCACATCATCAAAAATCAAAAAAATTATTGCTAAAATGTGTGGGTTTAATTTTTATTAGGGATTCACAATTTCAAATAATATATTTTTTCTTCCGTAACCTAGTCTCAACTGAACATATCCATCAAACAATCGCGAGTAAATAATTTTTCTCAGTTCGAAATAAAAAATAATCTAACCTAATAATACCCGATGTGTGTTTATTTATATATCTGTTTGGTGTCCGCTTCTTAAGAAACACAGGATGTCTGAATGCGTGTTATCACGGATACCGAATTCCTCAGTGTATTGAAAGATGGCCTCACATGCATTGATATGTTGACATTTTATCAGGATAGATACGGTTAGGACATGATAGGTTAGGATAGGTGAACAATGTTGACGGAATTTTTCACGGGTCCACTTAGCTTAACAATGACATTGTCAGTGGAATTTCCACGGGTAATGGAATTTCCTACAACCTAATAATACCCTTGGTTAATTTCTTTGGAGTCCGCTCCTTCCGTTTCTCTGTCACGCTCATAAGGATAGTTGTAATGACCGTATCTGTGATACGATTTCTCCAGCGTGAGAGTACAATGATATTTTTTGCCACGGGTACTGTTGTAATGACCGTATCATACAATGTAATGTAATGTAATACAATTTAATACAATGTAATGTAATGTAATACAATGTAATGTAATGTAATACAATGTAATACAATGTAATGTAATGTAATACAATGTAATACAATGTAATGTAATACAATGTAAAATAACGTAATACAATGTAATACAATGTGATGACCGTATCTGTGATACGATTTCACCAGCGTGAGAGTACAATGATATTTTTTGCCACGGGTACTGTTAGGATGGATATTTTTGTTTGTCATCCCCATCTGATAAATTTCCTCGAGAAAAGTATGGAGTCCCGTCATTTTTGAAGGGCTGTGCACACTAGTATATCATAAAGTACTTAAGCCGGAAATTTTCGTCAGACAACGCACTGGTCATCAATAATGAAATATCTGGGCAAATTATTATTATTATTATTATTATTATTATTATTATTATTATTATATAAGAAAGTTTTAGCCTCCCTTAACCACGACAAAGATGTTCCAAGAGAGGAAAGAGGAAGGCACCATTTAGTATGGAGTTGAGGGAACGCGGAATCTATGCACAAAGTGCACAGAAACAGTAAGCTAGGAAAGAAGTTCATGAAACAAGATCAAAGTTGAAGAAGAAAGTAGTAGGTGCTGAAAAACAGGACAGCAGTGAACCGAAAAAAGATGGTCCGTAACGAAACAAAAACCTATTTTATTACAACAAAAAGGAAGCCTACCAAACCTTTAGCTCGGGCCCTCACATGGTTCCCTGGGAGCGCTAATTCCCATAGATACAATACCTGTATCCCCCTGAGGGGTATCTTTTCAAAACGCGTTTGAACAAATTAGGTATTATTTTAGAATTATTCAGCATTATTTTTTTAGTAGTTTTTAGTATTAGTTTTAGTACTTTCGAAGTATGAACAAAGCAATAAGAAAACTATCTGCCAAGGAAATGTTCATTAAAAAATATTTCTCAGAATTAAATAAAAATTTTACGAAAACGTAAAATGTAAAATTATTTTAGCAGTATTTAAAGTTCCAACAGAATTTTTTCAGTAAAATACCCCATTAAACATTTCACTTATGTAATAAATAACAAGAAAAAACACATGTGTATGGTATTAGTTCTCTTGGAAATACCAAAAAATTATACCCTGCACTTGCGGTATTAGTTTTTTTTTAGAAATAATGTTTTTGGAAAGCGACGAGAGAGGCGTTATCGTGAGTAGCTTCTGAGCTGTTCCGACACACATGGAAGTACAATGAATGATGTAAGTATTTGTATACACTCTGGCAGTAGATAATAACTAGTTAACTCTGACTAGGAATACTAACTAACGTTATCTGATCAGCATTTAAAATATAAATCAGTAAACTTTAATGAAGTTAACTTTAATAAGCTAAATAAACAGTAAAATTTGATTAAAGTTTACACTGTACCAACGTTCCCTAATCAGTATTTAAAGTATGAATCAATCAACTTGCAAGCTTACATTGTCTTGCAACTCTACGGTGCTTACTCCGAAGATTTAAGTTACTTGTACTGGTCACTCAGGGATTATATAAAAAATATTTCAATAATTATTGACATGAACTGGTAAAAACTTTACGTTATTTACTCCTGAGATTTAAGTTACTCTCCAGATGATCGGTATCGTATTCTGTGAAGAGACCCACCGGTGGCCAAGGAGGCAATTTTCATATTGCTGCGGACCGACCAGTAGTCACAAACTCAATTTTCATAAATACTTAATCACAGATAAATAAAACCACGATCCAGTTCATGTTTGCTACTTCCAAAATTGTAAACTACAAATGACTCAAAATTTGAATCGAATATTGAGCTTCAGTTTAACTTGTCCCAGTTAACGTGTTTAATAATGTTATATTCACAATGGATTACACAAAACTCTACGGAGTTTACTACTGAGATTTAAATTACTTTCAGAAGATCCTTGAAACAAAAATGTATTTCTAAAATCCGTCGTGCTTCAAATTTCTCACATAAATTATGTCTTCCAAACACACTGAAATAATTCAGAAAACCCTGAAGCCTTCACTGCAAAAAATAGATATAACGGGAAATTAAAAAGGGTATCTAGCTACAACAGTTACACTAGCAATGCTCGATGCCGTACAGGCTTAATGCAGCCTACAGCTGCAACAGCCGCTGCACAGCTGTAATACAGCACACAGTAGTAACAGCCAACATCAGTAATACAAGCTGTATTATACCATACATCTGCACTAAACGCTACACAGCTGCAATAGAACCTGCAGCAACCTCCTACAGCTGCAGCAGATGTTGCACAGCTAGAATACAGCCTACAGCTGCAACACAGCCTACAGTTGTAATACAGCCTACAGCTGCGCACCATTCAGCAGCACATAACCCGCTTTAGCTGCACGCCAGCAATGCGGGGAAGCTGCGCCGCTGCAGCGCTAAATTGGCGTAAGCTGCCGTGTGAGGCCGTGCAAGTGTGTGTGTGTTGGGTGTGTGTGTGTGTTGGGTGTGTGTGTGTTGGGTGTGTGTGTGTTGGGTGTGTGTGTGTTGGGTGTGTGTGTGTTGGGTGTGTGTGTGTGTTGGGTGTGTGTGTGTTGGGTGTGTGTGTGTGTTGGGTGTGTGTGTGTGTTGGGTGTGTGTGTGTTGGGTGTGTGTGTGTTGGGTGTGTGTGTGTGTGTTGGGTGGGTGTGTGTGTGTTGGGTGTGTGTGTGTTGGGTGTGTGTGTTGGGTGTGTGTGTGTTGGGTGTGTGTGTGTGTGTTGGGTGTGTGTGTGTTGGGTGTGTGTGTGTGTGTGTGTGCGTGTGTGTGTATGTGTGTGTTGTGGGGTGTGTCATGCGTGAGCGTACAGCGGGTTGCGTGCGCCACACACTACACACTAGAAGTATAAAGTGCGTGTTTCACGCACTTAAAATCAAGGAAAACAAAATGTCGAAAATAATTTTTAATAATTAGCTGAAATAGTCAATTATTTAGTGCGATAGTCCATCATTTAGTGCGATAGTCAATCATTTAGTGCGATAGTCAATTATTTCGGTGCGATAGTCAATTATTTCGGTGCGATAGTCAATTATTTCGGTGCGATAGTCATTATTTCGGTGCGATAGTCAATTATTTAGTGCGATAGTCAATTATTTCGGTGCGATAGTCAATTATTTAGTGCGATAGTCAATCATTTAGTGCGATAGTCAATTATTTCGGTGCGATAGTCAATTATTTCGGTGCGATAGTCAATCATTTAGTGCGATAGTCAATCATTTAGTGCGATAGTCAATTATTTAGTGCGATAGTCAATTATTTAGTGCGATAGTCAATTATTTAGTGCGATAGTCAATTATTTAGTGCGATAGTCAATTATTTAGTGCGATAGTCAATTATTTAGTGCGATAGTCAATCATTTAGTGCGATAGTCAATTATTTCGGTGCGATAGTCAATTATTTCGGTGCGATAGTCAATTATTTAGTGCGATAGTCAATTATTTAGTGCGATAGTCAATTATTTAGTGCGATAGTCAATTATTTAGTGCCATAGTCAATTATTTGAAGACAAGATTTGCTAATCGAAGACAAAAATAGACACTTCCCCAACCCTCAAATTCACGTTTCTCTCTATCTCCAGTTATAATCGAACCCCACCTCATCCCCAGCCTTGAAATTTTATCTTCCCGCATCCCCAGGCTTAAAGTTTGAATCATCTCTTCTCAACTTTCATTCTACCTCCCCGCCAATTCCCCTACCTGCCACCAATTCCCCCTCCTCCCTCTAATCCCCCCTCCCCCCAATTCCCCGTAATCCCCAAGGCTGATCCGGATAAAGGCTGGGATCAGGGAAAGCCCCACGAGAGATTAGCTCGCGCGGCTCCCCCCCTCCCCCAATCCAATCCCCCACCTCCCCGCATCTTCTGCAATCCCCAAATAACCCCAGAGCTTGGGGCAGGTCTCTCGATCAAAATATTCTGTACTTTGTTTGGCTCCCACACCACACCGCTCCCCCCACACCACACCGCTCCCCCACACCACACCGCTCCCCCACACCACACCACTCCCCCCCCACCACACCACTCCCCCCCACACCACACTGCTCCCCCACACCACACTCCGCTCCCCCCACACCACACTGCTCCCCCACACCACACTGATCCCCCACACCACACTGCTCCCCCCCACCACACTGCTCCCCCACACCACACCACACCACACTGCTCCCCCACACCACACCGCTCCCCCCACACCACACCGCTCCCCCACACCACACTGCTCCCCCACACCACACCGCTCCCCCACACCACACTGCTCCCCCACACCACACTGCTCCTTCACACCACACCGCTCCCCCACACCACACCGCTCCCCCCACACCACACCGCTCCCCCACACCACACCGCTCCCCCACACCACACCGCTCCCCCACACCACACCACTCCCCCACACCACACCACTCCCCCACCACACCACTCCCACACCACACCACTTCCTAACCACACCACTCCCACACCACACCACTCCCACACAACACCACTCCCACACAACACCACTCCCACACCACACCACTCCCACACCACACCACTCCCACACCACACCACTCCCACATCACACCACTCCCACACCACACCACACCACTCCCACACCACACCACTCCCACTCACGACACCACTCCCCCACACCACACCACTCCCCCACACCACACCACTCCCCCACACCACACCACTCCCCCACACCACACCACTCCCCCACCACACCACTCCCACACTACACCACACCACTCCCACACCACACCACTCCCACACCACACCACTCCCACACAACACCACTCCCACACCACACCACTCCCACACCACACCACACCACTCCCACATCACACCATTCCCACACCACACCACTCCCACACCACACCCGCTCCCCCACACCACACCGCTTCCCCACACCACACCACTCCCCAACACCACACCGCTCCCCCACACCACACCGCTCCCCCACACACCATTCCCCCACACCACACCGCTCCCCAACACCACACCACACCACTCCCCCACACCACACCGCTCCCCCACACCACCCCGCTCCAACACACCACACACCTCCCCCACCACCACACCACTCCCCCACACCACACCACACCACTCCCCCACACCACACCACACCACTCCCCCCACACCACACCACACCACTTCCCCACACCACACCGCTCCCCACACCACACCACACCGCTCCCCACACCACACCACACCGCTCCCCACACCACACCACACCGCTCCCCACACCACACCACACCGCTCCCCACACCACACCACACCGCTCCCCACACCACACCACACCGCTCCCCCACACCACACCACACCGCTCCCCCACACCACACCACACCACTCCCCCACACCACACCACACCACTCCCCCACACCACACCACACCACTCCCCACACAACACCACTCCCCCCACACCACACCACTCCCCCACACCACACCACTCCCCCCACACCCACACCACTCCCCCACACCACACCACTCCCCCACACCACACCACTCCCCCACACCACACCACTCCCCCACACCACACCACTCCCCCACACCACACCACTCCCCCCACACCACACCACTCCCCCACACCACACCACTCCCCCACACCACAGCACTCCCCACACCACACCACTCCCCCACACCACACCACTCCCCCACACCACGCCACTCCCCCACACCACACCACTCCCCCACACCACACCACTCCCCCACACCACACCACTCCCCCACACCACACCACTCCCCCACACCACACCACTCCCCCACACCACACCACTCCCCCACACCACACCACTCCCCCACACCACACCACTCCCCCACACCACACCACTCCCACACCACTCCCACACCACACCACTCCCACACCACACCACTCCCACACCACACCACTCCCACACCACACCACTCCCACACCACACCACTCCCACACCACACCACTCCCACACCAAACCACTCCCACACCACACCACTCCCACACCACACCACTCCCACACCACACCACTCCCACACCACACCACTCCCACACCACACCACTCCCACACCACACCACTCCCACAACACACAACTCCCACAACACACAACTCCCACACCACACCACTCCCACACCACACCACTCCCACACCACACCACTCCCACACCACACCACACCACACCACTCCCACACCACACCACACCACACCACTCCCACACCACACCACACCACTCCCACACCACACCACACCACTCCCACACCACACCACACCACTCCCACACCACACAACTCCCACACCACACAACTCCCACACCACACAACTCCCACACCACACAACTCCCACACCACACAACTCCCACACCACACCACTCCCACACCACACAACTCCCACACCACACAACTCCCACACCACACAACTCCCACACCACACCACTCCCACACCACACCACACCACACCACACCACTCCCACACCACACAACTCCCACACCAGAAATAAAGCGTCAGCTGCTCAGCTCCCAAATCCCCAAGGGGAGCCTAATCCCCTCTCTTTCTCTTCCCCAAATCCCCTGTTCAGCTAATCCCCAGTGATGAACCAGATAGATCGATCCCCAGACCTGCTCTCCCCTCCCCCCTCCTCCCCCCCCCGATTATTGGAGGTTATGGGGAGGAGGGAGGGAGAGAGGGAGGGAGAGAGGGTAGTGACAGGGTAGTGGGAGAGTAATGGGATGGTAGTAGGAGGGTAATGGAAGGGTAGTGGGGAGGGTAGTGGGAGGGTAGTGGGAGAGTAATGGGATGGTAGTAGGAGGGTAAATGGAAGGGTAGTGGGAGGGTAGTGGGGAGGGTAGTGGGAGGGTAGTGGGAGAGGAGGAAGAGGAGGGAGAGTAGTGGGAGGGTAGTGGGAGGGTAGTGGGAGAGGAGGGAGGGAGGGAGGGGAGGGGGAGGGAGAGGGGGAGGGAGAGGGAGGAGAGGGAGAGGGGAGAGGGAGGGAGAGGGAGAGGGAGGGAGGGAGGGGAGGGAGGGAGGGAGGGAGGAGGGAGGGTAATGGAGAAGAAGGGGAGGAGAAATGAGGAGAAATGATGGGGAAGAAGTCGGAAAGGATGGGAAAGAAGAGGAAAGGAGGGGAAATTACCAAGAAAGATACCTTACTATCAACAGATAGAAGTGCGTTAAATCAATTTTTTAACGAGCCTGGTTGTTGAATTGTGATTGGAGAATTTCTGGTGGGGGAATTTCTGGTTGGGGAATTTCTGGTTGGGGAATTTCTGGTTGGGGAATTTCTGGTTGGGGAATTTCTAGTTGGGGAATTTCTAGTTGGGGAATTGCTGGTTGGGGAATTGCTGGTTGGGGAATTGCTGGTTGGGGAATTGCTGGTTGGGGATTTACTGGTTGGGGAATTGCTGGTTGGGGAATTGCTGGTTGGGGAATTGCTGGTTGGGGAATTGCTGGTTGGGGAATTGCTGGTTGGGGAATTGATGGTTGGGGAATTGCTGGTTGGGGAATTGCTGGTTGGGGATTTACTGGTTAGGGAATTATAATTGAGGATATTGCTTGCTGCAGAGCAACAGGTTCATATTCTTCCCCATTCCCCCTCCCTCCACTCCCACACCCACATTCCCCCCCATTATCGCCAGCGCTCTCTCGGTGACGATACGGACAGCTTATCGCGGCGATAGCGGCTGTGTGGCGGCGATTCGTGCGATTTTGGGGGCGATTATCGCTGACTGGCGGCTGTGATTGTTGCTACCCTTCGCACACACAACACACGTACATACAATACGCACACACAACATACACAACACTCACAACACTCACAACACTCACAACACTCACAACACTCACAACACTCACAACACTCACAACACTCACAACACTCACAACACTCACAACACTCACAACACTCACAACACTCACAACACTCACAACACTCACAACACTCACAACACTCACAACACTCACAACACTCACTACACTCACTACACTCACTACACTCACTACACTCACTACACTCACTACACTCACTACACTCACTACACTCACTACACTCACTACACTCACTACACTCACTACACTCACTACACTCACTACACTCACTACACTCACTACACTCACTACACTCACTACACTCACTACACTCACTACACTCACTACACTCACTACACTCACTACACTCACTACACTCACTACAACTCACTACACTCACTACACTCACTACACTCACTACACTCACTACACTCACTACACTCACTACACTCACTACACTCACTACACTCACTACACTCACTACACTCACTACACTCACTACACTCACTACACTCACTACACTCACTACACTCACTACACTCACTACACTCACTACACTCACTACACTACACTCACTACACTCACTACACTCACTACACTCACTACACTCACTACACTCACTACACTCACTACACTCACTACACTCACTACACTCACTACACTCACTACACTCACTACACTCACTACACTCACTACACTCACTACACTCACTACACTCACTACACTCACTACACTCACTACACTCACTACACTCACTACACTCAAAACACTCACAACACTCACAACACTCACAACACTCACAACACTCACAACACTCACAACACTCACAACACTCACAACACTCACAACACTCACAACACTCACAACACTCACAACACTCACAACACTCACTACACTCACTACACTCACTACACTCACTACACTCACTACACTCACTACACTCACTACACTCACTACACTCACTACACTCACTACACTCACTACACTCACTACACTCACTACACTCA
>CM059556.1:25649472-25725795 GCA_030386875.1 Morinoia aosen
GTCAGACAACGCACTGGTCATCAATAATGAAATATCTGGGCAAATTATTATTATTATTATTATTATTATTATTATTATATAAGAAAGTTTTAGCCTCCCTTAACCACGACAAAGATGTTCCAAGAGAGGAAAGCGGAAGGCACCATTTAGTATGGAGTTGAGGGAACGCGGAATCTATGCACAAAGTGCACAGAAACAGTAAGCTAGGAAAGAAGTTCATGAAACAAGAAAAAGTTGAAGAAGAAAGTAGTAGGTGCTGAAAAACAGGACAGCAGTGAACCGAAAAAAGATGGTCCGTAACAAAACAAAAACCTATTTTATTACAACAAAAAGGAAGCCTACCAAACCTTTAGCTCGGGCCCTCACATGGTTCCCTGGGAGCGCTAATTCCCATAGATACAATAGTTGTATCCCCCTGAGGGGTATCTTTTCAAAACGCGTTTGAACAAATTAGGTATTATTTTAGAATTATTCAGCATTATTTTTTTAGTAGTTTTTAGTATTAGTTTTAGTACTCTCGAAGTATGAACAAAGCAAAAAACAAACTATCTGCCAAGGAAATGTTCATTAAAAAATATTTCTCAGAATTAAATAAAAATTTTACGAAAACGTAAAATGTAAAATTATTTTAGCAGTATTTATAGTTCCAACAGAATTTTTTCAGTAAAATACCCCATTAAACATTTCACTCATGTAATAAATAACAAGAAAAACACATGTGTATGGTATTAGTTCTCTTGGAAATACCAAAAAATAATACCCTGCACTTGCGGTATTAGTTTTTTTTTAGAAATAATGTTTTTGGAAAGCGACGTGAGAGGCGTTATTGTGAGTAGCTTCTGAGCTGTTCCGACACACATGGAAGTACAATGAATGATGTAAGTATTTATATACACTCTGGCAGTAGATAATAACTAGTTAACTCGGACTAGGAATACTAGCTAACGTTATCTGATCAGCATTTAAAATATAAATCAGTAAACTTTAACGAAGTTAACTTTAATAAGCTAAATAAACAGTAAAATTTAATTAAAGTTTACACTGAACCAACGTTCCCTAATCAGTATTTAAAGTATGAATCAATCAACTTGCAAGCTTAAATTGTCTTGTAACTCTACGGTGTTTACTCCGAAGATTTGAGTTACTTGTACTGGTCACTCAGGGATTATATAAAAAATATTTCAATAATTATTGACATGAACTGGTAAAAACTTTACGTTATTTACTCCTGAGATTTAAGTTACTCTCCAGATGATCGGTATCGTATTCTGTGAAGAGACCCACCGGTGGCCAAGGAGGCAATTTTCATAATGCTGCTGACCGACCAGTAGTCACAAACTCAATTTTCATAAATACTTAATCACAGATAAATCAAACCACGATCCAGTTCATGTTTGCTACTTCCAAAATTTTGAACTACAAATGACTCAAAATTTGAGTCGAATATTGAGCTTCAGTTTAACTTGCCCCAGTTAACGTGTTTAATAATGTTATATTCACAATCAATTACAAAAAACTCTACGGAGTTTACTACTGAGATTTAAATTACTTTCAGAAGATCCTTGAAACAAAAATGTATTTCTAAAATCCGTCGTGCTTCAAATTTCTCACATAAATTATGTCTTCCAAACACACTGAAATAATTCAGAAAACCCTGAAGCCTTCACTGCAAAAAATAGATATAACGGGAAATTAAAAAGGGTATCTAGCTACAACAGTTACACTAGCAATGCTCGATGCCGTACAGGCTTAATGCAGCCTACAGCTGCAACAGCCGCTGCACAGCTGTAATACAGCACACAGTAGTAACAGCCAACATCAGTAATACAAGCTGTATTATACCATACATCTGCACTAAACGCTACACAGCTGCAATAGAACCTGCAGCAACCTCCTAAAGCTGCAGCAGATGTTGCACAGCTAGAATACAGCCTACAGCTGCAACACAGCCTACAGTTGTAATACAGCCTACAGCTGCGCACCATTCAGCAGCACATAACCCGCTTTAGCTGCACGCCAGCAATGCGGGGAAGCTGCGCCGCTGCAGCGCTAAATTGGCGTAAGCTGCCGTGTGAGGCCGTGCAAGTGTGTGTGTGTGTTGGGTGTGTGTGTGTTGGGTGTGTGTGTGTGTGTGCGTGTGTGTGTGTTGGGTGTGTGTGTGTTGGGTGTGTGTGTGTTGGGTGTGTGTGTGTTGGGTGTGTGTGAGTTGGGTGTGTGTGTGTGTGTGTTGGGTGTGTGTGTGTGTGTGTTGGGTGTGTGTGTGCGTTGGGTGTGTGTGTGTGTGTTGGGTGTGTGTGTGTGTGTGCGTGTGTGTGTATGTGTGTGTTGTGGGGTGTGTCATGCGTGAGCGTACAGCGGGTTGCGTGCGCCACACACTACACACAAGAAGTATAAAGTGCGTGTTTCACGCACTTGAAATCAAGGAAAACAAAATGTCGAAAATAATTTTTAATAATTAGCTGAAATAGTCAATTATTTAGTGCGACTGTCAATTATTTAGTGCGATAGTCAATCATTTAGTGCGATAGTCAATTATTTCGGTGCGATAGTCAATTATTTCGGTGAGATAGTCAATTATTTAGTGCGATAGTCAATTATTTCGGTGCGATAGTCAATTATTTCGGTGCGATAGTCAATTATTTCGGTGTGATAGTCAATTATTTCGGTGCGATAGTCAATTATTTCGGTGTGATAGTCAATTATTTAGGTGCGATAGTCAATTATTTCGGTGCGATAGTCAATTATTTAGTGCGATAGTCAATTATTTAGTGCGACTGTCAATTATTTAGTGCGATAGTCAATCATTTAGTGCGATAGTCAATTATTTCGGTGCGATAGTCAATTATTTCGGTGAGATAGTCAATTATTTAGTGCGATAGTCAATTATTTCGGTGCGATAGTCAATTATTTCGGTGCGATAGTCAATTATTTCGGTGTGATAGTCAATTATTTCGGTGCGATAGTCAATTATTTCGGTGTGATAGTCAATTATTTAGGTGCGATAGTCAATTATTTCGGTGCGATAGTCAATTATTTCGGTGCGATAGTCAATTATTTCGGTGCGATAGTCAATTATTTCGGTGCGATAGTCAATTATTTCGGTGTGATAGTCAATTATTTCGGTGCGATAGTCAATTATTTCGGTGCGATAGTCAATTATTTCGGTGCGATAGTCAATTATTTCGGTGTGATAGTCAATTATTTCGGTGCGATAGTCAATTATTTCGGTGCGATAGTCAATTATTTCGGTGCGATAGTCAATTATTTCGGTGCGATAGTCAATTATTTCGGTGTGATAGTCAATTATTTCGGTGCGATAGTCAATTATTTCGGTGCGATAGTCAATTATTTCGGTGTGATAGTCAATCATTTAGTGCGATAGTCAATTATTTCGGTGCGATGGTCAATTATTTAGTGTGATAGTCAATTATTCAGTGCGATAGTCAATTATTTAGTGCGATAGTCAATTATTTAGTGCGATAGTCAATTATTTAGTGCGATAGTCAATTATTTAGTGTGATAGTCAATTATTTAGTGCGATAGTCAATTATTTAGTGTGATAGTCAATTATTCAGTGCGATAGTCAATTATTTAGTGCGATAGTCAATTATTTAGTGCGATAGTCAATTATTTCGGTGCGATAGTCAATTATTTCGGTGCGATAGTCAATTATTTCGGTGCGATAGTCAATTATTTCGGTGAGATAGTCAATTATTTAGTGCGATAGTCAATTATTTAGTGCGATAGTCAATTATTTCGGTGCGATAGTCAATTATTTAGTGCGATAGTCAATTATTTCGGTGCGATAGTCAATTATTTCGGTGCGATAATCAATTATTTAGTGCGATAGTCAATTATTTAGTGCGATAGTCAATTATTTAGTGCGATAGTCAATTATTTCGGTGCGATAATCAATTATTTAGTGCGATAGTCAATTATTTAGTGCGATAGTCAATTATTTCGGTGCGATAATCAATTATTTAGTGCGATAGTCAATTATTTAGTGCGATAGTCAATTATTTAGTGCGATAGTCAATTATTTAGGTGCGATAGTCAATTATTTAGTGCGATAGTCAATTATTTAGTGCGATAGTCAATTATTTCGGTGCGATAGTCAAATATTTAGTGCGATAGTCAATTATTTCGGTGCGATAGTCAATTATTTCGGTGCGATAGTCAATTATTTAGTGCGATAGTCAATTATTTCGGTGCGATAGTCAATTATTTCAGTGCGATAGTCAATTATTTCGGTGTGATAGTCAATTATTTAGTGCGATAGTCAATTATTTCGGTGTGATAGTCAATTATTTCGGTGCGATAGTCAATTATTTCGGTGCGGTAGTCAATTATTTCGGTGCGATAGTCAATTATTTAGTGCGATAGTCAATTATTTCGGTGCGATAGTCAATTATTTCGGTGCGATAGTCAATTATTTAGTGCGATAGTCAATTATTTCGGTGCGATAGTCAATTATTTCAGTGCGATAGTCAATTATTTCGCTGTGATAGTCAATTATTTAGGGCGATAGTCAATTATTTCGGTGTGATAGTCAATTATTTCGGTGCGATAGTCAATTATTTCAGTCCGATAGTCAATTATTTCGGTGTGATAGTCAATTATTTAGTGCGATAGTCAACTATTTCGGTGTGATAGTCAATTATTTCGGTGCGATAGTCAATTATTTCGGTGAGATAGTCAATTATTTCGGTGTGATAGTCAATTATTTAGTGCGATAGTCAATTATTTCGGTGAGATAGTCAATTATTTAGTGCGATAGTCAATTATTTCGGTGCGATAGTCAATTATTTCGGTGCGATAGTCAATTATTTCGGTGTGATAGGCAATTATTTCGGTGCGATAGTCAATTATTTCGGTGCGATAGTCAATTATTTCGGTGTGATAGTCAATTATTTAGGTGCGATAGTCAATTATTTCGGTGCGATAGTCAATTATTTCGGTGCGATAGTCAATTATTTCGGTGCGATAGTCAATTATTTCGGTGCGATAGTCAATTATTTCGGTGCGATAGTCAATTATTTCGGTGTGATAGTCAATTATTTCGGTGTGATAGTCAATTATTTCGGTGCGATAGTCAATTATTTCGGTGCGATAGTCAATTATTTCGGTGCGATAGTCAAATATTTCGGTGTGATAGTCAATTATTTCGGTGCGATAGTCAATTATTTCGGTGCGATAGTCAATTATTTCGGTGTGATAGTCAATTATTTAGTCCGATAGTCAAATATTTCGGTGCGATAGTCAATTATTTAGTGTGATAGTCAATTATTCAGTGCGATAGTCAATTATTTAGTGCGATAGTCAAATATTTAGTGCGATAGTCAATTATTTAGTGCGATAGTCAATTATTTAGTGTGATAGTCAATTATTTAGTGCGATAGTCAATTATTTAGTGTGATAGTCAATTATTCAGTGCGATAGTCAATTATTTAGTGCGATAGTCAATTATTTAGTGCGATAGTCAATTATTTCGGTGCGATAGTCAATTATTTCGGTGCGATAGTCAATTATTTCGGTGCGATAGTCAATTATTTCGGTGCGATAATCAATTATTTAGTGCGATAGTCAATTATTTAGTGCGATAGTCAATTATTTAGTGCGATAGTCAATTATTTCGGTGCGATAATCAATTATTTAGTGCGATAGTCAATTATTTAGTGCGATAGTCAATTATTTCGGTGCGATAATCAATTATTTAGTGCGATAGTCAATTATTTAGTGCGATAGTCAATTATTTAGTGCGATAGTCAATTATTTAGGTGCGATAGTCAATTATTTAGTGCGATAGTCAATTATTTAGTGCGATAGTCAATTATTTCGGTGCAATAGTCAAATATTTAGTGCGATAGTCAATTATTTCGGTGCGATAGTCAATTATTTCGGTGCGATAGTCAATTATTTAGTGCGATAGTCAATTATTTCGGTGCGATAGTCAATTATTTCAGTGCGATAGTCAATTATTTCGGTGTGATAGTCAATTATTTAGTGCGATAGTCAATTATTTCGGTGTGATAGTCAATTATTTCGGTGTGATAGTCAATTATTTAGTGCGATAGTCAATTATTTCAGTGCGATAGTCAATTATTTCGGTGTGATAGTCAATTATTTAGTGCGATAGTCAATTATTTCGGTGTGATAGTCAATTATTTCGGTGTGATAGTCAATTATTTAGTGCGATAGTCAATTATTTCAGTGCGATAGTCAATTATTTCGGTGTGATAGTCAATTATTTAGTGCGATAGTCAATTATTTCGGTGTGATAGTCAATTATTTCGGTGCGATAGTCAATTATTTCGGTGCGATAGTCAATTATTTCGGTGCGATAGTCAATTATTTCGGTGTGATAGTCAATTATTTAGGTGCGATAGTCAATTATTTAGTGCGATAGTCAATTATTTCGGTGCGATAGTCAATTATTTCGATGCGATAGTCAATTATTTCGGTGAGATAGTCAATTATTTAGTGCGATAGTCAATTATTTAGTGCGATAGTCAATTATTTAGTGCGATAGTCAATTATTTCGGTGAGATAGTCAATTATTTAGTGCGATAGTCAATTATTTCGGTGTGATAGTCAATTATTTCGGTGCGATAGTCAATTATTTCAGTGCGATAGTCAATTATTTCGGTGTGATAGTCAATTATTTCGGTGCGATAGTCAATTATTTCGGTGTGATAGTCAATTATTTAGTGCGATAGTCAATTATTTCGGTGTGATAGTCAATTATTTCGGTGCGATAGTCAATTATTTCGGTGAGATAGTCAATTATTTCGGAGTGATAGACAATTATTTAGTGCGATAGTCAATTATTTCGGTGAGATAGTCAATTATTTAGTGCGATAGTCAATTATTTCGGTGTGATAGTCAATTATTTCGGTGCGATAGTCAATTATTTCAGTGCGATAGTCAATTATTTCGGTGTGATAGTCAATTATTTAGTGCGGTAGTCAATTATTTCGGTGTGATAGTCAATTATTTCGGTGCGATAGTCAATTATTTCGGTGTGATAGTCAATTATTTCGGTGCGATAGTCAATTATTTCGGTGTGATAGTCAATTATTTAGTCCGATAGTCAATTATTTCGGTGTGATAGTCAATTATTTCGGTGTGATAGTCAATTATTTAGTCCGATAGTCAATTATTTCGGTGCGATAGTCAATTATTTAGTGCGATAGTCAATTATTTCGGTGTGATAGTCAATTATTTAGTCCGATAGTCAATTATTTCGGTGCGATAGTCAATTATTTCGGTGAAATAGTCAATTATTTCGGTGTGATAGTCAATTATTTAGTCCGATAGTCAATTATTTCGGTGCGATAGTCAATTATTTCGGTGCGATAGTCAATTATTTCGGTGCGATAGTCAATTATTTCGGTGAGATAGTCAATTATTTCGGTGTGATAGTCAATTATTTAGTGCGATAGTCAATTATTTCGGTGTGATAGTCAATTATTTAGTGCGATAGTCAATTATTTCGGTGTGATAGTCAATTATTTAGTGCGATAGTCAATTATTTCGGTGTGATAGTCAATTATTTCGGTGCGATAGTCAATTATTTCGGTGTGATAGTCAATTATTTCGGTGTGATAGTCAATTATTTAGTGCGATAGTCAATTATTTCGGTGTGATAGTCAATTATTTAGTGCGATAGTCAATTATTTCGGTGCGATAGTCAATTATTTCGGTGCGATAGTCAATTATTTCGGTGCGATAGTCAATTATTTCGGTGTGATAGTCAATTATTTAGTGCGATAGTCAATTATTTCGGTGTGATAGTCAATTATTTAGTGCGATAGTCAATTATTTCGGTGAGATAGTCAATTATTTCGGTGTGATAGTCAATTATTTAGTGCGATAGTCAATTATTTCGGTGTGATAGTCAATTATTTAGTGCGATAGTCAATTATTTCGGTGCGATAGTCAATTATTTCGGTGCGATAGTCAATTATTTCGGTGCGATAGTCAATTATTTCGGTGTGATAGTCAATTATTTAGTGCGATAGTCAATTATTTCGGTGAGATAGTCAATTATTTAGTGCGATAGTCAATTATTTCGGTGCGATAGTCAATTATTTCGGTGCGATAGTCAATTATTTCGGTGCGATAGTCAATTATTTCGGTGCGATAGTCAATTATTTCGGTGTGATAGTCAATTATTTAGTGCGATAGTCAATTATTTCGGTGCGATAATCAATTATTTAGTGCGATAGTCAATTATTTTGGTGCGATAGTCAATTATTTCGGTGCGATAGTCAAATATTTAGTGCGATAGTCAATTATTTCGGTGCGATAGTCAATTATTTCGGTGCGATAGTCCATTATTTCGGTGCGATAGTCAATTATTTCGGTGCGATAATCAATTATTTAGTGCGATAGTCAATTATTTCGGTGCGATAGTCAATTATTTCGGTGCGATAGTCAATTATTTCGGTGCGATAGTCAAATATTTAGTGCGATAGTCAATTATTTCGGTGAGATAGTCAATTATTTCGGTGCGATAGTCAATTATTTAGTGCGATAGTCAATTATTTCGGTGCGATAGTCAATTATTTCGGTGCGATAGTCAATTATTTAGTGCGACAGTCAATTATTTAGTGCGACAGTCAATGATTTAGTGCGATAGTCAATTATTTAGTGCGACAGTCAATTATTTAGTGCGACAGTCAATTATTTAGTGCGATAGTCAATTATTTAGTGCGATAGTCAATTATTTAGTGCGACAGTCAATTATTTAGTGCGATAGTCAATTATTTAGTGCGACAGTCAATTATTTAGTGCGACAGTCAATTATTTAGTGCGATAGTCAATTATTTCGGTGCGATAGTCAATTATTTAGTGCGACAGTCAATTATTTAGTGCGATAGTCAATTATTTAGTGCGATAGTCAATTATTTCGGTGCGATAGTCAATTATTTCGGTGTGATAGTCAATTATTTCGGTGCGATAGTCAATTATTTAGTGCGACAGTCAATTATTTAGTGCGATAGTCAATTATTTCGGTGCGATAGTCAATTATTTAGTGCGACAGTCAATTATTTAGTGCGATAGTCAATCATTTAGTGCGATAGTCAATTATTTCGGTGCGATAGTCAATTATTTCGGTGTGATAGTCAATTATTTCGGTGCGATGGTCAATTATTTCGGTGCGATAGTCAATTATTTCGGTGCGATAGTCAATTATTTAGTGCGACAGTCAATTATTTAGTGCGATAGTCAATTATTTAGTGCGATAGTCAATTATTTATTGCGATATTCAATTATTTAGTGCGATAGTCAATTATTTAGTGCGATAGTCAATTATTTAGTGCGATAGTCAATTATTTCGGTGCGATAGTCAATTATTTAGTGCGATAGTCAATTATTTAGGTGCGATAGTCAATTATTTAGTGCGATAGTCAATTATTTCGGTGCGATAGTCAATTATTTCGGTGCGATAGTCAATTATTTCGGTGCGATAGTCAATTATTTAGTGCGATAGTCAATTATTTCGATGCGATAGTCAATTATTTCGGTGCGATAGTCAATTATTTCGGTGCGATAGTCAATTATTTAGTGCGACAGTCAATTATTTAGTGCGATAGTCAATTATTTAGTGCGATAGTCAATTATTTCGGTGCGATAGTCAATTATTTAGTGCGATAGTCAATTATTTCGGTGCGATAGTCAATTATTTCGGTGCGATAGTCAATTATTTCGGTGCGATAGTCAATTATTTAGTGCGACAGTCAATTATTTAGTGCGATAGTCAATTATTTAGTGCGATAGTCAATTATTTATTGCGATATTCAATTATTTAGTGCGATAGTCAATTATTTAGTGCGATAGTCAATTATTTAGTGCGATAGTCAATTATTTCGGTGCGATAGTCAATTATTTAGTGCGATAGTCAATTATTTAGTGCGATAGTCAATTATTTAGTGCGATAGTCAATTATTTCGGTGCGATAGTCAATTATTTAGTGCGATAGTCAATTATTTAGTGCGATAGTCAATTATTTCGGTTCGATAGTCAATTATTTCGGTGCGATAGTCAATTATATCGGTGCGATAGTCAATTATTTAGTGCGATAGTCAATTATTTCGATGCGATAGTCAATTATTTCGGTGCGATAGTCAATTATTTAGTGCGATAGTCAATTATTTCGGTGCGATAGTCAATTATTTAGTGCGATAGTCAATTATTTAGTGCGATAGTCAATTATTTAGTGCGATAGTCAATTATTTCGGTGCGATAGTCAATTATTTGGTGCGATAGTCAATTATTTAGTGCGATAGTCAATTATTTAGTGCGATAGTCAATTATTTAGTGCGATAGTCAATTATTTCGGTACGATAGTCAATTATTTAGTGCGATAGTCAATTATTTAGTGCGATAGTCAATTATTTCGATGCGGTAGTCAATTATTTAGTGCGATAGTCAATTATTTAGTGCGATAGTCAATTATTTCGATGCGATAGTCAATTATTTCGGTGCGATAGTCAATTATTTAGTGCGATAGTCAATTATTTCGGTGCGATAGTCAATTATTTAGTGCGATAGTCAAATATTTAGTGCGATAGTCAATTATTTAGTGCGATAGTCAATTATTTCGGTGTGATAGTCAATTATTTAGTGCGATAGTCAATTATTTAGTGCGATAGTCAATTATTTAGTGCGATAGTCAATTATTTAGTGCGATAGTCAATTATTTCGGTACGATAGTCAATTATTTCGGTGCGATAGTCAATTATTTCGGTACGATAGTCAATTATTTCGGTGCGATAGTCAATTATTTCGGTACGATAGTCAATTATTTCGGTGCGATAGTCAATTATTTAGTGCGATAGTCAATTATTTCGGTGCGATAGTCAATCATTTAGTGCGATAGTCAATTATTTCGGTACGATAGTCAATTATTTAGTGCGATAGTCAATTATTTAGTGCGATAGTCAATTATTTCGGTGTGATAGTCAATCATTTAGTGCGATAGTCAATTATTTAGTGCGATAGTCAATTATTTCGGTGCGATAGTCAATTATTTCGGTGCGATAGTCAATTATTTCGGTGCGATAGTCAATTATTTAGTGCGATAGTCAATTATTTAGTGCGATAGTCAATTATTTAGTGCGATAGCCAATTATTTAGTGCGATAGTCAAATATTTAGTGCGATAGTCAATTATTTAGTGCGATAGTCAATTATTTAGTGCGATAGTCAATTATTTAGTGCGATAGTCAATTATTTCGATGCGATAGTCAATTATTTAGTGCGATAGTCAATTATTTAGTGCGATAGTCAATTATTTAGTGCGATAGTCAATTATTTCGGTGCGATAGCCAATTATTTAGTGCGATAGTCAATTATTTAGTGCGATAGTCAATTATTTAGTGCGATAGTCAATTATTTAGTGCGATAGTCAATTATTTAGTGCGATAGTCAATTATTTAGTGCCGTAGTCAATTATTTGAAGACAAGATTTGCTAATCGAAGACAAAAATAGACACTTCCCCAACCCTCAAATTCACGTTTCTCTCTATCTGCAGTTATAATCGAACCCCACCTCATCCCCAACCTTGAAATTTTATCTTCCCGCATCCCCAGGCTTCAAGTTTGAATCATCTCTTCCCAACTTTCATTCTACCTCCCCGCCAATTCCCCTACCTGCCACCAATTCCCCCTCCTCCCTCTAATCCCCCCTCCCCCCAATTCCCCGTAATCCCCAAGGCTGATCCGGATAAAGGCTGGGATCAGGGAAAGCCCCACGAGAGATTAGCTCGCGCGGCTCCCCCCCTCCCCCAATCCCCCACCTCCCCGCATCTTCTGCAATCCCCAAATAACCCCAGAGCTTGGGGCAGGTCTCTCGATCAAAATATTCTGTACTTTGTTTGGCTCCCACACCCTCCCCTCCCCCACACCACACCCTCCCCTCCCCCACACCACACCCCTCCCCCACACCACACCCCTCCCCCACACCACACCCCTCCCCCACACCCCACCCCTCCCCCACACCCCACCCTCCCCTCCCCCACACCACACCCTCCCCTCCCCCACACCACACCGCTCCCCCACACCACACCGCTCCCGCACACCACACCGCTCCCCCACACCACACTGCTCCCCCACACCACACTGCTCCCCCACACCACACTGCTCCCCCACACCACACTGCTCCCCCACACCACACTGCTCCCCCACACCACACTGCTCCCCCACACCACACTGCTCCCCCACACCACACCGCTCCCCCACACCACACCGCTCCCCCACACCACACTGCTCCCCCACACCACACTGCTCCCCCACACCACACTGCTCCCCCACACCACACTGCTCCCCCACACCACACTGCTCCCCCACACCACACCGCTCCCCAACACCACACCGCTCCCCCACACCACACCGCTCCCCCACACCACACCGCTCCCCCACACCACACTGCTCCCCCACACCACACTGCTCCCCCACACCACACTGCTCCCCCACACCACACTGCTCCCCCACACCACACCGCTCCCCCACACCACACCGCTCCCCCACACCACACCACTCCCCCACACCACACTGCTCCCCCACACCACACTGCTCCCCCACACCACACCGCTCCCCCACACCACACCGCTCCCCCACACCACACTGCTCCCCCACACCACATCGCTCCCCCACACCACACCGCTCCCCCACACCACACCACTCCCCCACACCACACCGCTCCCCCACACCACACTGCTCCCCCACACCACACTGCTCCCCACACCACACTGCTCCCCCACACCACACTGCTCCCCCACACCACACCGCTCCCCCACACCACACCGCTCCCCCACACCACACTGCTCCCCCACACCACACTGCTCCCCCACACCACACTGCTCCCCCACACCACACTGCTCCTTCACACCACACCGCTCCCCCACACCACACCGCTCCCCCACACCACACCGCTCCCCCACACCACACCACTCCCCCACACCACACCACTCCCCCACACCACACCACTCCCACACCACACCACTCCCCCACCACACCACTCCCACACCACACCACTCCCACACCACACCACTTCCTAACCACACCACTCCCTAACCACACCACTCCCACACCACACCACTCCCACACAACACCACTCCCACACCACACCACTCCCACACCACACCACTCCCACACCACACCACTCCCACATCACACCACTCCCACACCACACCACTCCCACACCACACCACTCCCACACCAAACCACTCCCACACCACACCACACCACTCCCACTCACGACACCACTCCCCCACACCACACCACTCCCCCACACCACACCACTCCCCCACCACACCACTCCCACACTACACCACACCACTCCCACACCACACCACTCCCACACCACACCACTCCCACACAACACCACTCCCACACCACACCACTCCCACACCACACCACACCACTCCCACATCACACCATTCCCACACCACACCACTCCCACACCACACCGCTCCCCCACACCACACCGCTCCCCCACACCACACCACTCCCAACACCACACCGCTCCCCCACACCACACCGCTCCCCCACACCACACCATTCCCCCACACCACACCGCTCCCCAACACCACACCACACCACTCCCCCACACCACACCGCTCCCCCACACCACCCCGCTCCAACACACCACACACCTCCCCCACACCACACCACTCCCCCACACCACACCACACCACTCCCCCACACCACACCACACCACTCCCCCACACCACACCACACCACTCCCCCACACCACACCACACCACTTCCCCACACCACACCGCTCCCCACACCACACCACACCGCTCCCCACACCACACCACACCGCTCCCCACACCACACCACACCGCTCCCCACACCACACCACACCGCTCCCCACACCACACCACACCGCTCCCCACACCACACCACACCGCTCCCCCACACCACACCACACCACTCCCCCACACCACACCACACCGCTCCCCCACACCACACTACACCACTCCCCCACACCACACCACTCCCCCACACCACACCACACCACTCCCCACACAACACCACTCCTCCACACCACACCACTCCCCCACACCACACCACTTCCCCACACCACACCACTCCCCCACACCACACCACTCCTCCACACCACACCACTCCCCCACACCACACCACTCCCCCACACCACACCACTCCCCCACACCACACCACTCCCCCACACCACACCACTCCCCCACACCACACCACTCCCCCACACCACACCACTCCCCCACACCACACCACTCCCCCACACCACACCACTCCCACACCACTCCCACACCACACCACTCCCACACCACACCACTCCCACACCACACCACTCCCACACCACACCACTCCCACACCAAACCACTCCCACACCACACCACTCCCACACCACACCACTCCCACACCACACCACTCCCACACCACACCACTCCCACACCACACCACTCCCACACCACACCACTCCCACACCACACCACTCCCACACCACACCACTCCCACACCACACCACTCCCACACCACACCACTCCCACACCACACCACTCCCACACCACACCACTCCCACAACACACAACTCCCACACCACACCACTCCCACACCACACCACTCCCACACCACACCACACCACTCCCACACCACACCACACCACTCCCACACCACACCACTCCCACACCACACAACTCCCACACCACACAACTCCCACACCACACAACTCCCACACCACACAACTCCCACACCACACAACTCCCACACCACACCACTCCCACACCACACAACTCCCACACCACACCACTCCCACACCACACAACTCCCACACCACACCACTCCCACACCACACCACTCCCACACCACACCACACCACACCACTCCCACACCACACAACTCCCACACCAGAAATAAAGCGTCAGCTGCTCAGCTCCCAAATCCCCAAGGGGAGCCTAATCCCCTCTCTTTCTCTTCCCCAAATCCCCTGTTCAGCTAATCCCCAGTGATGAACCAGATAGATCGATCCCCAGACCTGCTCTCCCCTCCCCCTCCTCCCCCCCCCCCGATTATTGGAGGTTATGGGGAGGAGGGAGGGAGAGAGGGAGGGAGAGAGGGTAGTGACAGGGTAGTGGGAGAGTAATGGGATGGTAGTAGGAGGGTAATGGAAGGGTAGTGGGAGGGTAGTGGGAGGGTAGTGGGAGGGTAGTGGGAGAGGAGGGAGAGGAGGGAGAGTAGTGGGAGGGTAGTGGGAGGGTAGTGGGAGAGGAGGGAGGGAGGGAGGGGAGGGGGAGGGAGAGGGAGAGGGAGAGGGAGGGAGGGAGGGAGGGAGGGAGGGAGGGAGGGAGGGAGGGAGGGAGGGAGAGGGAGGGTAATGGAGAAGAAGGGGAGGAGAAATGAGGAGAAATGATGGGGAAGAAGTGGAAAGGATGGGAAAGAAGGGGAAAGAAGGGGAAAGGAGGGGAAATTACCAAGAAAGATACCTTACTATCAACAGATAGAAGTGCGTTAAATCAATTTTTTAACGAGCCTGGTTGTTGAATTGTGATTGGAGAATTTCTGGTGGGGGAATTTCTGGTTGGGGAATTTCTGGTTGGGGAATTTATAGTTGGGGAATTTCTGGTTGGGGAATTTCTGGTTGGGGAATTTCTGGTTGGGGAATTTCTGGTTGGGGAATTTCTAGTTGGGGAATTTCTGGTTGGGGAATTTCTGGTTGGGGAATTGCTGGTTGGGGAATTGCTGGTTGGGGAATTGCTGGTTGGGGATTTACTGGTTGGGGAATTGCTGGTTGGGGAATTGCTGGTTGGGGAATTGCTGGTTGGGGAATTGCTGGTTGGGGAATTGCTGGTTGGGGAATTGCTGGTTGGGGAATTGCTGGTTGGGGAATTGCTGGTTGGGGATTTACTGGTTAGGGAATTATAATTGAGGATATTGCTTGCTGCAGAGCAACAGGTTCATATTCTTCCCCATTCCCCCCTCCCTCCACTCCCACACCCACATTCCCCCCCATTATCGCCAGCGCTCTCTCGGTGACGATACGGACAGCTTATCGCGGCGATAGCGGCTGTGTGGCGGCGATTCGTGCGATTTTGGGGGCGATTATCGCTGACTGGCGGCTGTGATTGTTGCTACCTTCGCACACACAACACACGTACATACAATACGCACACACAACAAACACAACACTCACAACACTCACAACACTCACAACACTCACAACACTCACAACACTCACAACACTCACAACACTCACAACACTCACAACACTCACAACACTCACAACACTCACAACACTCACAACACTCACAACACTCACAACACTCACAACACTCACAACACTCACAACACTCACAACACTCACAACACTCACAACACTCACAACACTCACAACACTCACAACACTCACAACACTCACAACACTCACAACACTCACTACACTCACTACACTCACTACACTCACTACACTCACTACACTCACTACACTCACTACACTCACTACACTCACTACACTCACTACACTCACTACACTCACTACACTCACTACACTCACTACACTCACTACACTCACTACACTCACTACACTCACTACACTCACAACACTCACAACACTCACAACACTCACAACACTCACAACACTCACAACACTCACAACACTCACAACACTCACTACACTCACTACACTCACTACACTCACTACACTCACTACACTCACTACACTCACTACACTCACTACACTCACTACACTCACTACACTCACTACACTCACTACACTCACTACACTCACTACACTCACTACACTCACTACACTCACTACACTCACTACACTCACTACACTCACTACACTCACTACACTCACTACACTCACTACACTCATTACACTCATTACACTCACTACACTCATTACACTCATTACACTCACTACACACTACACTCACTACACTCACAACACTTACAACACTCACAACACTCACAACACTCACAACACTCACTACACTCACTGCACTCACTGCACTCACTACACACACACACAACACCCACACAACACACACACAACACACACACAGAACACACACACACAAAACACACACACACTAAAACACACAACACACACACACACAACACACACAACACACACACACAACACACACACACACACACACACACGTGCGAAATATCCCACGCAGTTCACGTCACGGCCGCCATGAATCACGTGACATTCCTCGTGCTCCGTGGCAAGTTATTTATGGCTAGTTATGCTCATTAGCCTCCCCATTACCCCACACAGTGCCCTCATTAGCCTCCCCATTAGCCTCCCCATTAGCCTCTCCATTAGCCTCCCCATTAGCCAACACAGTGCCCACAATAGCCAACTTCAATGCTGCATGCACTGCCATTAACTCGAAAATTTTTATTATATACAATTCAGGCATGATTATTCGTTGCGCAAATTATGCTCTGGGCAAATAAATAAATAAGTTTTACCCTACGAGGTGGAGAGGGAGAGAGAGGGAGAGAGAAGGAGAGAGGGAGATCAAGAAAGGAGTGCAGGACTATTGTGTCATTATATAAGAAAGTTTTAGCCTCCCCTAACCACGACAAAGATGTTCCAAGAGAGGAAGGAGGAAGGGACCATTTAGTAAGGAGTTGAGGGAACGCGGAATCTATGCACAAGGTGTATAGAAAAAGTAAGCTAAGAAAGAAGTTCATGAAACAAGACAAAAGTTGAAGAAGAAAGTAGTAGGTGCTGAAAAACAGGACAGCAGTGAACCGAAAAAAGATGGTCCATAACAAAACAAAAACATATTCCATTTCAACAAAAATAAGGCCTACTTAACTCTCAGCTCAGGACCTCACATAGTCCCCCCCGGGAGCGCTAATTCCCATAGATACAATAGTTGTGTCCCCCTGAAGAGAAGGAGTGAAGGAGCGGAGAGTGGGGAGAGTATTGTGAATAAGGAAGAGAGTAAAAGAGGACGTGAGCAATATAAAAAAATTAATTAGAACACAATGAAGACAATTAGACAGATCACGACAAAAAACAATTAGACAGAACACGACAAAAGTCAATTAGACAGAACACGACAAAAGACAATTAGACAGAACACGACAAAAGACAATTAGACAGAACACGACAAAAGACAATTAGACAGAGCACGACAAAAGACAATTATGCAGAACACGACAAAAGACAATTAGACAGAACACGACAAAAGACAATTAGACAGAGCACGACAAAAGACAATTAGACAGAACACGACAAAAGACAATTAGACAGAACACGACAAAAGACAATTAGACAGAACACGACAAAAGACAATTAGACAGAGCACGACAAAAGACAATTAGGCAGAACACGACAAAAGACAATTAGACAGAACACGACAAAAGACAATTAGACAGAACACGACAAAAGACAATTAGACAGAACACGACAAAAGACAATTAGGCAGAACACGACAAAAGACAATTAGACAGAACACGACAAAAGACAATTAGACAGAACACGACAAAAGACAATTAGACAGAACACGACAAAAGACAATTAGACAGAACACGACAAAAGACAATTAGACAGAACACGACAAAAGACAATTAGACAGAACACGACAACAGACAATTAGACAGAACACGACAAACGACAATTAGGCAGAACACGACAAAAGACAATTAGACAGAACACGACAAAAGACAATTAGACAGAACACGACAAAAGACAATTAGACAGAACACGACAAAAGACAATTAGACAGAACACGACAAAAGACAATTAGACAGAACACGACAAAAGACAATTAGACAGAACACGACAAAAGACAATTAGACAGAACACGACAAAAGACAATAAGACAGAACACGACAAAAGACAATTAGACAGAACACGACAAAAGACAATTAGACAGAACACGACAAAAGACAATTAGACAGAACACGACAAAAGACAATTAGACAGAACACGATAAAAGACAATTAGACAGAACACGACAAAAGACAATTAGACAGAATACGACAAAAGACAATTAGACAGAACACGACAAAAGACAATTAGACAGAACACGACAAAAGACAATTAGACAGAACACGACAAAAGACAATTAGACAGAACACGACAAAAGACAATTAGACAGAACACGACAAAAGACAATTAGACAGAACACGACAAAAGACAATTGAACAGAGCACGACAAAAGACAATTAGACAGAACACGACAAAAGACAATTAAACAGAACACGACAAAAGACAATTAGACAGAACACGACAAAAGACAATTAGACAGAACACGACAAAAGACAATTAGACAGAACACGACAAAAGACAATTAGACAGAACACGACAAAAGACAATTAGACAGAACACGACAAAGGACAATTAGACAGAACACGACAAAAGACAATTGAACAGAGCACGACAAAAGACAATTAGACAGAACACGACAAAAGACAATTAGACAGAACACGACAAAAGACAATTAGACAGAACACGACAAAAGACAATTAGACAGAACACGACAAAAGACAATTAGTCAGAACACGACAAAAGACAATTAGACAGAACACGACAAAAGACAATTAGACAGAACACGACAAAAGACAATTAGACAGAACACGACAAAAGACAATTAGACGGAATACGACAAAAGACAATTGAACAGAACACGACAGAAGACAATTAGACAGAACACGAGAAAAGACAATTAAACAGAACACGACAGAAGACAATTAGACAGAACACGACAAAAGACAATTAGACAGAGCACGACAAAAGACAATTAGACAGAACACGACAAAAGACAATTAGACAGAACACGACAAAAGACAATTAGACAGAACACGACAAAAGACAATTAGACAGAACACGACAAAAGACAATTAGACGGAATACGACAAAAGACAATTGAACAGAACACGACAGAAGACAATTAGACAGAACACGAGAAAAGACAATTAAACAGAACACGACAAAAGACAATTAGACAGAACACGACAAAAGACAATTAGACGGAATACGTCAAAAGACAATTGAACAGAACACGACAAAAAACAATTAAACAGAACACGACAAAAGACAATTAAACAGAACACGACAAAAGACAATTAAACAGAACACGACAAAAGACAATTAGACAGAACACGACAAAAGACAATTAGACAGAGCACGACAAAAGACAATTAGACAGAACACGACAAAAGACAATTAGACAGAACACGACAAAAGACAATTAGACAGAACACGACAAAAGACAATTAGACAGAGCACGACAAAAGACAATTAGACAGAACACGACAAAAGACAATTAGACAGAACACGACAAAAGACAATTAGACAGAACACGACAAAAGACAATTAGACAGAACACGACAAAAGACAGTTAAACAGAACACGACAAAAGACAATTAGACAGAACACGACAAAAGACAACTAGACAGAACACGACAAAAGATAATTAGACAGAACACGACAAAAGACAATTAGACAGAACACGACAAAAGACAATTAGACAGAACACGACAAAAGACAGTTAGACAGAACACGACAAAAGACAATTAGACAGAACACGACAAAAGACAATTAGACAGAACACGACAAAAGACAATTAGACAGAACACGACAAAAGATAATTAGACAGAACACGACAAAAGACAATTAGACAGAACACGACAAAAGACAATTAGACAGAACACGACAAAAGACAATTAGACAGAACACGACAAAAGACAATTAGACAGAACACGACAAAAGACAATTAGACAGAACACGACAAAAGACAGTTAAACAGAACACGACAAAAGACAATTAGACAGAACACGACAAAAGACAATTAGACAGAACACGACAAAAGACAATTAGACAGAACACGACAAAAGACAATTAGACAGAACACGACAAAAGACAATTAGACAGAACACGACAAAAGACAGTTAAACAGAACACGACAAAAGACAATTAGACAGAACACGACAAAAGACAATTAGACAGAACACGACAAAAGACAGTTAGACAGAACAAGACCAAAAAGATAGACGTATCGCAGAAAGATGAGCCAGAACCTGGCCGTTATCGCAGCTACCGCCACCCGTGGGCGACTATCGCCGCCAGTATGACTAGATGCTGCGATAATCAGACCTGACACACACTTGTACGATACTGATGCACTTATCGGGCCTGCTTACCTGCTGTATCTGTGCCTCCTACACCTCGTATCTCCAGCCCTCATATATATACTGAATATATATATGTGCACCCTCTATCTCTACACACACTCTTGCAACATTTTTTAGACACTGATATTAGTGTAGTATTAATTATATATTGTGTATATTATATTTCACTAACTATACGTATATACCATATTAATGATATTTATGTTGCATATATAATATCAATTATATATATATATTTAATATATATATATGAATATTAATTCATAACATGTATATGTTATATTTAATACATGATATATAATACCTATATATGAATACATAATATATATATACTTATATATATATGAATTAATACATAACACATATATTAATACAAAATATATATGTATGCCATGCTGTTACATCCAAACTAAGTCGTCGATAAAAACTGTCGTCGAATTACAGCATTTTTGATCACGCCGTTAGCAAATTGTTCCGTTGGCTTCAAATCAGGCGAAAACGGAGGCCACCTCTTCACATTATGGATTTCAGAACCTACGAGGCAAAATATTGTATGAAAACTTAAAAGATATTCTCGGTGTATTTGACCTGGTGTATATCCCCAACTCCCCCATATGTCCCCAACAGCCCCCCCCCCCCAACTCCCACCCGTGTATCCCCCACCACACACACCCATTTCCCCCACCCACCCCATTTCCCCTACCCCCAATTCCCCCACACATCTCCACCCCCCCACCTGTATATCCTGACGTGGAGGGTGGCGAGTGTGGACAGCTCCCCCAGCACCTCCCCCACGGTGGTGTCGCCGTCCGCTGCGACCTGCTCCAGGGGCACCGCTCTCCAGTGCCGCAGCTGCAGGGCCCCTGTACAGCACAGCGTACAGTGTACAGTGTACAGCGGACAGTGTATAGTGTACAGTGCACAGTGTACAGCGTACAGTCTACAGCACACAACATACAGTCTACAGCACACAACACAAAGCATACAGCATGCAGCAAAGCACAGCACACATGTATATTCAGGGTCATATTCTTCGCAATACATGCATGGTGCTTCCTGTACGTGTGTGTGTGTGTGTGTGTGCTCTATAACCTCGTGAATCATTCTTTAAATACCCCCAACTACCCCTTAACCCCCAAAACTCATCTCAACTTACCCCAACCCTATCCCGAAACATGACTCCCCTCTCCAACCCCTCACCCCAACCCTCATCGCAACTCCCAACTTCTCCCTATATCCAATTCCTCACAATAATTTGAGCAACCTCACAATTTAAAACCCCTCACCTGTTCTCCCCAACCCTCACTCCCCCTTCCCATCATCCCTTTCATCCCAACCCCACTGCACTCCTCTCCCCACAACCCCTTTCACCCCACCTTTCAACCCCCATTTCCCTCATCCCTCCTTTCAAACCCCAACCCTCATAACACCCCAAAGGCCACAAAACCCCTCCTTCTAGCCTCACCTCCTTTTTTTGACCCCACAACCACAACACACATTGCCCTACCCTTCCAACCCTCTCACACTTCAAACCCATTCACCCCAACCCCCCTTACCCCAACCTCCTCACCCAGCTCCCCTATACCCCTTACCCCAACCTCATCACCCCAACCTCCTCACCCCGATCCCCAACTAGCAACACCCTGAACCCCTCACACCCCGGACCCCTCACACCCCGGACCCCTCACTCCAACACCCCAACACCTCACCCCCTCAACCAAACCCATCACTCCAATACCCCAACACTCAAACCCCCTCACCCCGGGCGTGGGGGGCCTCCTCCAGGAAGCCTATCTTGAGCAGGACAATGTGGAGGAGGTCGTCGAACCTCGCGCTGCTGGGGATGAGTGTGTAGCTGTCTACCTCAACCCGAGGGGACGCCTCCCCTCCTCCTCCCCCGCCTCCCCCACCGTCGGGGGTGGACGCCTGGCTCCCCGTGGGGACCGTCTCGATCACCACGTGGATGGGGAGGGACTTCATCCCTGTGGGGAAGAAGAGAAGTAATTAGTTACAGTATACAGTATAATATACTGTTTTTCGTGTGCGGTATACGGGGTACGTATACAGTATAATATACGGGGAACATGTGTAGTATACGGGGCACGTATATAGTAAACAGTTTAATTATAATCGGGGCACATGTGTAGTATACGGAGCACGTGTGCAGTATCAGTATAATATACGACGCACATATGTAGTATGCGGCGCACGTGTACAGTATACAGTATAATATACGTGGCACATGTGTAGTATACGGAGCACGTGTACAGTATACAGTATAATATACGGGGCACATGTGCAGTATGCGGCGCACGTGTACAGTATACAGTATAATATACGTGGCACATGTGTAGTATACGGAGCACGTGTGCAGTATACAGTATAATATACGGGGCACATGTGTAGTATATGGGGCACGTGTACAGTATACAGTATAATATACGGGGCACATGTGCAGTACACGGGGCACGTATACTGTCCTGTCTATTGATTGATATATACTCTACACTGTACGGCACTATAGCACAGATCTATATATAAGAGCATTATATTACATAGGAATGTAAGCACATCATAATATGCGGGAAACGGACATGTACCCATTGTACAGGTATAAAATACACCACACAGAGTAGTTGTCATTTATAGAACAGTATAAATAACCATGAATTGCGTCCTACTTCTCAGCAATACCTCAATTTTGGTTCATTTCTTCATTTCCGGCGAGTAGTGAAGAAATTCCACAATTTTAGGCAGCGTTTCAAGTTGAAAGAAAAAATGTCACCTGTACTAACCCCTCATTTGTCCCCCCCCCCCCACCGGCTAATTTCATCCTCTTTTACTCATAAGCAACTTTCCTTCATTCAATTAACCCCATCACTAAGTCCCTCCCCCCAACCTCCCCACATCCCTACACACACTCCCACTGCCCCCCATTACACCCCGAAAACGCCCAGCTGTATCCCCCAAACACACCCCCAATACAACCTAAAACCACCCAATACTCCAACCCCTCAAATACACCCCTCACTACCCTTCCAGCACACCCCCCAAACACTCCCCCCCATTACACCCCTACTACCCTCACTACAACACCCCTAATACCCTCACTACAACACCCCCCCAATACCCCCCCCAATACCCCCCCCCCTCTCCCCCCAAAAAAGTCAACACTTGTTTTTAATTCGACGGTCGGCGCAAAAGTGTGCAAGCACAGCCAAGATTTCCGTTAATTTCTGGGCCTTTGATTTTTGAAAGATCACTCGCGCGCCGCTGATTGGCTGACGCGCTGCACCTCTTGCACGTGGCTTGATTTTGTGCAGCCGTGAGTTAAATTTACGCTGACACTTGCAAAGTTAATAATTCCTTCGTTTTATGCAAGGAATTGAGTTGGGGATGTGAAGTTTAATTTTTGTTTAAGTTTTAGGTGATATGTTGTGTTGTTTACAGTATATTAATGATCATCAAAAACTGCACGCATCACCACACACACACACAACACGCACACACTCACACACACACCAACACACACACACACCAACACACACACACAAAACCAATCAACACAACTGGCGCCAGTTTGCCTGCACAAACCGAGCTTAATGAAGAGGCAGTTCTAACTGTGCAAACTGGCCTGATGTGTTGCACTTAGCTGTGTCAACTGGCAACGTCAACAGATAAGTTCAACTGATAAGTTCAACTCATCAGACAAATTTAACTGAAAAGTTCCCCCAACTAGTGAATTCAACCAGCAAATTCAACTGAAGAGTTCAACAGGAAGATCACACCGCCCGGGTCGGAAATTTGTTTTATAAAAGGAAAAATCTGCGCGTTTTGTGTCTTTTAACATACTTCTGTTGTGAGTGCAGGACTTGAGAACAATTACTTTAACCTGTACTAAATTATGGGGTAAAATTTAATATAATTTTGCCTTTTTCTTCTCTCAGATACTTGAAAGTTCTTGAATAACCCGGAGGAAGTGGCGAATAAAGATGATACTTATAGAAGGTTAAGATTATAAGGTTATAAGATTATAAGGTTATGAGATTATAAGATTATAAGATTATAAGATTATAAGATTATGAGATTATGAGATTATGAGATTATAAGGTTATAAGATTATAAGATTATAAGATTATAAGATTATAAGATTATGAGATTATAAGGTTATAAGATTATAAGATTATAAGATTATAAGATTATAAGATTATGAGATTATGAGATTATGAGATTATGAGATTATAAGGTTATAAGGTTATAAGATTATAAGATTATAAGATTATAAGATTATAAGATTATAAGATTATGAGATTATGAGATTATGAGATTATGAGATTATAAGGTTATAAGGTTATAAGATTATAAGATTATAAGATTATAAGATTATAAGATTGTAAGATTATAAGATTTTAAGATTTTAGGATTTTAAGATTATAAGATTATAAGTTAGTTTAAGCCTTCCTAACCGCTACAAAAAAAAAGAGCGTATCGAAGACAGGAAGGAGGAAGGCACCATATAGTATGGAGTTAAGGGAACGCGGAATCTGTGCAGAAATGGCACAGAAACAGTAAGATGAGGAAGAAGTTCAAAAGACAAGATCAAAGTTGAAGAAGAAAGTAGTAGGTGCTGAAGAACAGGACAGCAGGCAACCGAAAAAGATGGTCCGTAACAAAACAAAAACCTATTCTATTTTACCAAAAAGAAGGCCTACCTAACTTTCAGCTCGGGACCTCACATAGTCCCCCTGGGAGCGCTAATTCCCATAGATACAATAGTTGTATCCCCCTGAGGGGTGATGCTAATAGAAAGTGAGCATATAAGAGACAGGCGAAAGATATGGCATAGTCTGAGAGATTTCTAAATTTTTAGATCAGGCATTTCTTTAGAAATTCACAAGCCCTTCGGCTATTTCAATCCAATTTTTTCTACATCATCAAAAAGCGCCACGCAACTTCGATGAATTATTTGAAACTGTGACGGATATATTTGAGGAATTACAGATGTCACCATTGAACATTAGAATTATAGATGTCAGTATTGAACAAAATTTGGAATTAGAGATGTCAATATTGAACAATATTAGGAATTACAGATTTCAATATTGAACAATATTTGGAATTATAGATGTCAGTATTGAACAAAATTTGGAATTCGAGATGTCAATATTGAACAAAATTTGGAATTAGAGATGTCAATATTGAACAATATTAGGAATTACAGATGTCAACATTAAACATTTTCCAAACCTTGCCGCAATTAACGGAAGAGGTTATTTAAGCTGACGTTGGCCCCAATTTCAACATCTGTCAAAAGCAGAACTAGAAAGGACTGGAATTTTTTCAAATTCCATTCAGATCTCTGAGAAGTTGAAGAATAAATTTAGAATAAAATTCATAAATAAATAAAAATTAAATAAATAAAATTTGATAAATTGAAGAATAAATTAACTATGAATAAGTAAATAAAGTAGAACATATGTTTCTTTTGTTGATGTATTATCAATTTCGTGTATTTAATCACAATGTAGAGTTCGCGATTTGTTTTTTATGTTATTGAAAATATTATTCTTTGATATTTATACATCGTCAATTTCATGTACGGAATTGCTGAATAAAAATTATCTTTTTGTTACAAGCCGTAGTTGTGCAAGCATCTTTTCAAAAAGACTCACAAATATTTTCTAGTAAATATTGATGTGGACCAACCATTGATTGCTTATAAATTGATTTTAGTCTCCCTTTGCTGCAAAAAAGATGCTCAAAGAGAGAAAGGATGAAGGCACCATTCAGTAAGGAGTTAAGGGAACGTGGAATCTATGCACAGAGGGAGTTTCCACACTAGATCCCGTGCACATAGAAACAGTAAGATAAGAAGGACGGTTATGAAACAAGATCAAAGTTGAAGAAGAAAGTAGTAGGTGCTGAAAAACAGGACAGCAGTGAACCGAAAAAAAAAATGATCCTGAACCAAAGATAAACCTAGGTTATTTTAACAAAAAGAAGGACTACCTAACTCTCAGCTCAGGACTTCACATGTTCCCCCTGGGAGCGCTAATTCCCATAGTCCTCCTGAGGGGAGGAGTATTAGATAAATAGTCGTAAATTATATAAATTTACTTAATATTTATGGTATGTCTATAAATAAGTTATAGAACAATAGAAGATTAGATAAAAAGAAGTAAATTAGTTAAATAGTAAATACTGATATGAACCAACTATTTCCGACCGGAAGGAGCATCAGCTAAATAACAAGTTAGTTCGTGCCTCACTAACCCCAACAGCGGTCATCCAAAGAGAGGAAGGGTGAACCCCCAATTTAGTACTGAGCTGAAGGAACGGGGAATCTATGCACAAGGTGTGTTCCCACACAAAATCCCCTGAGCATAAAAACAGTAAGTTGAGAAGGAAGGTTAGGAAGAGGGAGAAAGGGAAAGGAGAGTGAGGGAATAGAGAGAGGTAGAGGGTTGAGAGAGTGAGGATAAGTAGAGAAAGGGAGGGAAGGGAGAGGGGGGGGGGAGGGGAGAGAGACACACCGCTTGTTTAGAAGAAAGAGTTACGAAAGAGCACCTAATCTCCGACTTACTGAGAACGAATTCCGTATAACAAATTCTGCTAAGCCTATCTGGCGCTGGGAACTTTATTGCAGGCCTGTTTTGTGCGGCGCTTCATGAATTGTGAGCCGTCATTATGACGGGGTTTGGGGGGTGAGATGGGTTTGGGGTTGATGGGGGTTGGGAGAGGGGGCTATGAGAGAGTTAAGGGGGGTTTGGGGTTGATGGGGGTTTGGAGAGGGGGTTATGAGAGAGTTAAGGGGGGTTTAGGGTTAATGGGGGTTGGGAGAGGGGTTATGAGGGAAAGTTAAGGGGGGTTTGGGATTGATGGGGGTTGGGAGAGGGGGTTATGAGGGAGAGTTAAGGGGGGTTTGGGGTTGATGGGGGTTGGGAGAGGGGGGTTATGAGGGAGAGTTAAGGGGGGTTTGGGGTTGATGGGGGTTGGGAGAGGGGGTTATGAGGGATAGTTAAGGGGGGTTTGGGGTTGATGGGGTTTGGGGTTGATGGGGGTTGGGAGAGGGGGTTATGAGGGAGAGTTAACGGGGGTTTAGAATTAATGTTGGTTGGGAGAGGGGGTTATGAGGGAGGGTTAAAGGGGGTTTTAGGGGTTGAGAGGGGATAAAGGGGTTCTGGGAGGGTAATGAGGGAGGATTGAGTAGAGGTTAAGGGTTGGGGGTTTGGGGTTAAGGGGGGGGGGGGGTTTGAAGTATTATGAAGGGTTGAGGTGGGCCAGAGGTTGGCGGATGAACATTCTCTCCAAGGTTTATTTTTATTGGGGGGGGGCCGATGGGGGTATCTATATATATATATATATATATATATTTGCGAGAGGTAAATTATGCTATAACTTCGAAATTAACAGTAACTTATAATATAATAATTCAAATTGAGGAATTTCTTACCCTCCCCCCCTATCCAGGGGGTAAGAGGGGAAGCTGGCGTATTTGTCTCCCTATTTATGGGGTAAATAATAATACAATTATACAATTGGTAAAAAGGAATAATAATAATAATAATAATAATAGTAGTAGTAGTAGTAATGATAGTTATTCAAGTACCGATAAGATCTGTAAAAAAAAATAAAAACAAAGAAGACGAAGGAAAAGGCGAATTAGAAAACAGTGAAAAGAAATCGAACAAAAACAAAACAGCATATCCAGGCTCTGCTGGCAGAGAGGACCCCTTACCTCATCGTAAAGTTCTGTGTTATTTTCGAATAAATATAAACTGCTTCCATAATATTATATAGGAACCATTGAAATTCTTTGCCATTTTGAAATAATTTCCATAGCTTCCATAATGTTACCCATGTATACAGCATTGACGTTCTGTGTTATTATAAATAATTTCTAACTGCTGCTATAATATTATATAAATAGCATTGAAGTTCTTTGCTATTTCGAAACAATTTCCATTTATATCCACAATGTTATAAAGATAGTATTTCTCTCTGACATCAATGCAATAAAATACATAAATAAAAAACATTACCATTCAAAAATACTTATATGCGTACCTAGAACAGCCGACGTTAGGTCTCAAGACGTCAATCAAGTAGAATGAAGTATTATTATTATTATTTTATGCTTGATAATTTTAGAAAATGTAACATTTTAAATCCTAAATATTCATTAAGAGATTAGATTAGATTATTAGTTAGTTTAAGCCTTCCTATCCTCAATAAATGAGATCCAAAGAGAGGAAGGAAGAAGGCACTATTTAGTATGGAGCTAAGGGAACGCGGAATCTATGCAGAAAGGACCAGAAACAGTAAGATGAGAAAGAAGTTCATGAAACAAGACCAAAGTTGAAGAAGAAAGTAGTAGGTGATGAAAAACAGGACAGCAGTGAACCGAAAAAAGATGGTCCGTAACAAAACAAATTCCTATTCTATTTACAAAAAGAAGGGCTACCTAAATTTTAGCTCGGGCCCTCACATCTTCCCCTGGGAGCGCTAATTCCCACAGATACAATAGTTGTGTCCCCCTGAGGGGTTTTCTTGAGGAGAAATTAACGCATGTTAATAACGATGGTTAACGAGTCTTGTTCTTCAGTGAAGCGAAATGGATATCATGATTTATACATCCATATATATATATATATACATATATATAAGTTAAATATATATTTATATATATATATATATGTAGTAATGTATATATAATATATATGTAAAACACGGCAAAATGGAATGAATAAGATAAATATAGAGCACAGACATGTATACACAAATACATTTGTATATTCATTCTATTATTCACAATCACTCAAGAGACCGGTTTTATAGTTAACTGTAACCTATATTTATTTAATTCCTCAAGCATTATGTTCAAATAAGTCTACATGATTAATATACATAATTGTTATAGTGTACTCCAACGTCAACCGTCACTCTTGGAAGATCGTATTTTTAAATTTTTAATACTATACAATTTTGGACGGCTTATATGAAATTACTTGCGCTGTCATTGGAAGTAGGTATTTCAAAACCTTGACCGCAACGTGCGCCACCGGTGGTACACGGAGGTGATTTTCACAATGCTGCTGACCGACCAGTAGTCGCAAACACAATTTCCATAAATACTTAATCGAAGCTAAATGAAGGCACGATCCAGGTCATGTTTGCTATTTACAAACTTGCTCACTAGCAGAATGGACTTTGAATTTGGAGTTGAATATTGAACTTCAGTTTTACCAGCAGCAGTCGAAATGTTAAAAAATTAATTAGTTAAGATTAATTAGGGTTAATTAACATATAAACCCCCCTGCCATCGAAGATCCAACCCTCAAAATCCACCACTTGAGACAAAACAAAAAATCGACAAAAAGTCTGCGGGTGCCGCGCGCCACATTTCGCCACTCGACTTTTTATCAGTTTTTAATTTTTTGGGAATATGAGTTGAAGTTTGCAGGTTTTTTGGAGCCAAAAAGGAGCAGAAGACGCAGCGCTCATTGGAGTCTAATTAAAGAGAATTAGCGGCCACTCAAGACTTGGAGTTTGGTGATCCAGCGCGCGCGTCACCATTGTTTTTAATTAGGAAACGCGCATGCGCACGCGCGATAACGCGCACCGTGGGGGGGGGGGTGCTCAGAAGACACCGGGGGGGGGGGGTGCTCAGAAGACACCGGGGGAGGGGCTGGGGGTACATTTTGAGCAATTGCTATTCTCTAGAACAGTAAGTTACTTAATAGTTACTTGCTTAATTACTTAGAACTTATTTAATCGTTACTTAATAGTAAGTTAGAATATTAAGTAGTAAACATTTATTATTCTTTAGAATGGTAAGTAGCAGAAAGAATTTATTATTCTTTAGAATAATTAGTTGTATGAATTTACTACTTTTTTAGAATAATTAGTTGTGACAATTCACTATTCGTAGGAATAGTTATTAGTAGTAAGCATTTACTAATTTTAGAAAAGTAGCAGTAAGCATCCACTATTTTTTAGAAGAATAACTACTTATTGTTCATTATGTCCTACAATATACAGTATGTCCCACAATATACGGTATGTCCTACAATGTACATTGTACAGTATGTCCCACAACGTACGGTGTGTCCCACAATATACAGTATGTCCTACAATGTACAGTATGTCCTACAATATAAAGTTTGTCCCACAATATACAGTATGTCCCACAATGAACTGTATGTCCCACAATGTACAGTATGTCCCACAATGTACAGTATGTCCCACAATATACAGCATGTCCCACAATATACAGTATGTCCCACAATATACAGTATGTCCCACAATATACAGTATGTCCCACAATATACAGTATGTCCCACAATATACAGTATGTCCCACAATATACAGCATGTCCCACAATATACAGCATGTCCCACAATATACAGCATGTCCCACAATATACAGTATGTCCCACAATATACAGTATGTCCCACAATATACAGTATGTCCCACAATATACAGCATGTCCCACAATATACAGCATGTCCCACAATATACAGTATGTCCCACAATATACAGTATGTCCCACAATATACAGTATGTCCCACAATATACAGTATGTCCCACAAAACCCGAACCGGGTATTTATTTTCCCGTGTCAGTAATACCATCATAATCAGTAATACCTTTTCTATAGGTTAATTTTGAAGGCTAATTTTGCTAGAAATTAAATGCTGATGATATTCTTATGATGGTATTGCTGGTACGGGAAAATAATTACCCGGTTCCGGTTTTGAGGGACATACTGTACAGAACCCGTTGCAGAAAATATCGCGTTACAATAGAGTACAACACACAACGCGTTACAACGCGCAATAGGCCTGACGTAAGTTTAATCCAGATCCCCCCTCCCCCTCATCTCCCCCCCCCCTCGCCCCCCCCCCCCCCCCCCCGCAGATAGAGCAGATTAGACGCTGTGTACCGACCGCGTCTCCTTATCTGCCTTATCAGCGCCGGACAATTGCCCGATAGCGGCCAGTCGATGGTGACCGATGATACTGGCTTAAGCGATGTTGCCCCATCCCCCTTGCCCCACCCCTCCTGTCCCTTGCCCCATTTCTTTTGCCACATTTCTTTGTTTTTTTTCCCCTTGACCCATTTCTTTCTTGCCCCCAATGCCCCATCCCTCCTGTCCCTTGCCCCATTTCTTTCTGCGTTTGGCCCATTCCTTTTACGCTTGCCCCATATCCCATTGCCCCACCCCTTTCTTGCCCCCCATGGGGCTTAAAGTCTAAGTATATGGTCGGATTAGCGTTAACTATGGTGATTAGCGTTAACTATGGTGATTAGCGTTAACTATGGTGATGAGCGTTAACTATGGTGATTAGCGTTAACTATGGTGATTAGCGTTAACTATGGTGATGAGCGTTAACTATGGTGATGAGCGTTAACTATGGTGATGAGCGTTAACTATGGTGATGAGCGTTAACTATGGTGATGAGCGTTAACTATGGTGATGAGCGTTAACTATGGTGATGAGCGTTAACTATGGTGATCAGCGTTAACTATGGTGATCAGCGTTAACTATGGTGATCAGCGTTAACTATGGTGATCAGCGTTAACTATGGTGATCAGCGTTAACTATGGTGATGAGCGTTAACTATGGTGATGAGCGTTAACTATGGTGATTAGCGTTAACTATGGTGATGAGCGTTAACTATGGTGATGAGCGTTAACTATGGTGATTAGCGTTAACTATGGTGATGAGCGTTAACTATGGTGATCAGCGTTAACTATGGTGATGAGCGTTAACTATGGTGATGAGCGTTAACTATGGTGATTAGCGTTAACTATGGTGATTAGCGTTAACTATGGTGATGAGCGTTAACTATGGTGATGAGCGTTAACTATGGTGATGAGCGTTAACTATGGTGATTAGCGTTAACTATGGTGATTAGCGTTAACTATGGTGATGAGCGTTAACTATGGTGATGAGCGTTAACTATGGTGATGAGCGTTAACTATGGTGATGAGCGTTGACTATGGTGATGAGCGTTAACTATGGTGATGAGCGTTAACTATGGTGATTAGCGTTAACTATGGTGATTAGCGTTAACTATGGTGATGAGCGTTAACTATGGTGATGAGCGTTAACTATGGTGATGAGCGTTAACTATGGTGATTAGCGTTAACTATGGTGATGAGCGTTAACTATGGTGATGAGCGTTAACTATGGTGATTAGCGTTAACTATGGTGATGAGCGTTAACTATGGTGATTAGCGTTAACTATGGTGATGAGCGTTAACTATGGTGATGAGCGTTAACTATGGTGATGAGCGTTAACTATGGTGATGAGCGTTAACTATGGTGATGAGCGTTAACTATGGTGATGAGCGTTAACTATGGTGATTAGCGTTAACTATGGTGATGAGCGTTAACTATGGTGATGAGCGTTAACTATGGTGATGAGCGTTAACTATGGTGATTAGCGTTAACTATGGTGATGAGCGTTAACTATGGTGATTAGCGTTAACTATGGTGATCAGCGTTAACTATGGTGATTAGCGTTAACTATGGTGATTAGCGTTAACTATGGTGATTAGCGTTAACTATGGTGATTAGCGTTAACTATGGTGATGAGCGTTAACTATGGTGATTAGCGTTAACTATGGTGATTAGCGTTAAATATGGTGATGAGCGTTAACTATGGTGATTAGCGTTAACTATGGTGATTAGCGTTAACTATGGTGATTAGCGTTAACTATGGTGATTAGCGTTAACTATGGTGATGAGCGTTAACTATGGTGATTAGCGTTAACTATGGTGATTAGCGTTAACTATGGTGATTAGCGTTAAAAATGGGGCCTAACTTTAACTCCTCACAAGATACGTAAGACTAATCTAACCAAACGTTGGACCATGAGTAGTAGAAAAAAAGTAGTTATTTGTTACAGAAAATTTTTTACATGTACAGCGGTGTTCCCAGCGACGTTGGATGACCAGCGATCCGGAACTGGATAAAGAAAATGCATCGCTGTAATCGCTGCATAACTGGAGACCTACACAATAATTATAGTAAACTGCAGTAACATCGGCAACCATCTTTGTGAAGCTAAAAAATTCTTCCAAGTCACGTTTCATCGCAAGTTTATTGTTTGTTTTATAATAGTGGCAAATGGTGACGTTGTTTGAACAGTGAAAGTTGGTTTTGTCGTTGAAATAAATATGAGCGGTGTTCAGATATGAGTAATGGCGATCTACACGGCACACAAACGTAAAACAAACCCCACCCGTTAAATGGCCGTTAATTGTCCGTTAAATGGCCGTTAATTGCCCGTTAAATGGCCGTTCGAGAGGGGTACAATGAGCATTAATTAACCAAGTAAACGGATAATTATACAATGGATATGGTGAGTGGATAGTCAATCAATTGTGTCTAGCCAGCCAATCAATTGTGTGTTGCCAGCCAATCAAATCAATTGTGTGTTGCCAGCCAATCAATTGTGTGTTGCCAGCCAATCAATTGTGTTACCAGCCAATCAATTGTGTTTAGCCAGCTCAAAAATCACGCACTCAACTTAAGTCATAAATAATGCCTAATTATTCATTTCGACAGTAAGACTTAACTAATTCGGCACCTAAACGAAGAATGACATCTGTAGTCCATTTCGACCAATCAGAGCGCGGCTGCCGTGATGGGACGGTGGTGGTGGTGGTGGTGACGTCATCATGCCATTCTCAACCCCTCCCCCCCTCCATTCGTATGCCCTCACTTCCCCCTATTTCTGCTTCCCCTCCCACTCCCCTCACCGTAATTAAGCCTTTCCCCCTCCCTATATCCCCCCTCTGCTCCGTCATTGTAGCCACCTGCTACTTTTTCATTGTGCTTACCCCCTTCTCTCTCACCCCTCTCCCCCACCCCCCCCCGCCTTTATAACCCCCCTCACCCCCATACACCCCATCCTCATAACCCCCCCCGTCTTTATAACCTCCTCACCCCCACAACCCCGCTTATATACCCCCATGATCTCACAGCCTATGCCCCAGCGAGGGCCTACGGCAAAACCCCGCGTACTGCCTAATATTTAAAAAAAAAATTTTTAATACGCGTTATAGCTAAATTCGAGGTGTGTAACTACACACCTGCAGCTACACACCTGCCACACTCTCACTGAATCTCTGTCTTACTTCGTGCTTTCTGTCGCTGAGTGTTGATTGTGCGTGCGTGTGTGCGCGTGTTTGTACGTGGGTGTGTACGCGTGCTTGTTCATGTGTATGAGTGTTTGTTCATGTGTGTACGCGTGTTTGTGTACGTGTATATTCGAGAGTTTTTATGCGCGTGTGTATGTATGTGCTTGTACGTGTACGTGTACGCGCGCATGTGCGAGTGTTTGGGTGTGCGTGTGTGGACGCGTGCGTGTATGTGTGTGCCTGTGTGTGAGAGAGAGACCACACACGCCGTGTACACAGATCACGCACACAACACGAGTGTTTGTGCAGTAAACAGCTCACCGGACAGCCTGTCTACAGCGTCCAGGTGTTTCCCCCCCCGTGGGGGGAGGAAGGGGGTTAAATCATCCCCAACGACCCACAAAATCACACAACACCCCAATAAGACTCTTTTTATGTCCCCATACATCCCCCAACATCCCCCAACATCCCACAACATCCCACAACATCCCCCAACACCACCCAACATCCCCAACACCTGGCGGTAACATCAGCTGGGCGGCCATAATCCGCCATAAGGCGGCGATGATAAGCCTTATCTGCGATGACGGTCGTCCTATCTATTAGCGCTGGTGCTAATCAGCCTCGTTATACCGATATAACATTGTTCCACCACACCACCACCATACCATTATTATACCTCCCTACGTACCACACCACCACCATACCCAAATTGCACCATTACCACACCACCACCACACCACCACCATACCATTATTATACCTCCCTACGTACCACACCACAACCATACCCAAATTGCACCATTACCACACCACCACCACACCACCACCATACCATTATTATACCTCCCTACGTACCACACCACCACCATATTACCACCATACCCAAATTGCACCATTACCACACCACCAGCACACCACCATGACTGGAAATGCACCCACCACCACCATTCCACCACCACACCACCACACCATCACCATTTCACCAACGCAGGCCGAGTGAATACAAACCCCCTCAAAGGTCTACAAAAGAGGGGGAGGAGGGAGGGGCAAGTAAGGGGGTGGGGGTGAGGAAAGGATGCGGGGGGTGAGGAGGGGGGGGGGAGGAGGAGGTAAGGGGATTAACAGCGCTCCTGTAGCGCGGATTAAGCAGCTCCAGGAAAGGATTTATCGTAATCCGCAAGTATGGTGCCGCTCTGTGGCGCCGGATTTTGTTGCTGAACTTTGCGACCTGCTCAAGGTGGTAGTGAGTGGGTGAGTACTTGGTAGGTGAGTAGTTGGTAGGTGAGTAGGTGGTAGGTGAGTAGGTGGTAGGTGAGTAGGTGGTAGGTGAGTAGGTGGTAGGTGAGTAGGTGGTAGGTGAGTAGGTGGTAGGTGAGTAGGTGGTAGGTGAGTAGGTGGTAGGTGGTAGGTGAGTAGGTGGTAGGTGAGTGAGTAAGTAAGTAGGTGATACGTGGTAGGTGAGTAGGCGAGTAGGTGAGTAGGTGTGGGTAGGTGGTAGGTGAGTAGATGAGTAGATGAGTAGATGAGTAGATGAGTAGATGAGTAGATGAGTAGATGAGTAGATGAGTAGATGAGTTGATGAATAGGCGAGTAGGTGAGTAGGTGAGTGGGTGAGTGGGTGAGTGGGTGAGTGGGTGAGTGGGTGAGTGGGTGAGTGGGTGAGTGGGTGAGTGGGTGAGTGGGTGAGTGGGTGAGTGGGTGAGTGGGTGAGTGGGTGAGTGGGTGAGTGGGTGAGTGGGTGAGTGGGTGAGTGGGTGAGTGGGTGAGCGGGTGAGCGGGTGAGCGGGTGAGCGGGTGAGCGGGTGAGCGGGTGAGCGGGTGAGCGGGTGAGCGGGTGAGTGGGTGAGTGGGCGAGTGGGTGAGTGGGTGAGTGGGTGAGTGGGTGAGTGGGTGAGTGGGTGAGTGGGTGAGTGGGTGAGTGGGTGAGTGGGTGAGTGGGTGAGTGGGTGAGTGGGTGAGTGGGTGAGTGGGTGAGTGGGTGAGTGGGTGAGTGGGTGAGTGGGTGAGTGGGTGAGTGGGTGAGTGGGTGAGTGGGTGAGTGGGTGAGTGGGTGAGTGGGTGAGTGGGTGAGTGGGTGAGTGGGTGAGTGGGTGAGTGGGTGAGTGGGTGAGTGGGTGAGTGGGTGAGTGGGTGAGTGGGTGAGTGGGTGAGTGGGTGAGTGGGTGAGTGGGTGAGTGGGTGAGTGGGTGAGTGGGTGAGTGGGTGAGTGGGTGAGTGGGTGAGTGGGTGAGTGGGTGAGTGGGTGAGTGGGTGAGTGGGTGAGTGAGTGAGAGGTGAGTAGGTGAGTAGGTGTGGGTAGATGAGTAGGTGTGGGTAGATGAGTAGGTGTGGGTAGATGAGTAGGTGTGGGTAGATGAGTAGGTGTGGGTAGATGAGTAGGTGTGGGTAGATGAGTAGGTGTGGGTAGATGAGTAGGTGTGGGTAGATGAGTAGGTGTGGGTAGATGAGTAGGTGTGGGTAGATGAGTAGGTGTGGGTAGATGAGTAGGTGTGGGTAGATGAGTAGGTGTGGGTAGATGAGTAGGTGTGGGTAGATGAGTAGGTGTGGGTAGATGAGTAGGTGTGGGTAGATGAGTAGGTGTGGGTAGATGAGTAGGTGTGGGTAGATGAGTAGGTGTGGGTAGATGAGTAGGTGTGGGTAGATGAGTAGGTGTGAGTAGGTGAGTAGGTGTGAGTAGGTGAGTAGGTGTGAGTAGGTGTGGGTAGGTGAGTAGGTGTGAGTAGGTGAGTAGGTGGTAGGTGAGTAGGTGGTAGGTGAGTAGGTGGTAGGTGGTAGGCGAGTAAGTGGTAGGTGAGTAAGTGGTAGGTGAGTAAGTGGTAGGTGAGTAGGTGGTAGGTGAGTAGGTGGTAGTTGAGTAGTTGGTAAGTGAGTAGGGAGTAGGTGATAGGTGAGCAGGTGGTTGTTGGTAGGTGAGTAGGTGATAGGTGAGCAGGTGGTTGTTGGTAGGTGAGTAGGTGATAGGTGAGTAGGTGATAGGTGAGTAGGTGATAGGTGAGTAGGTGATAGGTGAGTAGGTGGTAGGTGAGTAGGTGGTAGGTGAGTAGGTGGTAGGTGAGTAGGTGGTAGGTGAGTAGGTGGTAGATGAGTAGGTGGTAGATGAGTAGGTGGTAGGTGAGTAGGTGGTAGGTGAGTAGGTGGTAGGTGAATAGGTGGTAGGTGAGTATGTGGTAGGTGAGTAGGTGGTAGGTGAGTAGGTGGTAGATGAGTAGGTGGTAGGTGAGTAGGTGGTAGGTGAGTAGGTGGTAGGTGAGTAGATGATAGGTGAGTAGGTGGTAGGTGAGTAGGTGGTAGGTGAGTAGGTGGTAGGTGAGTATGTGAGTAGGTGGTAGGTGTGGGTAGGTGAGTAGACGTCGGTAGATGGTAGGCGTGGGTAGGTGAGTAGACGTGGGTAGGTGGTAGGTGAATGTAGGTAAAGCTGGAGGTGTTCAAGTAAGTTGTGAAGGTGGTAGGTGGTAAATATATGGTAGAGCACCAGTAGAAGTCTAGATGGCAGCCATCACCACACGTCCCTTGATAAATTGCCACCATCACCACCCGTCACCTGATAAATTGCCACCATCACCACCTGTCCCCTGATAAATTGCCACCATCACCACCTGTCCCCTGATAAATTGCCACCATCACCACCCGTCACCTGATAAATTGCCACCATCACCACCTGTCCCCTGATAAATTGCCACCATCACCACCCGTCACCTGATAAATTGCCACCATCACCACCTGTCCCCTGATAAATTGCCACCATCACCACTCGTCACCTGATAAATTGCCACCATCACCACCCGTCACCTGATAAATTGCCACCACCACCACCTGTCCCCTGATAAATTGCCACCATCACCACCCGTCACCTGATAAATTGCCACCATCACCACCCGTCACCTGATAAATTGCCACCATCACCCCCCGTCACCTGATAAATTGCCACCATAACCACCCGTCACCTGATAAATTGCCACCATCACCACCCGTCACCTGATAAATTGCCACCATCACCACCCGTCACCTGATAAATTGCCACCATCACCACCCGTCACCTGATAAATTGCCGCCATCACCACCCGTCACCTCATAAATTGCCACCATCACCACCTGGTATCATCACTCATCACCCACACAGACTCACCTGCTGCTTTAAGTAGGTGATGCCAGCCAAAGAAATTTTTTTTATCTTCTATTTTTTCAATTTCCCTTCCGTTATCATCGTCTGTTCTCATCTCCTCTTCATCAGCTAAGCTTCCGTTATCATCGTCTGTTCTCATCTCCTCTTCATCAGCTAAGCTTCTGAGGTCTCGTACTTTTATCAAACTTTTTATCGCTTTGCTTGATTCGCCTGTTTTGTTGTTGTTTTCGTCGCAATTCTCGGTTCCTTCTATTTTCGTATTTGTTTCGTTGTTTTCTACTTGGCTTTTGGTTTCGCTGAACTTCAGGAAGCGTAGTACTTCTTTTAATGCCTTGTTCATCGTCAGTCTCGTCTCCCCTGTCTGCGCGCTGTTTTCCATTTCTTCTTCTTCGTCTTCTTTTTCCATTCCATCTTCCATTCTATCTTCCGTTCTGTCTTCCGTTCTCTCTTCCGTTCTCTCTTCCATTCTCTCTTCCATTCTCTCTTCCATTCTCTCTTCCATTCTCTCTTCCATCCTTTCTTCCATTCTTTCTTCCATTCTTTCTTTCTCTTCTTCTGTGGGGCTAAGTTCAAGTTTTCTTCGTTTTGCTAAGTCGTCTTCCAGTCTGGCGGGTAAGTTACTTTCCGCTAAGACGTCTAATGTGTCCCATACGTTACTTTCCGTTAAGACGTCGTCCAGTCTGTCACGAAAGTTACTTTTCGCCAAGACGTCTAATGTGTCCCATAAGTTGTCTTTCGTTAAGACGTCGTCTGTTGCGCCCTGCAAGTTACTTTCCGCTAAGACGTCGTCCATTCTACCCTCCAAGTGCACCTCTGGAGCCACTTCTGAACTTAAGTCATTTTCTTCTTCTTCTACATCAAAGTTTTCTCTCATTCTTCCGTATTCATTTTCTACGATTTCTTCTCTAGGAGGTTCTGAGAGAAAACACGCTTCAGAAGGCATTTTGCACTACAAATTAAATAGCTCAATTAAGTTAAGTGGTTTAAATAGGCTCAATGGAAAGCAAAACGGCAGAATTCGATACAGATTCTTATCGATCTTGCAAAAAACAGGCTTTTCGAGATGTGTTTTTTTACAAAAAAGATATTTAATATCGTTCAAGTCCTCATCACTTATGATTAACTCAATGCGCTGTTATGAAGGTGTAATTTCTTCGATGGTTCGGAAACAAGCTGCAAGAAAACTTCATTCACAATTGAAATTCCACAATTCAGTCACGGCAGCGACAACAACACACGTGCACACCCCACCTCGTCCAATTCGACACTGAAGCTCGGATGCGGGTACACCGCTACCTGCAGGTCGGCAACACCAAAACAAACAATTCTTTTTATTCGAAGATATCATTATTGTTTTTGTTCGAAGTTTTCATTATTGTTGAAAGTTTGAACATTTATTTTGAACGAAACTAGTTTTATTTCAATTAAACCAAATACCAATACCTCGAAGCATCTGTTAGCGTATAAAAATTTTGTGAAAAGTTAGATGCAGGTATTTGTAATTAATGTTTAAGTTACTCTAACCTATTCTCCTCTCTAATGTGCTCCATAATTTCACCTCACTCCAATCCCCACTCTAATCCACTCCATAAGTGATACATTCTCCTCCCATTCCCACTCTCCACTTTAATCTGCCTCATAATGTCCCCCCCCCACTCCACTCCCCTCTCTAATACACTGCATAAGTTCACTCTATCCCACTCCCCACTCTAATCCACTCCATAAGTTCACCCAACCCCCCTCTAATCCACTCCATAAGTTCACCCAACCCCACTCTAATCCACTCCGTAAGTTCACCCAACCTCACTCTAATCCATTCCATAAGTTCACCAAACCCCACTCTAATCCACTCCGTAAGTTCACCCAACCTCACTCTAATCCATTCCATAAGTTCACCAAACCCCATTCTAATCCACTCTATAAGTTCACCCAACCCCACTCTAATCCACACCGTAAGTTCACCCAACCCCACTCTAATCCATTCCATAAGTTCACCCAACCCCACTCTAATCCACTCCATAGTTCACCAAACCCCACTCTAATCCACTCCATAAGTTTACCCAACCCCACTCTAATCCACTCCATAAGTTCACCCAACCCCACTCTAATCCACTTCATAAGTTTACCCAACCCCACTCTTATCCATTCCATAAGTTCACCCAACCCCACTCTAATCCACTCCATAAGTTCACCCAACCCCACTCTAATCCACTCTATAAGTTTCTCAACCCCCCCCCCCCTACCCTCTCTAATCTGCTCCGTAAGGTCCCCCTGCCCCATTCCCCACTCTAATCCACTCCGCAAATCCCCACGCCATATCCCACTCTAATCCCCGGCCTCGAAGGCTTCCCAATCCCCTTTATCCGCGGCGTTATCAATCCCTACAGCCCTAATCCCCACTGAGCCGATTAAATCCCCCTCCTCCCCCTCCCCCCCTCCCCCTCATTCAGCCAGCTCAGCTCCCCCTCCCCCCCCCCCGCTGTGGGGGCTGCCTGCTTCTTTGTGTTTGTTGGTTGTTGTGTTGTGAGTGGTGGTGAGTGGTGGTGAGTGGTGTGTGAGTGGTGTGTGAGTGGTGTGTGAGTGGTGTGTGAGTGGTGTGTGGTGTGTGAGTGGTGTGTGAGTGGTGTGTGGTGTGTGAGTGGTGTGTGAGTGGTGTGTGGTGTGTGAGTGGTGGTGAGTGGTGTGTGGTGTGTGAGTGGTGTGTGAGTGGTGTGTGGTGTGTGAGTGGTGGTGAGTGGTGTGTGAGTGGTGTGTGAGTGGTGTGTGGTGTGTGAGTGGTGTGTGAGTGGTGTGTGGTGTGTGAGTGGTGTGTGAGTGGTGTGTGGTGTGTGAGTGGTGGTGAGTGGTGTGTGAGTGGTGTGTGAGTGGTGTGCGGTGTGTGAGTGGTGAGCGGTGTGTGAGTGGTGTGTGAGTGGTGAGTGGTGTGTGAGTGGTGTGCGGTGTGTGAGTGGTGAGCGGTGTGTGAGTGGTGTGTGAGTGGTGGTGAGTGGTGTGTGAGTGGTGTGTGAGTGGTGTGCGGTGTGTGAGTGGTGAGCGGTGTGTGAGTGGTGTGTGAGTGGTGAGTGGTGTGTGAGTGGTGTGCGGTGTGTGAGTGGTGAGCGGTGTGTGAGTGGTGTGTGAGTGGTAAGTGGTGTGTGAGTGGTGAGCGGTGTGTGAGTGGTGAGCGGTGTGTGAGTGGTGGTGAGTGGTGTGCGGTGTGTGAGTGGTGTGCGGTGTGTGAGTGGTGTGTGAGTGGTGTGCGGTGTGTGAGTGGTGAGCGGTGTGTGAGTGGTGAGCGGTGTGTGAGTGGTGAGCGGTGTGTGAGTGGTGAGCGGTGTGTGAGTGGTGTGTGAGTGGTGAGTGGTGTGTGAGTGGTGAGCGGTGTGTGAGTGGTGAGCGGTGTGTGAGTGGTGGTGAGTGGTGTGTGAGTGGTGTGTGAGTGGTGAGCGGTGTGTGAGTGGTGAGCGGTGTGTGAGTGGTGAGCGGTGTGTGAGTGGTGAGCGGTGTGTGAGTGGTGAGCGGTGTGTGAGCGGTGTGTGAGTGGTGAGTGGTGTGTGAGTGGTGAGCGGTGTGTGAGTGGTGAGCGGTGTGTGAGTGGTGGTGAGTGGTGTGTGAGTGGTGTGTGAGTGGTGAGCGGTGTGTGAGTGGTGAGCGGTGTGTGAGTGGTGAGCGGTGTGTGAGTGGTGAGCGGTGTGTGAGTGAGCGGTGTATGACTGGGTTGTGAGTGGTTGGTGAGTGGTGAGTGTCGAGTGAGTGTTTCTTTTAATTTTTAACAAGACCCTATGACAGTTTCAGCATTGTGCAAAAATTCCACAACACTTCAAAATACTCCCAAAATGATCTCATGTTGTACAGCATTCATACACCCGTCATTTTCCAGCTTTAACACACCTGGGCGTGTACTCTGATGGTCTAATACATACCCCTGAGTGTATGAATTTTAGATGTCTAACTATAATCTCCAATAGAATTAGTTTGATGTTTGTAAACACTTACATGTATGATAATTCTTACACTTCACATTATTAATCCTCATATAATCTAGCGCGAGGCGTCTTCTTGCATGAATAAATAAACAAATATATAAATAAATAAATTAATTAATTAATGAAAAATAGATATATCAAGAGATGAACAAATAAATAAATAAATAAATGAAAAATAATAAATCAATAGATTAATATGTAAATCAATGAATAAATGAAAAATAAATAAATAGATGGGTGAAGAAATAAATATATAAACAAATATAAAATACATTTTTGTTCGCAATTTCAGCTATGTGATTACAATGGACCAGGTGTCTACATTTATAAAGAGTTGTGTATTGGTCGGTCCCTTTCTCCGTCACGCTTTTAACTCTGACCGCAACGTGGGCCACCGGTGGTACACGGAGGGGATTATCTTAATGCTGCTGATCAACCAGTAGTCATGAACTTTATTTCTATAAATAATTAATCAAAGCTTAATGAAGGCACGATCCAGTTCATGTTTGCCTTTCTCAACCTTGCGCACCACAATTGACGTTAAGAAAGAAAGAAAGAAGAAAAAAGAAAGAAAGAAGAAAAAAGAAAGAAAGAATAAAAAAGAAAGAAAGAAAGAAAAAGAAAGAAAAAACGTTTATTTCCAAGGACGTTGTCACATGAGATACATGCCAACATATTGGCTTTCAAAAGTTACTTAATATAGGACGTCCTAAAACAAAAGTTCCATACGAGGAGTACTAATTGACAAACTATCCGAGGTGTACAAATAGATAAACCATACGAAGCATGCTAATGAATTTGAGAAAAATATTAGACTTGTTTTGCCAATTACGGTAAAAGTGTTAAAAATGCTTAACACGTTAATCTTCATGGGTTATACCAGAGTTCAATATTTAATTAGATATGTAGCCAGTTTTCTTAAATTTATTACAGTTTTTATTTAAATCACCAGACGCGTGCCAATGTCAACCCATGTTAACCTATGTCAACCTATGTCAACCTATGTCAACCTATGTTAACCTATGTCAACCTATGTCAACCTATGTCAACCTATGTCAACCTATCTCAACCTATGTCAACCTATGTCAACCTATGTCAACCTATGTCAACCCATGTCAACTTATGTCAACCTAAGTCAACATTTGTTAACCTATGTCAACCTATGTCAACCTATGTCAACCTATGTCAACCTATGTTAACCTATGTCAACCTATGTCAACCTATGTTAACCTATGTCAACCTATGTCAACCTATGTTAACCTATGTCAACCTATGTCAACCTATATCAACCTATGTCAACCCATGTCAACTTATGTCAACCTAAGTCAACATTTGTTAACCTATGTCAACCTATGTCAACCTATGTCAACCTATGCCCCAACCTATGTCAACCTATGTCAACCTAAGTCAATAAAGACCTAAATCACAACACAGTACATAAGTACTGGGAAGTCAAAGTATGAGTACATTTTTTAATGCGTACTATGTACTAATTCTTTCTTCCCCCTCACCCCCCCCCCCCCCACGCTCCCCCTTCCCCCCAAGACAAGTCTGCTATAATCCCTCAATCAAAATCCTCTAGCACTAAATCCTCCTCAGTAATCCGGCTTATCTGTTCTCCCTAATTCGCTCCGCTCTGAAGCATCTCCAAAAATGTCTACCCCAACCTCTACCTCACCTTCTACCTGAACTTATGACAACGTATCTACTTTGATATCTACCTTAATTCTATACACAATATCTACCTTAATTCTAACCACAATATCTACCTGAACTCTTGCCCAAATATCTACCTGAACTTCTACTTCAGCATCTCTATAGGCACCTACTTCGCCACCTGCGTAGACGCTATCTAACGAATCATCTACTTCATACAACATTCACCATTCAACATTAACATTCACGTATGCCAATATTTACATCTAAGTATGAATCATTCTTAATACTGTTTGACTAATTCCAAACACCACCAACAAAATGAATAGTCACGTGTGGATTGATATATTTTTTAAAAGAATTTAAATAGAACCTTATCACTCAAGATTATTTATATGTAATGCATGTTATAACTAATCTTTCAAATGTTAAAACAACCCACGTATATACTGTACCTATGTACAGGCATTATTATTTATACAGGGGTCAACTATTGTACCTGCCACATGTGTATATACAATATATATATATATGTATTAAACATATATATTGTATATATATACATACATATATGTATGTGTATATATGTATACATATATATATATATATATATATACAGGTATCATCACATGTATATTAACAAACAAACAAACACACTACAACCCTCCCACGCAAATTTACAGCCATCATCATATATACAGGCATTAACCATTTAACAACACGTATATACACAGGTATCATCACACGTATATTAACAAACAAACCACAAACACCCCCTCCCCCTACCCAACTCCCCCCCCTTACACCCCCCGCAAAACCTCGCAAAACAAACAAGACATTTCAAGGCGTATTTCCAAAATTCGGAGACGCATTCAAAACTCGACCGGACCGCCGGCCGGAATGTGGGTTTTGAAGCCAGCACGGGTGCGCCTAATGAGGAGGCGCATTAGCTTGACTAATGAGGTGTTAAGGTGACAATCGCAACAATGGAGGTGAGGTCCCGTGTACCTGTGTGCAGGTGATTAGTGGGGCAGGTGTGCCTTGTGGGTGTGGGAACAGGTGTGGCGGCTGGTGTGTGTGTGTGTGTGTGTGTGCGTGCGTGTGTGTGTGTTGAATGTGTATGATCAAAAGTGTGTACGAATGAGGGAGTGTGTGCGTGTATGTGTGCGTGTGCGCGTATGAAAGTGAGAGTGTGTATGGAATGAGTATGTGTGTTTGTGGATATGAGCGTAAGTGTGTGTGAGAGTGTAAGTGTTTAAGTGTTTGTGAGTTGATTGTATGCGTGTAAGTGTGTGCGTGCGTGTCCTTGCTTGTTTGAGTGTGCATGTATGCGATCAAGTGCGCTCATGTACGTGTGTGTTTGTACACTGTAGTCGCACACATGTACACACACGGTAAGCAACACGCACACTTGTGAGGGTCGGCTGATATTGCAGGTGTTCGTTATCAGAAATAGCACAAACCCAATTACTAATTAATAAAAAGTATAAATATTAACTAATTAATAATATGGCGGTCTTGGGGGTCTGCTGTGGGGGTCGTGAGTGGCGACGCGAGTGGGGCACCGCAGACTTAAAGCTACTATAATGCGACGATAATTTACCGATAATGTAGCGTAAATCTACGGTAATGCGACGATAATGTGTCGATAATGTGGCATATATTAGAGATAATGCGACGATAATTCGGTGATAATTGGGAAAATCGGAGTTAATTCGACGATAATTCAACGATAATTCGACGACTATAAAATTAGACGCAAATCGGAGCCAATTTAACGATAATTAGTTTTAGATTTGCTGTATGAAATGAAGGTTTAATTAGAAGTTAATTACTCTAATTACTCGTGCGTCACAAATTAGGCGAGAGAAGGAAGTAGGGCACATCTTGTGTGCCGATGTGCGCGTAGTGTGCGGAAATGAGGGGTGAGGTGCGGAAATGAGGGGTGAGGTGCGGAAATGAGGGGTGAGGTGCGGAAATGAGGGGTGAGGTGCGGAAATGAGGGGTGAGGTGCGGAAATGAGGGGTGAGGTGCGGAAATGAGGGGTGAGGTGCGGAAATAAGGGGTGAGGTGCGGAAATAAGGGGTGAGGTGCGGAAATAAGGGGTGAGGTGCGGAAATAAGGGGTGAGGTGCGGAAATAAGGGGTGAGGTGCGGAAATAAGGGGTGAGGTGTGGAAATAAGGGGTGAGGTGCGGAAATAAGGGGTAAGGTGCGGAAATAAGGGGTGAGGTGCGGAAATAAGGGGTGAGGTGCGGAAATAAGGGGTGAGGTGCGGAAATAAGGGGTGAGGTGCGGAAATAAGGGGTGAGGTGCGGAAATAAGGGGTGAGGTGCGGAAATAAGGGGTGAGGTGCGGAAATAAGGGGTGAGGTGCGGAAATAAGGGGTGAGGTGCGGAAATGAGGGGTGAGGTGCGGAAATAAGGGGTGAGGTGCGGAAATAAGGGGTGAGGTGCGGAAATAAGGGGTGAGGTGCGGAAATAAGGGGAGAGGTGCGGAAATAAGGGGTGAGGTGCGGAAATAAGGGGTGAGGTGCGGAAATAAGGGGTGAGGTGCGGAAATAAGGGGTGAGGTGCGGAAATAAGGGGTGAGGTGCGGAAATAAGGGGTGAGGTGCGGAAATAAGGGGTGAGGTGCGGAAATAAGGGGTGAGGTGCGGAAATAAGGGGTGAGATGCGGAAATAAGGGGTGAGGTGCGGAAATAAGGGGTGAGGTGCGGAAATAAGGGGTGAGGTGCGGAAATAAGGGGTGAGGTGCGGAAATAAGGGGTGAGGTGCGGAAATGAGGGGTGAGGTGCGGAAATAAGGGGTGAGGTGCGGAAATAAGGGGTGAGGTGCGGAAATAAGGGGTGAGGTGCGGAAATAAGGGGTGAGGTGCGGAAATAAGGGGTGAGGTGCGGAAATAAGGGGTGAGGTGCGGAAATGAGGGGTGAGGTGCGGAAATAAGGGGTGAGGTGCGGAAATAAGGGGTGAGGTGCGGAAATAAGGGGTGAGGTGCGGAAATGAGGGGTGAGGTGCGGAAATAAGGGGTGAGGTGCGGAAATAAGGGGTGAGGTGCGGAAATAAGGGGTGAGGTGCGGAAATAAGGGGTGAGGTGCGGAAATAAGGGGTGAGGTGCGGAAATAAGGGGTGAGGTGCGGAAATAAGGGGTGAGGTGCGGAAATAAGGGGTGAGGTGCGGAAATAAGGGGTGAGATGCGGAAATAAGGGGTGAGGTGCGGAAATAAGGGGTGAGGTGCGGAAATAAGGGGTGAGGTGCGGAAATAAGGGGTGAGGTAATGAATGTGAAAGTGCAAATAGAATTGAAAATAATAACTGAATAGACAGACGGACACGACAGAAAGTATAAATAGACTATAACGAAGTATGAATATGAGCTGTAAAGAAATGCAAAAAAAATAAATAAATGTATGTAAAATGTATGTAAAAAAGATGAGTCAGCGGGGAATATAGAAATGAAAATAACGCGTGCATCGACACACACGAAAATTGAATATAAGCGGTAAAGAAATAATATATGAATAAATGAATGAATAAATACTTCATCTTGGTATGTAAATAAATATATGTAAATACAGCGCTCTGTGACCCATCATGGTGTACGTGTAGCGCATACGGGAAATGGTATGAATTCAATTATCAGTTAATAGACAACACGACATCAAATTCTGTATCTTTAATTATACATCACGTATATAAATATTTATCAGATATCTTATATATTTTATTATATATCCTAAATATATTATATTATATCATATAAGATATCACATATTAAATGATACATTACATATATATTATATTACATTAGATATCGTATCTTATGTTAGATATATATAAAATATTTTAAATATCTCGTATATGGCAAGGAATTCTTCTTGCCATACACCACGATATCCCCTCTCTCACCCCCCCCCCCAAAAAAAAGGAAGCCCCCACCAAATGAACCCCCCCCCCCCAGAAAAACCCCCTCTCCAACGACCACAACACAAAATAACCCCCCTGTCACCCCCCAATAACTTCCCCCGTTCCCCCAAACGAAACCCCCAATTCCCCCCCTCCAGCAACAAAAAGCTACACCTCCCCAGTGAGCACAACACAAGACAACCCCCACCCCCCCACCCCTTCACCCCCGTGGGGGGGCAGTAACCCCGTCCTCAATCCGCGCCTAAGCGGCTTAGTGAGCAAACTTAGTGCCGGATTAGGGCGGGCTAAGCCGGGCTAAGGTGGGTCTGAGCCGCCTGGTCTGTGTGCCACTAGTGACGGGCTAGTGACGGGCCCTGAGTGCCACTAGTGACGGGCTAGTGACGGGCCCTGCGTGCCACTAGTGACGGGCTAGTGACGGGCCCTGCGTGCCACTAGTGACGGGCTAGTGACGGGCCCTGCGTGCCACTAGTGACGGGCTAGTGACGGGCCCTGTGTGCCCGTAGTTACGTAAAATTATAACTAGTGGTTGGTCATTTACAAACACACTGAGCTAATAACATAATGATCAAACTAGTTATGAGTTTCTAGTTACTGACTGTTTCTGTTCTTATTGGCAGATTTAGAGCAGTTATTAGCAGTTTTAGAACAGGTATTGACAGTTTTAGAGCAGTTATTTGCAGATTTAGAGCAGTGTTGGCAGATTTAGAGCAGTATTGGCAGATTTAGAGCAGTATTGGCAGATTTAAAGCAGTTATTTGCAGATTTAGAGCAGTTATTTGCAGATTTAGAGCAGGTATTGGCAGATTTAGAGCAGTTATTTACAGATTCAGAGCAGGTATTGGCAGATTTAGAGCAGTTTTTGCAGATTTAGAGCAGGTATTGGTAGATTTAGAGCAGTTATTTGCAGATTTAGAGCAGTGTTGGCAGATTTAGAGCAGTATTGGCAGATTTAGAGCAGTATTGGCAGATTTAGAGCAGTTATTTGCAGATTTAGAGCAGGTATTGGCAGATTTAGAGCAGTTTTGGCAGATTTAGAGCAGTATTGGCAGATTTAGAGCAGTATTGGCAGATTTAGAGCAGTTATTTGCAGATTTAGAGCAGGTATTGGCAGATTTAGAGCAGTTTTTGCAGATTTAGAGCAGGTATTGGTAGATTTAGCGCAGTTATTTGCAGATTTAGAGCAGGTATTTGCAGATTTAGAGCAGTTATTTGCATATTTAGAGCAAGTATTGGTAGATTTAGAGCAGTTTTTGCAGATTTAGAGCAGTTATTTGCAGATTTAGAGCAGGTATTGGCAGATTTAGAGCAGTTTTGGCAGATTTAGAGCAGTATTGGCAGATTTAGAGCAGTATTGGCAGATTTAGAGCAGTTATTTGCAGATTTAGAGCAGGTATTGGCAGATTTAGAGCAGTTTTTGCAGATTTAGAGCAGGTATTGGTAGATTTAGCGCAGTTATTTGCAGATTTAGAGCAGGTATTTGCAGATTTAGAGCAGTTATTTGCATATTTAGAGCAAGTATTGGTAGATTTAGAGCAGTTTTTGCAGATTTAGAGCAGTTTTGGCAGATTTAGAGAAGGCATTGGCAGATTTAGAGCAGGTATTGGCAGATTTAGAGCAGCTTTTGCAGATTCAGAGCAGTTTTGGCAGATTTAGAAAAGGCATTGGCAGATTTAGAGCAGGTATTGGCAGATTTAGAGCAGTTTTGGCAGATTTAAAGCAGTTTTGGCAGATTTAGAAAAGGCATTGGCAGATTTAGAGCAGGTATTGGCAGATTTAGAGCAGTTTTGGCAGATTTAGAGCAGTTTGACAGCGACTAGATAAGACTAGATTGAAACAATTTACGACCAGTTAGGACTAGTCTGGTCAAGTTGGGCCTATTTACGACTAGTTGGGACTAGTTTACAACTAGCGTAAGACTATTAAGTACCAGTTAGGAACTCAGGCCTAGTTTACACTACATAAGTCAGGATGACAATCAAAATAGGATAATGAAAATGTTAAAAATAAAATTTAGAGCATTAAAACTGACTACATGGTCTAGAATTGTGAAAAGGACCAATTATCACGGCCATGTAGGACACACTAGGCCTATGTCACCTATATGTGAATAGAACCTCTGCGTTATATTACATAGGACTGATGCATCAAGTAGAACTAGATATAAATTAGAACTAGACGTAATAACTAGATCTAGATACAAATTACTCTAACTAGACATAACTAGACATAACTAGACATAGACATAACCTAGACATAACTTCAACCAAACATAACCAAGGTTTAACTCTAAATAGAGATAGACATAACTTGACAAAACTAGACATAACTAGACATAGACAAAACTAGACATAGCTAGACATAACTAGACATAGACATAATTAGACATAGACATAACTAGACATAACTAGACAAAGCAAGACATAACTAGACATAACTAGACATAACTAGACATAACTAGATATAGATATAATTAGACATAACTAGACATAACTAGACATAACTAGATATAGATATAATTAGACATAACTAGACATAACTAGACATAACTAGACATAGACATAACTAGACATAGACATAACTAGACATAACTAGACATAACTAGATATAGATATAATTAGACATAACTAGACATAACTAGACATAACTAGACATAGACATAACTAGACATAGACACAACTAGACATAGACATAACTAGACATAGACATAACTAGACATAACTAGACACAACTAGACACAACTAGACATAGACACAACTAGACATAGACACAACTAGACATAGACACAACTAGACATAGACACAACTAGACATAGACGCAACTAGACATAGACACAACTAGACATAGACACAACTAGACATAGACACAACTAGACATAGACACAACTAGACATAGACACAACTAGACATAGACACAACTAGACATAGACACAACTAGACATAGACACAACTAGACATAGACACAACTAGACATAGACACAACTAGACATAGACACAACTAGACATAGACACAACTAGACATAGACACAACTAGACATAGACATAACTAGACATAACTAGACACAACTAGACACAACTAGACACAACTAGACACAACTAGACACGACTAGACACAACTAGACATAACTAGACATAGACATAACTAGACATAGACATAACTAGACATAGACACAACTAGACATAACTAGACACAACTAGACACAACTAGACACAACTAGACACAACTAGACATAACTAGACATAGACATAACTAGACATAGACACAACTAGACATAGACACAACTAGACACAACTAGACATAACTAGACATAGACACAACTAGACATAGACATAACTAGACATAGACATAACTAGACATAACTAGACACAACTAGACACAACTAGACACAACTAGACACAACTAGACATAACTAGACAGAGACATAACTAGACATAGACACAACTAGACATAGACACAACTAGACACAACTAAACATAACTAGACATAGACACAACTAGACATAGACACAACTAGACATAGACACAACTAGACATAGACACAACTAGACATAGACACAACTAGACATAGACACAACTAGACATAGACACAACTAGACATAGACACAACTAGACATAGACACAACTAGACATAGACACAACTAGACATAGACATAACTAGACATAGACATAACTAGACATAGACATAACTAGACATAACTAGACACAACTAGACACAACTAGACACAACTAGACACAACTAGACATAACTAGACATAGACATAACTAGACATAGACATAACTAGACATAGACACAACTAGACATAGACATAACTAGACATAGACACAACTAGACATAGACACAACTAGACATAGACATAACTAGACATAGACATAACTAGACATAACTAGACATAACTAGACATAGACATAACTAGACATAGACACAACTAGACATAGACATAACTAGACATAGACATAACTAGACATAGACACAACTAGACATAGACACAACTAGACATAGACACAACTAGACATAGACATAACTAGACATAGACACAACTAGACATAGACACAACTAGACATAGACATAACTAGACATAGACACAACTAGACATAGACACAACTAGACATAGACATAACTAGACATAGACACAACTAGACATAGACACAACTAGACATAGACATAACTAGACATAGACACAACTAGACATAGACACAACTAGACATAGACATAACTAGACATAGACACAACTAGACATAGACACAACTAGACATAGACACAACTAGACATAGACACAACTAGACATAAACACAACTAGACATACACACAACTAGACATAGACACAACTAGACATAGACACAACTAGACATAGACACAACTAGACATAGACACAACTAGACATAGACATAACTAGACATAGACATAACTAGACATAGACATAACTAGACATAGACATAACTAGACATAACTAGACACAACTAGACACAACTAGACACAACTAGACACAACTAGACATAACTAGACATAGACATAACTAGACATAGACATAACTAGACATAGACACAACTAGACATAGACATAACTAGACATAGACACAACTAGACATAGACACAACTAGACATAGACATAACTAGACATAGACATAACTAGACATAACTAGACATAACTAGACATAGACATAACTAGACATAGACACAACTAGACATAGACATAACTAGACATAGACATAACTAGACATAGACACAACTAGACATAGACACAACTAGACATAGACATAACTAGACATAGACACAACTAGACATAGACACAACTAGACATAGACATAACTAGACATAGACACAACTAGACATAGACACAACTAGACATAGACATAACTAGACATAGACACAACTAGACATAGACACAACTAGACATAGACATAACTAGACATAGACACAACTAGACATAGACACAACTAGACATAGACACAACTAGACATAGACACAACTAGACATAGACACAACTAGACATACACACAACTAGACATAGACACAACTAGACATAGACACAACTAGACATAGACACAACTAGACACAGACACAACTAGACATAGACACAACTAGACATAGACACAACTAGACATAGACACAACTAGACATAGACACAACTAGACATAGACACAACTAGACATAGACACAACTAGACATAGACACAACTAGACATAGACACAACTAGACATAGACACAACTAGACATAGACACAACTAGACATAGACACAACTAGACATAGACACAACTAGACATAGACACAACTAGACATAGACACAACTAGACATAGACACAACTAGACATAGACACAACTAGACATAGACACAACTAGACATAGACACAACTAGACATAGACACAACTAGACATAGACATAACTAGACATAGACACAACTAGACATAGACACAACTAGACATAGACACAACTAGACATAGACACAACTAGACATAGACATAACTAGACATAGACATAACCACCCCAGCAGCGCAGATCACCAAAGCCGCCTCGCAAAAATCGATAGATAATCTGCAGGAATTCTCCTTCGTTTCCGCGCGCCAAACTTCCACGTATAAAACAAGCGCATTTTTATAGTCCTCTAACATAACGTAATGACAAAAATTAAACAAGATCATCAAATGATCGTTAACACATTAATTAGAGTTAACTTATGAGTTACTGACGTCCGAAAACGCAGCCGAGACGCGCTAGACGAAGCCGAAGTCGCAGACGCGCGCCGGAAACGAACGCCGTCAGCCGCTCTTCGAGCTGCGGATTAGGGGATAATCCGCGCCCCCCCCATCCCCCCCTCCCTTCTGTCCCTTCTTCTGTGTGCCCCCCCCCCCCCCTGCTGGGGGAAGTAGGGGGGGGGGCTGATGACCTCCAGAAATGTAAGCGGAAATTGAAGGAAGGAAAAAATATAATCGGAGATTTTTGTGCGCTGACGTCATTGGCGAATTGTTTTGTGATATGCATGTATGTGTATGTATATATGTGTGTCTTTATGTATTTATTTATAAATATAGATATGTATACCGTAGATATCAGTATACAGGTGTACATATTGCATATAAACAGGATGCCAAGAAATATTAGACATGCTATGCTATCATGTGTACAACATTCTATCATGTTTATAATATTCTATCATGAATTTAATATTCTATCCTATTGATAATATTTCATCTCGTTTATTATTTTACCACGTGTATAATTTTTTACCGTGTCAATAATATTCTATCATGTTTGTAGAACAGAAGTAAAAAAAATTAATGTTGGAAATCCGTGTGCGCAGATTGCGTACACACACTGTACGTACGTACATACCGCACATTTATATAAGCGTACATGTGTGTAGGTGTACACGGTCAAACAAAAATGTACACAAAAAAGCCCGATAAAATTATTTCGTTTAATTAAGACGATGGCTTCAAGCAAAATGGAAATTATAGATTACTTCAAGTTATTCTATTTAAATTAACAAATTAAACCAGACTGCCAGAAATAATTACTGTCCGGATATTAACCTTTCTGGATATTTTCCAGCCCGGATACTATCCTTCGAGAACACCATCCTCCCCAGATACTATCCTGCCCAGATGCTCTCTTGCCCGCATACTATCCTACCGGATACTTTTTTGCCTAGATACTATCCTCCTCAGGCACTATCCTGCCCGATTACTTTCTCACCCGGATATTTTCTTGCCCGGATACTTTCTTGCCCGGATACTATCCTGCTCAGCGCGCCACTCTCTTGATTGCCTGAGATTATCCTGCGTCTGATCAGGCATAGTCACGCAGGCGTACCGTGTGTACCGTGCTGTGTACCGTGCTGTGTACCGTGCTGTGTACCGTGCTGTGTACCGTGTTGTGTACCGTGCTGTGTACCGTGCTGTGTACCGTGCTGTGTACCGTGCTGTGTACCGTGCTGTGTACCGTGCTGTGTACCGTGCTGTGTACCGTGCTGTGTACCGTGTTGTGTACCGTGCTGTGTACCGTGCTGTGTACCGTGCTGTGTACCGTGCTGTGTACCGTGCTGTGTACCGTGTTGTGTACCGTGCTGTATACCGTGCTGTGTACCGTGTTGTGTACCGTGCTGTGTACCGTGCTGTATACCGTGTTGTGTACCGTGCTGTGTACCGTGTTGTGTACCGTGTTGTGTACCGTGTTGTGTACCGTGTTGTGTACCGTGCTGTGCACCGTGCTGTGTACCGTGTTGTGTACCGTGCTGTGTACCGTGCTGTGTACCGTGCTGTGTACCGTGCTGTGTACCGTGCTGTACAAGCACGGTAACGGTACATTCTCGTGTTGAAATTGGATAACTAGGCGTCTTAATTCTTCATAGAACTCAAAGTCATGGTAATATCATGGTGGTAGTTCACACAAAATATCTATTCAACTGAGGGATGATGGTGATGATGGTGATGATGGTGATGATGGTGATGAATGTAGACTTGAATGTTTATGGGGCCAAAATATTTATGGTGGTGAAGTATTTATGGGGCCAAAATATTTATGGTGGTGAAGTATTTATGGGGCCAAAATATTTATGGTGGTGAAGTATTTATGGGGCCAAAATATTTATGGTGGTGAAGTATTTATGGGGCCAAATATTTATGGTGGTGAAGTATTTATGGGGCCAAAATATTTATGGTGGTGAAGTATTTATGGGGCCAAAATATTTATGGTGGTGAAGTATTTATGAGGCCAAAATATTTATGGTGGTGAAGTATTTATGGGGCCAAATATTTATGGTGGTGAAGTATTTATGGGGCCAAAATATTTATGGTGGTGAAGTATTTATGGGGCCAAAATATTTATGGTGGTGAAGTATTTATGGGGCCAAAATATTTATGGTGGTGAAGTATTTATGGGGCCAAAATATTTATGGTGGTGAAGTATTTATGGGGCCAATATATTTATGGTGGTGAAGTATTTATGGGGCTAAAATATTTATGGTGGTGAAGTATTTATGGGGCCAAAATATTTATGGTGGTGAAGTATTTATGGGGCCAAATATTTATGGTGGTGAAGTATTTATGGGGCCAAAATATTTATGGTGGTGAAGTATTTATGGGGCCAAAATATTTATGGTGGTGAAGTATTTATGGGGCCAAAATATTTATGGTGGTGAAGTATTTATGGGGCCAAAATATTTATGGTGGTGAAGTATTTATGGGGCCAAAATATTTATGGTGGTGAAGTATTTATGGGGCCAAAATATTTATGGTGGTGTAAGATTCATTGCAATATACGTCGTATTTGTACAAACCCTGTTCTCCTCCTCTTCTTCACCCTATCCTGCCTCTTCACATCCCTTTGATCTCATAACCACGCTCCCCCTCAATCCCCATCCCCCCTATCCCACTGACACCCCCCCTCCCCCCCCCCCCCGAGGTAGGGCAGAATCTTGCCCGGTTCTCACGGCGCTCTTCCGTCCGGTGCACCGGATACGTCCCGCGGTACCGGCACCGTAATTGTGCCGGCCGGTATCTTGGTGCTCCCCCACCCCCTCTTCCCCCCTCCTCCCCAGCTAACGGGGGTTGTTCTTTCCATCAACGTTCCCCGAGTTACCCTAAATAAATCTCTCGTCTTCCCCGAGTTACCCTAAATAAATCTCTCGTCTTCCCCGAGTTACCCTAAATAAATCTCTCGTCTTCCCCGAGTTACCCTAAATAAATCTCTCGTCTTCCCCGAGTTACCCTAAATAAATCTCTCGTCTTCCCCGAGTTACCCTAAATAAATCTCTCGTCTTCCCCGAGTTACCCTATATAAATCTCTCGTCTTCCCCGAGTTACCCTATATAAATCTCTCGTCTTCCCCGAGTTACCCTAAATAAATCTCTCGTCTTCCCCGAGTTACCCTATATAAATCTCTCGTCTTCCCCGAGTTACCCTAAATAAATCTCTCGTCTTCCCCGAGTTACCCTAAATAAATCCCTTATTTCCACCTAGTAACTATAAATCAGTCCCTCATCTTTGCCCAGTTACCCTAAAGAAATCCCTCTTAAGCCTTCCCCCAGGCCACAACCCTAACCCAATCCCCCACGTGGGGGGATTACCAAACCTCCTTTCTTTCAACCCTTCAACTCCCCCCCCCTCCCCCCCCCCCCCCCAATCCTTCAGAAATCCGCCGCCCAAATTGCGGACGCAAATCCAATCCAAATCTGCGGACTTCCGGAGCGCGAGAAGACGGCCGGACGTCTTCCGCAAGTCGGAGGAAATCCGCCGGTTAGGGCGTTGGTGCTGCCCAGGAGAGAGATGTGGGGTCCCACGCTGGCGCAGATGTGCGCCTGGGCGTGATTGTCAAGCGCACGTGGGATTGTCATTTGCACATCGGACGCGATTGCCATGTGCACATCGGACGGGATTGTCATGTGCATATCGGACGGGATTGTCATGTGCACATCGGACGCGATTGCCATGTGCACATCGGACGGGATTGTCATGTGCATATCGGACGGGATTGTCATGTGCACATCGGACGGGATTGTCATGTGCACATCGGACGCGATTGTCATGTGCACATCGGACGGGATTGTCATGTGCATATCGGACGGGATTGTCATGTGCATATCGGACGGGATTGTCATGTGCACATCGGACGCGATTGCCATGTGCACATCGGACGGGATTGTCATGTGCACATCGGACGGGATTGTCATGTGCACATCGGACGGGATTGTCATGTGCACATCGGACGGGATTGTCATGTGCACATCGGACGGGATTGTTATGTGCACATCGGACGGGATTGGTGGTGTTACGTAAAAAAACATGACCAAACATGACCGCTATCATGTTCAAGACGCGAGAAAACTGTTCTGCTCGTCAGGTTCTCTTACTCTTCTGGTATTTTATAAGGAGCGAAAAAAAAATTCACTACTCAATTTTTTGACAGGGCCATTTTCGTCTACCTATTCTACTTTCGCGTTTTTTAATAGATATGACTTCCATTCAATGAATGTACATGTGCAGCAAACTACAGAAGCACATTACATCAACATTCTTGTACTGGTAGGTCCTCAAGGAGATGTTGGAAGCCTTCATAAATATACTTTTATATTTCCTTTCGTCAAATTTCTAAATTTTGCTTCGTCAAGCAATTGTCAGTGTGCATGTGTCACAAATTTGTTACAACATATATATATGATTGCCACATTTCTAAATTTTACCTCATCAAACTATTTCCAGGGTGTATACTTTGCACATGTGTCGCAGCAATTAACTCATTGTTCTAGTCCTACACGTGTTACGCTTCTCATTTTACTGAAAAGAACAATTGTTACAATTATAAAACTGTAAATCTATAAAAGGCAACGTTTTACAACTCGGAAAAATTCGCAAAATTGAAAAATTGAAGGAGAAACAATTGCCCCACACAATTGTCTCATTGTAGACAGGAGAAGAAGGCAGGGATCTTTTCCTGTGCCCACGCCGAGAAGAAATCATTAGTGAACCACAGCCTTCCTCCCCAGCAGCTGCTGCACAGCTCCACTGATTTCACCACTTGCACCAACGCCCAAATGTTCCACCCCACCCCTCTACCCCCATCCTCTCCCCTGTTCACCTAGGGTACCTACTATCCGTCCCACTTTATCCCCTTCATAAAGTGTATTGAACCCTCCCTAACCACCTGGGGTACCAACAAACCTACCAAACTATCCCCTTCATAAAGTGTATTGAACCCTCCCTAATCACCTGGGGTACCAACAAACCTACCAAACTATCCCCTTCATAAAGTGTATTGAACCCTCCCTAACCACCTGGGGTACCAACAAACCTACCAAACTATCCCCTTCATAAAGTGTATTGAACCCTCCCTAACCACCTGGGGTACCAACAAACCTACCAAACTATCCCCTTCATAAAGTGTATTGAACCCTCCCTAACCACCTGGGGTACCAACAAACCTACCAAACTATCCCCTTCATAAAGTGTATTGAACCCTCCCTAATCACCTGGGGTACCAACAAACCTACCAAACTATCCCCTTCATAAAGTGTATTAAACCCTAGACTTCTTGTCAACCAAGGGTACTTACCAGCCTTCCCTCTTCATAAAACATATTATACCCTCGTGCTTTCCGACAACCAAGGTTATCCAATAACCAACCTACCTCATTATCACCTTCATAGAGTGTACTAAGCCTCCATTCATCCCGTCAACTAAGGGTACCTACAAACTTCCCTCAGTATCCACTTTATAAAAAGTGCATTAAACCCTCATTCTCCCTCTCAATTTAGGGTACAACCTCCTCACTCTTCCCTTTCAAAACGGTATCTGTCTGCAATTCTCTTTCTGACATTTTGACTATAAAGTGGTACAAATGTGTACCACTCGGTAGAATACTCATTTATGTACGGTTATAAATACCTAGCATTTAAATTATTTTCAACCTTTTCAGTATTGATTTCAATTCATGAAATAAAAGATTCTCGTGCAATTTTATTTTTCAAAATTCTTAAAAAAGAAATATATTTGAACAGTTAAGCCGGTTTTTCAATTGTACTATTAATACCCTAACGTTACCAACCGTAATCAACCTAGTATAACATTTCGACGCGACGTGACCCACCGGTGGTACACGGAGGCAATTTTCACAATGCTGCTGACCGACCAGTAGTCACAAACTCAATTTCCATAATACGTAATCACAGCTAAATGAAGGCACGATCCAGTTCATGTTTGCTGTTTTCAACATTGCTTACTACAACTGACTTTCAACTTGAGTTGAATGTTGAACTTCAACTTTACCTGCCTCTCACACCTTGTTCCTGAACCTCGTGAACCATTCCACTGAGGATACAAATCTTTCGGTACGGGTGATCCTATCTTTAACTTAACCTTAAAGGATTGAAACCTAACCTTAACCTTAACCCTTTTCTTTCGATCCTGACGCATCCTTAGATGACATCCTAGGGTTCGCTGAAATAAAGGGCGGCCCCCATATATATATTCATCCTTCGACTGCCGATTACTAACGTATATTTGTTTCAAATACAATCAAGTTAACGACGTTTGAAAGTATAATTTAATTTAAATATTTTGATTTATTAATGATTCGTTGAGAAGTAGTTACTTATTCGATTGCCCTCCTTTCGTACCCTCTTTCGTAAGATAATTTTTTAATTTTTTTAGGACAGATTTATACATTTTGTTTCGTACAATAAGTTTGTAAATTTCTTAGAACAAATTTATGCATTTTATCCTCAGATATCTATTTTTTGAATCAATTACTGGAAGTTCTTTCATTCTTTCCTATATTGTTCTTCATCTCCCCCCCCCCCCACAATCCTCTTCACCCCTATTAGTTGTCCCCCATGGGGTGAGTGGGGGTGATGGGGGGGTAGCTCTAATGGGTTACGCCGTTGATGCCCCACCCACTGGCCAATAAAGGGCATCCCTCACCCCCTCACCCCCTCACCTTTCTCCCCCCACATGAACCCCCCCCCCTAAAATAAACCCACAGCTTGACTTCCACATTTTCCAATCCATTGATATTATGGAGAACATCCTCAACAATTTTATTAATACGTATGTTGCTCATGTTTGTCATGTTGTTAACACTTTAATTGAAACGCCTTCACTAACAAATATATTATTATATTATTATATGTATATAAATATGATATATATAATATATAATATATATATTATATATATATAAAATATATATAATATATATATATATACATATATATATATACATATATATATATACATATATATATAAATATCTAGAGTATCTCCGACAAAACCCGAATCGAGTATTTATTTTCCCGTACCAGCAATACCATCACAAGAATACCATAAGGAATTAATTTCTAGCAAAATTATCCTTCAAAATTAACCTGCAGAAAATGTATTACTGATTGTGATAGTATTTATGATACGGGAAATAAATACTCGGTTCTGGTTTTGGTGGGACATACTGTACATTGTGGGACATACTGTATATTGTGGGACATACTGTATATTGTGGGACATACTGTACATTGTGGGACATACAGTATATTGTGGGACATACTGTATATTGTGGGACATACTGTATATTGTGGGACATACTGTATATTGTGGGACATACTGTATATTGTGGGACATACTGTATATTGTGGGACATACTGTATATTGTGGGACATACTGTATATTGTGGGACATACTGTATATTGTGGGACATACTGTATATTGTGGGACATACTGTATATTGTGGGACATACTGAATATTGTGGTAAATGCTGTATATTGTGGGACACACTGTATATTGTGGGACATACTGTATATTGTGGGACACACTTTATGTTGTGGGACATACTGTATATTGTGGGACATACTGTACATTGTGGGACATGCTGTATATTGTGGGACATGCTGTATATTGTGGGACATACTGTATATTGTGGGACATACTGTATATTGTGGGACATACTGTATATTGTGGGACATACTGTATATTGTGGGACATACTGTATATTGTGGGACACACTTTATGTTGTGGGACATACTGTATATTGTGGGACATGCTGTACATTGTGGGACATACGGTATATTGTGGGACATACTGTATATTGTGGGACATACTGTACATTGTGGGACATACTGTATATTTTGGGACATACTGTATATTGTGGGACATACTGTACATTGTGGGACATACGGTATATTGTGGGACATACTGTATATTGTGGGACATACTGTATATTGTGGGACATACTGTATATTGTGGGACATACTGTATATTGTGGGACATACTGTATATTGTGGGACATACTGTATATTGTGGGACATACTGTATATTGTGGGACATACTGTATATTGTGGGACATACTGTATATTGTGGGACATACTGTATATTGTGGGACATACTGTATATTGTGGGACATACTGTATATTGTGGGACATACTGTATATTGTGGGACATACTGTATATTGTGGGACATACTGTATATTGTGGGACATACTGTATATTGTGGGACATACTGTATATTGTGGGACATACTGTATATTGTGGGACATACTGTATATTGTGGGACATACTGTATATTGTGGGACATACTGTATATTGTGGGACATACTGTATATTGTGGAACATACTGTATATTGTGGGACATACTGTATATTGTGGGACATACTGTATATTGTGGGACATACGGTATATTGTGGGACATACTGTATATTGTGGGACATACTGTACATTGTGGGACATACTGTATATTGTGGGACATACTGTATATTGTGGGACATACTGTATATTGTGGGACATACTGTATATTGTGGGACATACTGTATATTGTGGGACATACTGTATATTGTGGGACATACTGTATATTGTGGGACATACTGTATATTGTGGGACATACTGTATATTGTGGGACATACTGTATATTGTGGGACATACTGTATATTGTGGGACATACTGTATATTGTGGGACATACTGTATATTGTGGGACATACTGTATATTGTGGGACATACTGTATATTGTGGGACATACTGTATATTGTGGGACATACTGTATATTGTGGGACATACTGTATATTGTGGGACATACTGTATATTGTGGGACATACTGTATATTGTGGGACATACTGTATATTGTGGGACATACTGTACATTGTGGGACATACTGTATATTGTGGGACATACTGTATATTGTGGGACATGCTGTACATTGTGGGACATACGGTATATTGTGGGACATACTGTATATTGTGGGACATACTGTACATTGTGGGACATACTGTATATTGTGGGACATACTGTATATTGTGGGACATACTGTACATTGTGGGACATACGGTATATTGTGGGACATACTGTATATTGTGGGACATACTGTATATTGTGGGACAACTGTACATTGTGGGACATACAGTATATTGTGGGACATACTGTATATTGTGGGACATACTGTACATTGTGGGACATACGGTATATTGTGGGACATACTGTATATTGTGGGACATACTGTATATTGTGGGACCTACTGTATATTGTGGGACATACTGTATATTGTGGGACATACTGTATATTGTGGGACATACTGTATATTGTGGGACATACTGTATATTGTGGGACATACTGTATATTGTGGGACATACTGTATATTGTGGGACATACTGTATATTGTGGGACATACTGTATATTGGGGGACATACTGTATATTGTGGGACATACTGTATATTGTGGGACATACTGTATATTGTGGGACATACTGTATATTGTGGGACATACTGTATATTGTGGGACATACTGTATATTGTGGGACATACTGTATATTGTGGGACATACTGTATATTGTGGGACATACTGTATATTGTGGGACATACTGTATATTGTGGGACATACTGTATATTGTGGGACATACTGTATATTGTGGGACATACTGTATATTGTGGGACATGCTGTATATTGTGGGACATACTGTACATTGTGGGACATGCTGTATATTGTGGGACATACTGTATATTGTGGGACATACTGGATATTGTGGGACATACTGTATATTGTGGGACATGCTGTATATTGTGGGACATACTGTATATTGTGGGACATACTGTATATTGTGGGACATACTGTATATTGTGGGACATACTGTATATTGTGGGACATACTGTATATTGTGGGACATACTGTATATTGTGGGACATACTGTATATTGTGGGACATACTGTATATTGTGGGACATGCTGTATATTGTGGGACATACTGTACATTGTGGGACATACTGTATATTGTGGGACATACTGTATATTGTGGGACATACTGTATATTGTGGGACATACTGTATATTGTGGGACATACTGTATATTGTGGGACATACTGTATATTGTGGGACATACTGTATATTGTGGGACATGCTGTATATTGTGGGACACACTGTATATTGTGGGACATACTGTATATTGTGGGACACACTTTATGTTGTGGGACATACTGTATATTGTGGGACATACTGTACATTGTGGGACATGCTGTATATTGTGGGACATGCTGTATATTGTGGGACATACTGTATATTGTGGGACATACTGTATATTGTGGGACATACTGTATATTGTGGGACATACTGTATATTGTGGGACATACTGTATATTGTGGGACACACTTTATGTTGTGGGACATACTGTATATTGTGGGACATACTGTACATTGTGGGACATGCTGTATATTGTGGGACATGCTGTATATTGTGGGACATACTGTATATTGTGGGACATACTGTACATTGTGGGACATACTGTATATTGTGGGACATACTGTATATTGTGGGACATACTGTATATTGTGGGACATACTGTATATTGTGGGATATACTGTACATTGTGGGACATGCTGTATATTGTGGGACATACTGTATATTGTGGGACATACTGTATATTGTGGGACACACTGTATATTGTGGGACATGCTGTATATTGTGGGACATGCTGTATATTGTGGGATATACTGTATATTGTGGGACATACTGTATATTGTGGGACATACTGTATATTGTGGGACACACTGTATATTGTGGGACATGCTGTATATTGTGGGACACACTGTATATTGTGGGACATACTGTATATTGTGGGACATACTGTATATTGTGGGACATACTGTATATTGTGGGACATGCTGTATATTGTGGGACATACTGTATATTGTGGGACATACTGTATATTGTGGGACATACTGTATATTGTGGGACATACTGTATATTGTGGGACACACTGTATATTGTGGGACATACTGTATATTGTGGGACACACTGTATATTGTGGGACATACTGTATATTGTGGGACATACTGTATATTGTGGGACATACTCTATATTGTGGGACATGCTGTATATTGTGGGACATACTGTATATTGTGGGACATACTGTATATTGTGGGACATACTGTATATTGTGGGACATACTGTACATTGTGGGACATGCTGTATATTGTGGGACATGCTGTATATTGTGGGACATACTGTATATTGTGGGACATACTGTACATTGTGGGACATACTGTATATTGTGGGACATACTGTATATTGTGGGACATACTGTATATTGTGGGACATACTGTATATTGTGGGATATACTGTACATTGTGGGACATGCTGTATATTGTGGGACATACTGTATATTGTGGGACATACTGTATATTGTGGGACACACTGTATATTGTGGGACATGCTGTATATTGTGGGACATACTGTATATTGTGGGACATACTGTATATTGTGGGACATACTGTATATTGTGGGACACACTGTATATTGTGGGACATGCTGTATATTGTGGGACATACTGTATATTGTGGGATATACTGTACATTGTGGGACATGCTGTATATTGTGGGACATACTGTATATTGTGGGACATACTGTATATTGTGGGACATACTGTATATTGTGGGACACACTGTATATTGTGGGACATGCTGTATATTGTGGGACATACTGTATATTGTGGGATATACTGTACATTGTGGGACATGCTGTATATTGTGGGACATACTGTATATTGTGGGACATACTGTATATTGTGGGACATACTGTATATTGTGGGACACACTGTATATTGTGGGACATGCTGTATATTGTGGGATATACTGTACATTGTGGGACATGCTGTATATTGCGGGACATACTGTATATTGTGGGACATACTGTATATTGTGGGACATACTGTATATTGTGGGACATGCTGTATATTGTGGGACATGCTGTATATTGTGGGATATACTGTACATTGTGGGACATACTGTATATTGTGGGACATACTGTATATTGTGGGACATACTGTATATTGTGGGACATACTGTTTATTGTGGGACATACTGTATATTGTGGGACATACTGTATATTGTGGGATATACTGTACATTGTGGGACATACTGTATATTGTGGGACATACTGTATATTGTGGGACATACTGTTTATTGTGGGACATACTGTACATTATGGGACATACTCTACATTGTGGGACATACTGTATATTGTGGGACATACTGTATATTGTGGGACATACTGTATATTGTGGGACATACTGTATATTGTGGGACATACTGTATATTGTGGGACATGCTGTATATTGTGGGACATGCTGTATATTGTGGGATATACTGTACATTGTGGGACATACTGTATATTGTGGGACATACTGTATATTGTGGGACATACTGTTTATTGTGGGACATACTGTATATTGTGGGACATACTGTATATTGTGGGATATACTGTACATTGTGGGACATACTGTATATTGTGGGACATACTGTATATTGTGGGACATACTGTATATTGTGGGACATACTGTATATTGTGGGACATACTGTTTATTGTGGGACATACTGTACATTGTGGGACATACTCTACATTGTGGGACATACTGTATATTGTGGGACATACTCTACATTGTGGGACATACAGTACATTGTGGGACATACTCTACATTGTGGGACATACAGTGCATTGTGGGACATACTGTACATTGTGGGACATACTCTACATTGTGGGACATACAGTACATTGTGGGACATACTGTATATTGTGGGACATACTGTACATTGTGCGACATACTGTACATTGTGGGACATACTGTACATTGTGGGACATACTGTATATTGTGGGACATACTGTATATTGTGGGACATACTGTATATTGTGGGACATACTGTATATTGTGGGACATACTGTTTATTGTGGGACATACTGTATATTGTGGGACATACTGTATATTGTGGGATATACTGTACATTGTGGGACATACTGTATATTGTGGGACATACTGTATATTGTGGGACATACTGTATATTGTGGGACATACTGTTTATTGTGGGACATACTGTATATTGTGGGACATACTGTATATTGTGGGATATACTGTACATTGTGGGACATACTGTATATTGTGGGACATACTGTATATTGTGGGACATACTGTATATTGTGGGACATACTGTATATTGTGGGACATACTGTTTATTGTGGGACATACTGTACATTGTGGGACATACTCTACATTGTGGGACATACTGTATATTGTGGGACATACTCTACATTGTGGGACATACAGTACATTGTGGGACATACTCTACATTGTGGGACATACAGTACATTGTGGGACATACTGTACATTGTGGGACATACTCTACATTGTGGGACATACAGTACATTGTGGGACATACTGTATATTGTGGGACATACTGTACATTGTGCGACATACTGTACATTGTGGGACATACTGTACATTGTGGGACATACTGTATATTGTGGGACATACTGTATATTGTGGGACACACTGTATATTGTGGGACATACTGTATATTGTGGGACATACAGTACATTGTGGGACATACTCTACATTGTGGGACATACAGTACATTGTGGGACATACTGTATATTGTGGGACATACTGTACATTGTGCGACATACTGTACATTGTGGGACATACTGTACATTGTGGGACATACTGTATATTGTGGGACATACTGTATATTGTGGGATATACAGTACATTGTGGGACATACTGTACATTGTGGGACATACTCTACATTGTGGGACATACAGTACATTGTGGGACATACTGTATATTGTGGGACATACTGTACATTGTGCGACATACTGTACATTGTGGGACATACTGTACATTGTGGGACATACTGTTTATTGTGGGACATACTGTACTTGAATTATAAACTCATCCCTGTGTCTCGCGTAGTAATCGAACTTGACGTAAGCGACAGAACTGAGTTTCATTTTTTCTAAAGAATTCGCGTTGGTCCTATAGCGACGACTATGCTAGAAATATCGATATGTTGTGATATTACTCAATAATTATTATCATGATGTATATTGTTTATTGACGGACTATAATATAAATCAGAAACAAATACCTTAAATATATAATGATGTTTTAAGAACCATAAATACTATAAATACATAATGATGGAATACCATAAATAACATAAAGACCATAAATACACAATGATGGGTACCATAAATACATATTGATGGAATACCATAAAAATACCATGAATACCATCAATACATAATGATAAGACAAGCGAAATAAACACCATATACGAACATACACGGATGTATTGTACACAGTGCGGTCTGTATAGTACAATACATTCACGCAAGACTTATCAAGTACAGAAATTCATATAGATACGTTCAAAAATATTTGTATTAAAAAAATTTGGCAAAGATCTTGTATTTATATCTGTTCTATAGCAGGCTACATCCACCTACACTGCTGTATATATATTGCCGGTCATCCTCTTCCCTCATCCACATCAACTGCTGTGTGTCATCCATGTGTGTTGATTGTTTGTAGAGAATGTAAAACTTATAGTGAATGTGAATTGGATTATTTGCAATAAATCTTAAATCGATCTGCTTTTTTATGGAAGTTTCTAGACATATTTTGTGAATCCTAGAGTTGCTGTCGCCCTCTCCCCCACCCCCACTCTCCCCAACTCCCACTCTCCCCAACTCCCACTCTCCCCAACTCCCACTCTCCCCAACTCCCACTCTCCCCAACTCCCACTCTCCCCAACTCCCACTCTCCCCAACTCCCACTCTCCCCAACTCCCACTCTCCCCAACTCTCACTCTCTCAACACTCCCACTCTCCCCCACTCCCACTCTCCCCAACTCCCACTCTCCCCAACTCCCATTCTCCCCAACTCCCACTCTCCCCAACTCCCACTCTCCCCAACTCCCACTCTCCCCAACTCCCACTCTCCCCCACTCCCACTCTCCCCAACTCCCACTCTCCCCAACTCCCACTCTCCCCAACTCCCACTCTCCCCAACTCCCACTCTCCCCAACTCCCACTCTCCCCAACTCCCACTCTCCCCAACTCCCACTCTCCCCAACTCCCACTCTCCCCAACTCCCACTCTCCCCAACTCCCACTCTCCCCAACTCCCACTCTCCCCAACTCCCACTCTCCCCAACTCCCACTCTCCCCCACCCCCACTCTCCCCAACTCCCACTCTCCCCAACTCCCACTCTCACCAACTCCCACTCTCCCCAACTCCCACTCTCCCCAACTCCCACTCTCCCCAACTCCCACTCTCCCCACTCCCACTCTCCCCAACTCCCACTCTCCCCAACTCCCACTCTCCCCAACTCCCACTCTCCCCAACTCTCACTCTCTCAACACTCCCACTCTCCCCACTCCCACTCTCTCCCCACTCCCACTCTCCCCACTCCCACTCTCCCCACTCCCACTCTCCCCACTCCCACTCTCCCCACTCCCACTCTCCCCACTCCCACTCTCCCCACTCCCACTCTCCCCACTCCCACTCTCCCCACTCCCTCTCTCCCCACTCCCACTCTCCCCAACTCCCACTCTCCCCACTCCCACTCTCTCCACTCCCACTCTCCCCCACTCCCACTCTCCCCACTCCCACTCTCTCCACTCCCACTCTCCCCACTCCCACTCTCCCCAACTCCCACTCTCCCCACTCCCACTCTCCCCCACTCTCACAAAAAGTCTCCCCTCCCCCACTCCCCACCCAAAAAAGCTCCCCCGCCGACCGGACCGACGCAGTAATCCGGCTATAATGAGCCGCGCGCCGGATTACCCGGATATTTGCCCGGATACTGGCCCGGATACCGGCCCGGATTGCGCCCGGATTGCGCAGAATAAAGCGGATGATTGCCGAGCTGATCATCCGCGTCTCTACAATCCTGTGTGCGTGTACAGGCGTACATGTGTGAGTGCATACATGCGTACATGTGTGTGTGCATGCATGCGTACATGTATGTGCATACAGACGTACATGGGCGTGTTCATACAAACGAACACGCGCGTATGCAAATAAAACCTACAGTTGTGTACACACAATACACACAGCACACACATGGCACACACAGTACACACAGCACACACAGTACACACAGTACACACAGTACACACAGCACACACAACACACACATCACACACAGCACACACAGTACACACAGCACACACGCACACACATCACACACAGCACACACAGTACATATATATATTTTGTCCAATAATAAATTGCTCAACTGTAATACAGTGCAGTCTCTTTCTATTCTCCCCAACTCATCCCCAACTCATTCCCCAACTCATTCCCCAACTCATTCCCCAACTCATTCCCCAACTCATTCCCCAACTCATTCCCCAACTCATTCCCCAACTCATCCCCAACTCACCCCTAACGCACCCCAACTCACTCCCCAACTCACCCCAATTCACTCCCCAACTCACTTCCCAACTCACTCCCCAACTCACCCCCAACTCACTCTCCAATTCACCCCAACTCACTCCCCTCCTCACCCCCAACTCACCCCTAATTCACCCCCAAATCATTCCCACACTTACTCCCAACTCACCCCCAACTCACCCCAACTCATTCCCCAACTCACCCCCAACTCACTCCCCAACCCACTCCCCAACTCACTCCCCAATTGATTTCTTAACTCACCCCCAACTCAATCCCCAACTCATTTCTTAGCTCACATCAAACTCACCCCAACTCACTTACAACTCATTCCCCAACTCACCCCCAACTCACCCCCAACTCACTCCCCAACTCACCCCCAACTCACCCCCAACTCACCCCCAACTCACCCCAACTCACCCCCAACTCACCCCCAACTCACCCCAACACACCCCCAACTCACTCCCAACTCACCCCCAACTCACTCCCCAACTCACCCCCAACTCACCCCCAACTCACCCCCAACTCACCCCCAAATCACCCCCAACTCACCCCAACACACCCCCAACTCACTCCCAACTCACCCCCAACTCACCCCAGCACACCCCCAACTCACTCCTAACTCACCCCCAACTCACTCCCCAACTCACTCCAACTCACTCCCCAACTCACTCCAACTCACTCCCCAACTCACTCCAACTCACTCCAACTCCCCCAACTCACCCCCAACTCCCCCCAACTCACCCCCAACTCCCCCCAACTCACCCCCAGCTAATCCCCACATCCCGGGGATGAGGCGGGGATTGCACAACAGGATTTCTTTTGATTAATGGAAGCGACGGTAAAGCGGATTACGGATAAGGGATTTGCTAGGGATTAGGGGGGAAGGGGGAGGGGGGAGGATTGGGGGGAGGGGGATAAGAAGCGAAAGCCTTGCACACACGCACACGTAGACACGCACACGGAGACACTCTCACATAAACACGTACACGTAAATAAGGGAGAGAATTGACTCAAGCGGAACTGAAAGATTTGTAAAAGGCAAATGAGTTTCTTTTTTTAATTATCTTTGTAGATGGGGAATCTGTGAAGGTTGGGGAGTTTCTTGGCCTTCCACTGCTGCCCATTCCCCCTTCCCCCCCCCCCCCCCCCAACGCTGGGGGAAGAGGAAGAAACCCCGGTAAGCCCGGTTCACCGAACACATAAATCACGAATAACTCCTCACTCTGGGGAAAATGAAGAAACTGTGGTCGTCAATAACCCAACTGACGACTACAGACACGGAGCAAAATAATACACTCCAAATAAATTCACGAAGAAATTTTGTCGATTAAGAACCTAACTGACGACTGCGCACACTTGCTGGGGAAAACGAAGAAACGGCGATCGTCAATAACCCAACTGACAACTGCGGACACGTGGCAAAATAATACACGTGATATAAATACACAAAGAAACTACGGTTTCCAATAACTCAAATGACAACGGCAGACATGGAGCCAAAATAATACACGCAAAATAAATAAAACTACGGCCATTAGTACCCCAACTGACGACTGCGGACACGGGCTGTACTCACCGTTGGGCAGGGGGCGCTGCGTGCAGTCCTCGGAGTCTCTGGCCAATGAGAGCGGCGAGTGTGTGGGGGCAGGCGAGCTCCTATTGGCTGCCTGCGAGTTGTGGGCCTCCCGCGCCTCCTCCAAACTCGGCCGCCCATTGGTCCGCTCGAGGCCGATGTCGCACTGCGGCAACCGCAACGGTCCCAATAATTATTATTGTACTTTGATTTTACCCACGTGAACGAGTGTTGTGTTGGTTGGTTATTGTGCACATACACGCGTATGATATGCTATTTGTGTACGAGTACATGCATTCAGAACTGATTTTTATTTTATTCACTAAAATGAGTCTTTTTAGTTTGTTGTGCTTGCGCACATATGAAGTTGCTCCAGGATTTTATTGATTGAAAGGAGCGTCCATGTATAATTGTTTGCATTTTGTGCAAACAAATTGGATTGTTCAACCGAATGTGCGTGTGTTAACTCAGAGATGTTGCCACAATTTACATACACAAGTAAAAGGATCCATACAGGCTGTGTATCACGGTAGAGGAAACAAGGTAGGTTCAAACCAGTCTTTATTTCGTTGACGGTGTGGTTTTGCTGACGTCACGGCAACGAACCAATAGCAGCGCTCATATTGCATCTGGTTACACTGCTACCTCCAAATCAGGCTCCACTACTGGCCTAACGACATGGCGTTTTGGTGACGTCATGAAGTTTGTTTGAAATAAAGCCTTTCTATTGGCTAGCCGAACAAGAAGAGGTGTATTTTATCACATAGAAATGACCCTACCTTGTTTCCTCTACCGTGCTGTGTATGTTGAATTTAAAATTCCATATGTGAACAGAAACCAGAATAGTTTTATTTGAACGAAGTGAATTCCTTTTTTTCGTTTCAACGAAGTGAATTATTTCTTTAATGTTCATGTATGTATTTGCGTTGATCGTTTTGAGTTAGTCTTTAGCGGTATACATGAAGAGACATTTCATGTGTCTTTAGAGAAGTATGGTAAAAAAATCGTTAGTGATACATACCGCGTTTCCCCCCCAAAAAAAAGAATAAAAAAAATATAAAAAACGAACCGTACTTTAAATTATTTCAATTATTAGGTTATTGTTGATAATTGAGTTTTGTAAAGACCACAGTGCTTATCAAATATTTATTTCTTCACACAATAAATTGTGTTTAGTTTGCGTGCACAGAAATGTTGCAGTACCATTTTCAAGAAAGTAACTGAGAGTACGTTTGCTCCGGTGGCGAACATTCTCTGTATCACTTCTGTTCATTTCCATGTTCCTTTATATTTCCATGCTCTGAAGACTATTTCTCTCCCTAACACCTTATAAGATGGGAGGGTTTTGCCCTGCTATTGATATTTACTTTTTATAATATGATATGTACTTTTTGATAAATAATATGTACTTTTTGATAAATAATATATACTTTGTGATAAATAATATGTACTTCTTGAGAATAATATGTACCTTTTGAAAATTAATATGTACTTTTTGATAATTAATATGTACTTTTTGATAAATAATATGTACTTTTTGATAATTAATATATACTTTGTGATAAATAATATGTACTTTTTGAGAATAATATGTACCTTTTGATAATTAATATGTACTTTTTGATAAATAATATGTACTTTTGGTAGTAAAATATTGCTAGTGTTCTCTCAGTTACTTTCTTAAAAATGGTACGGTAACATTTCTGTGCACGCTAACTAAACACAATTTATTGTGTGAAGAGTTATACAAAATACAAAACAAAATAAAGTTTGCAAAACTTGTGTGAGTTGTCTAGAATTAGAGTAGAATACAAACAAATACATTAATATTAGTCGACAAGATAAAACTAACATATTCATTAAGATAAGCAGACAAGACTTAAAAGATTCTTTTGCTGCAAACATGTACCTTGTTACCACCAGTACCCCCAGTACCCCCAGTACCCCCCAGTACCCCCAGTACCCCCAGTACCCCCAGTACCCCCAGTACCCCCAGTACCCCCAGTACCCCCAGTACCCCCAGTACCCCCAGTACCACCAGTACCCCCAGTACCCCCAGTACCCCCAGTACCCCCAGTACCCCCAGTACCCCCAGTACCCCCAGTACCCCCAGTACCACCAGTACCCCCAGTACCCCCAGTACCCCCAGTACCCCCAGTACCCCCAGTATCCCCAGTACCCCCAGTACCCCCAGTACCCCCAGTACCCCCAGTACCACCAGTACCCCCAGTACCACCAGTACTACCTGTACCCCCAGTACCACCAGTACCTCCAGTACCCCGAGTACCCTCAGTACCCCCAGTACCCCCAGTACCCCCAGTACCCCAGTACCCCCAGTACCCCCAGTACCACCAGTACCCCCAGTACCACCAGTACTACCTGTACCCCCAGTACCACCAGTACCTCTAGTACCCCCAGTACCCCCAGTACCACCAGTACCTCTAGTACCCCCAGTACCCCCAGTACCACCAGTACCTCTAGTACCCCCAGTACCCCCAGTACCACCAGTACCCCCAGTACCTCCAGTACCCCGAGTACCCTCAGTACCTTCAGTACCCCCAGTACCCCCAGTACCCCCAGTACCCCCAGTACCCCCAGTACCCCCAGTACCCCCAGTACCCCCAGTACCCCCAGTACCCCCAGCACCCCCAATACCCCCAGTACCCCCAATACCCCAGTACCCCAGTACCCCCAATACCCCCAGTACCCCCCAGTACCCCCAGTACCCCCCAGTACCCCCAGTACCCCCAGTACCCCCAATACCCCCAGTACCCCCAGTACCCCCAGTACCCCCAATACCCCCAGTACCCCCCAGTACCCCCAGTACCCCCCAGTACCCCCAGTACCCCCAGTACCCCCAGTACCCCCAGTACCCCCAGTACCCCCAGTACCCCCAATACCCCCAGTACCCCCAGTACCCCCAGTACCCCCAGTACCCCCAGTACCCCCAGTACCCCCCAGTACCCCCCAGTACCCCCTCCAGTACCCCCAGTACCCCCAGTACCCCCAGTACCCCCAGTACCCCCAGTACCCCCAGTACCCCCAGTACCCCCAGTACCCCCAGTACCCCCAGTACCCCCAGTACCCCCAGTACCCCCAGTACCCCCAGTACCCCAGTACCCCCAGTACCCCCAGTACCCCCAGTACCCCCAGTACCCCCAGTACCCCCAGTACCCCCAGTACCCCCAGTACCCCCAGTACCCCCAGTACCCCCCAGTACCCCCAGTACCCCCAGTACCCCCAGTACCCCCAGTACCCCCAGTACCCCCAGTACCCCCAGTACCCCCAGTACCCCCAGTACCCCAGTACCCCCAGTACCCCCAGTACCCCCATACCCCCAGTACCCCCAGTACCCCCAGTACCCCCAGTACCCCCAGTACCCCCAATACCCCCAGTACCCCCAGTACCCCCCAGTACCTCCAGTACCCCCAGTACCCCCAGTACCCCCAGTACCCCCAGTACCCCCAGTACCCCCAGTACCCCCAGTACCCCCAGTACCCCCAGTACCCCCAGTACCCCAGTACCCCCAGTACCCCCAGTACCCCCAGTACCCCCAGTACTTCCAGTACCTCCAGTACCCCACCTGCTCAGGC
>CM059556.1:25726295-25801295 GCA_030386875.1 Morinoia aosen
CGGGTCGGAAATTTGTTTTATAAAAGGAAAAATCTGCGCGTTTTGTGTCTTTTAACATACTTCTGTTTAGAGTGCAGGACTTGAGAACAATTACTTTAACCTGTACTAAATTATGGGGTAAAATTTAATATTATTTTGCCTTTTTCTTCTCTCAGATACTTGAAAGTTCTTGAATAACCCGGAGCAAGTGGCGAATAAAGATGATACTTATAGAAGGTTAAGATTATAAGGTTTTAAGATTATAAGATTATAAGATTATAAGATTATAAGATTATAAGATTCTAAGATTCTAAGATTCTAAGATTCTAAGATTCTAAGATTCTAAGATTCTAAGATTCTAAGATTCTAAGATTCTAAGATTCTAAGATTCTAAGATTCTAAGATTCTAAGATTATAAGATTATAAGATTATAAGATTATAAAATTATAAAATTATAAGATTATAAGATTATAAGATTATAAGATTATAAGATTATAAGATTATAAGATTATAAGATTATAAGATTATAAGATTATAAGATTATAAGATTATAAGATTATAAGATTATAAGATTATAAGATTATAAGATTATAAGATTATAAGATTATAAGATTATAAGATTATAAGATTATAAGATTATAAGATTATACGATTATAAGATTATAAGATTATAAGATTATAAGATTATAAGATTATAAGATTATAAGATTATAAGATTATAAGATTATAAGATTATAAGATTATAAGATTATAAGATTATAAGTTAGTTTAAGCCTTCCTAACCGCTACAAAAAAAAGCGTATCGAAGACAGGAAGGAGGAAGGCACCATATAGTATGGAGTTCAGGGAACGTGGAATCTATGCAGAAATGGCATAGAAACAGTAAGATGAGAAAGAAGTTCAAATAACGAGATCGAAGTTGAAGAAGAAAGTAGTAGGTGCTGAAAAACAGGACAGCAGTGAACCGAAAAAAGATGATCCTTAACATGAAAAAAATATTATTTCAACAAAAAGAAGGCCTACCTAACTCTCAGCTCAGGACTTCACATGTTCCCCCTGGGTGCGCTAATTCCCATAGATACAATAGTTGTATCCTCTGATGGGAGGAATATTAGATAAATAGTCGTAAATTAGATAAATTTACTTAATATTTATGGTATGTCTATAAATAAGTTATAGAACAATAGAATATTATATAAAAAGAAGTAAATTAGTTAAATAGTAAATACTGATATGAGCCAACTATTTCCGACCGGAAGGAGCATCAGATAAATAACAAGTTAGTTCGTGCCTCACTAACCCCAACAGCGGTCATCCAAAGAGAGGAAGGGCGAACACCCAATTTAGTACTGAGCTGAAGGAACGGGGAATCTATGCACAAGGTGTGTTCCCACACAAAATCCCCTGCGCATAAAAACAGTAAGTTCAGAAGGAAGGTTAGGAAGAGAGAGAAAGGGAAAGGAGAGTGAGGGAATAGAGGTAAGTAGAGGGTCGAGAGAGTGAGGATAAGTAGAGAGAGGGAGGGAAGGGAGAGAGAGGGGTGGGGGAGGGGAGAGAGACACACACCGCTTGTTTAGAAGAAAGAGTTACGAAAGAGCACCTAATCTCCGACTTACTGAGAACGAATTCCGTATAACAAATTCTGCTAAGCCTATCTGGCGCTGGGAACTTTATTGCAGGCCTGTTTTGTGCGGCGCTTCATGAATTGTGAGCCGTCATTATGACGGGGGGTTGTGAGGGGGTTAGGGGTGAGGAGGGTGAGGGGTGAGGGGGGGTTGGGTTTGATGGGGGTTAGGAGAGGGGTTATGAGGGAGAGTTAAGGGGGGTTTAGGGTTGATGGGGGTTGGGAGAGGGGGTTATGAGGGAGAGTTAAGGGGGGAGAGTTAAGGGGGGAGAAATAAGGGGGGAGAGTTAAGGGGGGAGAGTTAAGGGGGGAGAGTTAAGGGGGGAGAGTTAAGGGGAGAGTTAAGGGGGGGTTGGGAGAGGGGGTTATGAGAGAGAGTTAAGGGGGCTTGGGGTTGCTAGGGATTGGGAGAGGGGGTTATGAGGGAGGGTTGAGGGGAGGTTAGGGGTTCAGAGGATATGGGGGTTGAAAGGGGTTGAGGGATGTTGGGGAGGGGGTCATGAGGGAGATTTGAGGGGGGTTAGGGTTTGGGGTTGGGGGACGAGCATTCTCTCCCGGGGGTTAGGGGGGGCGTTGAAGGTATCTATCTATATTTGCGAGAGGTAAATCATAATATAACTATTAAATTGACAATAACTAATAATTATGTAATAATTCAAATTGAGTAATTTTCCACCCCCCCCCCTCCCTCTATATCCTGGGGGGTAGGAGGGGAAGTTGAGGTATTTATTTTCCTATCTATGGGGTGAATAATAATACGATACAATTTGTAAAAAGGAATTATAATAATAATAACTATAATAATAATAGTAGTAGCAATAAAAGTTATTCAAGTACCGATAAGAACTACAAGAAAAATTAAAACAAAACAAAAAAGAAGACGAAGGAAAAGGGCGAATTATAAAACAGTGAAAATAAAATGAACAAAAAACCAGCATATCCAGGCTCTGCTGGCAGAGACGATCCCTTACCTCATCATAAAGTTCTGTGTTATTTTCGAATAAATATAAACTGCTTCCATAATATTATATAGGTAGCATTGAAATTCATGCAATTTTAAAATAAATTCCATAGCTTCCATAATGTTACATATGTATACAGCATTGTAGTTCTGTGTTATTATAAATAATTTCTAACTGCTGCTATAATATTACATAAATAGCATTGAATTTCTTTGCTATTTCGAAACAATTTCCATTAATATCCACAATGTTATAAAGACAGTATTTCTCTCTCACATCAATGCAATAAAATACATAAATATAAAACATTACCATTCAAAAATACTTATAAGCGTACCTAGAACATCCGACGTTAGGTCTCAAGACGTCAATCAAGTAGAATGAAGTGTTATAATTTTAAACTTGATGATTTTAGAAAATGTAACATTGTAATTCCTAAATATTCATTAAGAGATTAGATTAGATTATTAGTTAGTTTAGGCCTCCCTATCCTCAAAAAATGAGATCCAAAGAGAGGAAGGAAGAAGGCACCATTTAGTATGGAGTTGAGGAAACGCGGAATCTATGCACAAAGTGCATAGAAACAGTAAGATGAGAAAGAAGTTCATGAAACAAGATCAAAGTTGAAGAAGAAAGTAGTAGGTGCTGAAAAACAGGACAGCAGTGAACCGGAAAAAGATGGTCCGTAACAAAACAAAAACCTATTTTATTACAACAAAAAGAAGGGCTACCTAACCTTTAGCTCAGGCCCTCACATCTTCCCCCTGGGAGCGCTAATTCCCACAGATACAATAGTTGTATCCCCCTGAGGGGATTTCTTATGGAGAAATTAACGCATGTTAATAACGATGGTTAACGAGTCTTGTTCTTCAGTGAAGCGAAATGGATATCGTGATTTATACATCCATATATATATATATATATAAGTTAAATATATATTTATATATATATAGTAATGCGTATATATATATATATATATATATATATATAGAGCACAGACATGTATACACAAATTCATTTGTATATTCATTCTATTATTCACAATCGCTCAAGAGACCGGTATTATAGTTAACTGTAACCTATATTTATTCAATTCCTCAAGCCTAATGTTCAAATACGTCTACATGATTAATATACATAATTGTTATAGTGTACTCCAACGTCAACCGTCACTCTTGGAAGATCGTATTTTTAAATTTTTAATACTATAAAATTTTGGACGTCTTATATGAAATTACTTGCGCTGTCATTGAAAGTAGGTATTTCAAAACCTTGACCGCAACGTGCGCCACCGGTGGTACACGGAGGGGATTTTCACAATGCTGCTGACCGATCAGTAGTCACAAACTCAATTTCCATAAATACTTAATCAAAGCTAAATGAAGGCACGATCCAGGTCATGTTTGCTATTTACAAACTTGCTCACTAGCAGAATGGACTTTGAATTTGGAGTTGAACATTGAACTTCAGTTTTACCAGCAGCAGTCGAAATGTTAAAAAATTAATTAGTTAAGATTAATTAGGGTTAATTAACATATAATCCCCCTTGCCATCGAAGATCCAACCCTCAAAATCCACCACTTGAGACGAAACAAAAAATCGACAAAAAGTCCGCGGGTGCCGCGCGCCACATTTCGCCACTCGACTTTTTATCAGTTTTTAATTTTTTGGGAATACGAGTTGAAGTTTGCAGGTTTTTTGGAGCCAAAAAGGAGCAGAAGACGCAGCGCTCATTGGAGTCTAATTAAAGAGAATTAGCGGCCACTCAAGACTTGGAGTTTGGTGATCCGGCGCGCGCGTCACCATTGTTTTTAATTAGAAAACGCGCATGCGCACGCGCGATAACGCGCACCGTGGGGGGGGGGGTGCTCAGAAGACACCGGGGAGGGGGGGTGCTCAGAAGACACCGGGGGGGGGGGGTGCTCAGAAGACACCGGGGGGGGGGGGGTGCTCAGAAGACACCGGGGGAGGAGCTGGGGGTACATTTTGAGCAATTCCTATTCTCTAGAACAGCAAGTTACTTAATAGTTACTTGCTTAATTACTTAGAACTTATTTAATAGTTACTTAATTAATAGTAAGTTAGAATATTAAGTAGTAAACATTTAATATTCTTTAGAATGGTAAGTAGCAGAAAGAATTTACTATTCTTTAGAATGATTAGTTGTGACAATTCACTACTCGTAGGAATAGTTATTCGTAGTAAGCATTTACTAATTTTAGAAAAGCAGCAGTAAGCATCCACTATTTTTCAGAAGAATAACAACTTATTGTTCATTATGTCCCACAATATACTGTATGTCCCACAATATACGGTATGTCTTCTGATGTACATTGTACAGTATGTCCCACAACGTACGGTGTGTCCCACAATATACAGTATGTCCCACAATGTACAGTATGTCCCACAATATACTGTATGTCCCACAATATACAGTATGTCCTACAATATACTGTATGTCCCACAATATACTGTATGTCCCACAATATACAGTATGTCCCACAATATACAGTATGTCCCACAATATACAGTATGTCCCACAATATACAGTACGTCCCACAATATACTGTATGTCTCACAATATACAGTATGTCCCACAATATACAGTATGTCCCACAATGTACAGTATGTCCCACAATGTACAGTATGTCCCACAATATACTGTATGTCCCACAATATACAGTATGTCCCACAATATACAGTATGTCCCACAATATACAGTATGTCCCACAATATACAGTATGTCCCACAATATACTGTATGTCCCACAATATACTGTATGTCCCACAATATACAGTATGTCCCACAATATACAGTATGTCCCACAATGTACAGTATGTCCCACAATATACTGTATGTCCCACAATATACAGTATGTCCCACAATATACTGTATGTCCCACAATATACAGTATGTCCCACAATATACAGTATGTCCCACAATATACAGTATGTCCCACAATATACAGTATGTCTCACAATATACTGTATGTCTCACAATATACTGTATGTCCCACAATATACAGTATGTCCCACAATATACTGTATGTCCCACAATATACTGTATGTCTCACAATATACAGTATGTCCCACAATATACAGTATGTCCCACAATTTACAGTATGTCCCACAATATACTGTATGTCCCACAATATACAGTATGTCCCACAATATACTGTATGTCTCACAATATACTGTATGTCCCACAATATACAGTATGTCCCACAATATACTGTATGTCCCACAATATACTGTATGTCCCACAATATACTGTATGTCCCACAATATACTGTATGTCCCACAATATACTGTATGTCCCACAATATACTGTATGTCCCACAATATACAGTATGTCCCACAATATACAGTATGTCCCACAATATACAGTATGTCCCACAATATACAGTATGTCCCACAATATACAGTATGTCCCACAATATACAGTATGTCCCACAATATACTGTATGTCCCACAATATACAGTATGTCCCACAATATACTGTATGTCCCACAATATACAGTATGTCCCACAATATACAGTATGTCCCACAATATACAGTATGTCCCACAATATACAGTATGTCCCACAATATACAGTATGTCCCACAATATACTGTATGTCCCACAATATACAGTATGTCCCACAATATACTGTATGTCTCACAATATACTGTATGTCCCACAATATACAGTATGTCCCACAATATACTGTATGTCCCACAATATACAGTATGTCCCACAATATACAGTATGTCCCACAATATACTGTATGTCCCACAATATACAGTATGTCCCACAATATACTGTATGTCTCACAATATACAGTATGTCCCACAATATACAGTATGTCCCACAATATACTGTATGTCTCACAATATACTGTATGTCCCACAATATACTGTATGTCTCACAATATACAGTATGTCCCACAATATACAGTATGTCCCACAATATACTGTATGTCCCACAATATACAGTATGTCCCACAATATACTGTATGTCCCACAATATACAGTATGTCCCACAATATACAGTATGTCCCACAATATACTGTATGTCCCACAATATACAGTATGTCCCACAATATACAGTATGTCCCACAATATACTGTATGTCCCACAATATACAGTATGTCCCACAATATACTGTATGTCTCACAATATACAGTATGTCCCACAATATACAGTATGTCCCACAATATACAGTATGTCCCACAATATACAGTATGTCCCACAATATACAGTATGTCCCACAATATACTGTATGTCCCACAATATACAGCATGTCCCACAATATACAGTATGTCCCACAATATACAGTATGTCCCACAATATACAGTATGTCCCACAATATACAGTATGTCCCACAATATACTGTATGTCCCACAATATACAGCATGTCCCACAATATACTGTATGTCCCACAATATACAGTATGTCCCACAATATACTGTATGTCTCACAATATACAGTATGTCCCACAATATACAGTATGTCCCACAATATACAGTATGTCCCACAATATACAGTATGTCCCACAATATACAGTATGTCCCACAATATACAGTATGTCCCACAATATACAGTATGTCCCACAATATACAGTATGTCCCACAATATACAGTATGTCCCACAATATACAGTATGTCCCACAATATACTGTATGTCCCACAATATACAGCATGTCCCACAATATACAGTATGTCCCACAATGTACAGTATGTCCCACAATATACAGTATGTCCCACAATATACAGTATGTCACACAATGTACAGTATGTCCCACAATATACAGTATGTCCCACAATATACAGCATGTCCCACAATGTACAGTATGTCCCACAATGTACAGTATGTCCCACAATATACAGTATGTCCCACAATATACAGTATGTCCCACAATATACAGTATGTCCCACAATATACAGCATGTCCCACAATGTACAGTATGTCCCACAATGTACAGTATGTCCCACAATATACAGTATGTCCCACAATATACAGTATGTCCCACAATATACAGTATGTCCCACAATATACAGCATGTCCCACAATGTACAGTATGTCCCACAATGTACAGTATGTCCCACAATATACAGTATGTCCCACAATATACAGTATGTCCCACAATATACAGTATGTCCCACAATATACAGTATGTCCCACAATGTACAGTATGTCCCACAATATACAGTATGTCCCACAATATACAGTATGTCCCACAATATACAGCATGTCCCACAATGTACAGTATGTCCCACAATATACAGTATGTCCCACAATATACAGTATGTCCCACAATATACAGTATGTCCCACAATATACAGTATGTCCCACAATATACAGTATGTCCCACAATATACAGTATGTCCCACAATATACAGTATGTCCCACAATATACAGTATGTCCCACAATATACAGTATGTCCCACAATATACAGCATGTCCCACAATATACAGTATGTCCCACAATATACAGTATGTCCCACAATATACAGTATGTCCCACAATATACAGTATGTCCCACAATATACAGTAGGTCCCACAATATACAGTATGTCCCACAATATACAGTATGTCCCACAATATACAGTATGTCCCACAATATACAGTATGTCCCACAATATACAGTATGTCCCACAATATACAGTATGTCCCACAATATACAGTAGGTCCCACAATATACAGTATGTCCCACAATATACAGTATGTCCCACAATATACAGTATGTCCCACAATATACAGCATGTCCCACAATATACAGTATGTCCCACAATATACAGTATGTCCCACAATATACAGTATGTCCCACAATATACAGTATGTCCCACAATATACAGTATGTCCCACAATATACAGTATGTCCCACAATATACAGTATGTCCCACAATATACAGTATGTCCCACAATATACAGTATGTCCCACAATATACTGTATGTCCCACAATATACAGTATGTCCCACAATATACAGTATGTCCCACAATATACAGTATGTCCCACAATATACAGTATGTCCCACAATATACTGTATGTCCCACAATATACAGTAGGTCCCACAATATACAGTATGTCCCACAATATACAGTATGTCCCACAATATACTGTATGTCCCACAATATACAGTAGGTCCCACAATATACAGTATGTCCCACAATATACAGTATGTCCCACAATATACAGTATGTCCCACAATATACAGTATGTCCCACAAAACCCGAACTGAGTATTTATTTTCCCGTGTCAGTAATACCATCATAATCAGTAATACCTTTTCTATAGGTTAATTTTGAAGGCTAATTTTGCTAGAAATTAAATGCTGATGATATTCTTATGATGGTATTGCTGGTACGGGAAAATAAATACTCGGTTCCGGTTTTGAGGGACATACTGTACAGAAGCCGTTGCAGAAAATAACGCGTTACAATAGAGTACAACACACAACGCGTTACAACGCGCAATAGGCCTGACGTAAGTCTAATCCAGGTCCCCCCTCCCCCTCATCCCCCCCCCTTCCCCCCCCCCCCCCCCCCCCGCAGATAGAGCAGATTAGACGCTGTGTACCGACCGCGTCTCCTTATCTGCCTTATCAGCGCCGGACAATTGCCCGATAGCGGCCAGTCGATGGTGACCGATGATACTGGCTTAAGCGATGTTGCCCCATCCCCTTGCCCCACCCCCCTGTCCCATGCCCCATTTATTTTGTCACATTTCTTTGGTTTTTTCTTCTTGACCCATTTCTTTCTTGCCCCCAATGCCCCATCCCTCCTGTCCCTTGCCCCATTTCTTTTGCCACATTTCTTTGGTTTTTTCTTCTTGACCCATTTCTTTTTTGCCCCCAATGCCCCATCCCTCCTGTCCCTTGCCCCATTTCTTTCTGCTTTTGGCCCATTCCTTTTACGCTTGCCCCATATCCCATTGCCCCACCCCTTTCTTGCCCCCCCATGGGGCTTAAGGTCTAAGTATATGGTCGGATTAGCGTTAAATATGGTGATTAGCGTTAACTATGGTGATCAGCGTTAACTATGGTGATCAGCGTTAACTATGATGATCAGCGTTAACTATGGTGATCAGCGTTAACTATGATGATCAGCGTTAACTATGATGATTAGCGTGAACTATGATGATTAGCGTGAACTATGATGATTAGCGTTAACTATGATGATCAGCGTTAACTATGATGATTAGCGTTAACTATGATGATCAGCGTTAACTATAATGATCAGCGTTAACTATGGTGATCAGCGTTAACTATGGTGATCAGCGTTAACTATGGTGATCAGCGTTAACTATGGTGATCAGCGTTAACTATGATGATCAGCGTTAACTATGATGATTAGCGTTAACTATGATGGTTGGCGTTAACTATGGTGATCAGCGTTAACTATGATGATCAGCGTTAACTATGATGATTAGCGTTAACTATGGTGATCAGCGTTAACTATGGTGATCAGCGTTAACTATGATGATCAGCGTTAACTATGATGATTAGCGTTAACTATGATGATTAGCGTTAACTATGGTGATCAGCGTTAACTATGGTGATCAGCGTTAACTATGATGATCAGCGTTAACTATGATGATTAGCGTTAACTATGATGATTAGCGTTAACTATGGTGATCAGCGTTAACTATGGTGATCAGCGTTAACTATGATGATCAGCGTTAACTGTGGTTATTAGGTGCTAAATACGGTGATTAGCATTAACTATGGTTATTAGCGTTAAATATGGGGCCTAACTTTAACTCCTCACAAGATGCTTAACACTAATCGAACCAAACGTTGGACCATGAGTAGTAGAAAAAAAGTAATTATTTGTTACAGAAATTTTTTTACATGTACAGCGGTGTTCTCAGCGACGTTGGATGACCAGCGATCCAGAAATCGATTAACAAAATGCGCCACTCTAATCGCTGCATAACTGGAGACCTACACAATAATTATAGTAAACTGCAGTAACATCGGCAACCATCTTTGTGAAGCTAAAAAAATTCTTCCAAGTCAGGTTTCATCGCAAGTTTTTTGTTTGTTTTATAATAGTGGGAAATAGTGACGTTGTTTGAACAGTGAAAATTGGTTTTGTCGTTGAAATAAATATAAGCGGTGTTCAGATATGAGTAATGGCGATCTACACGGCACATAAACGTAAAACAAACCCCACCCGTTAAATGGCCGTTAATTGCCCGTTAAATGGCCATTCGAGAGGGGTACAATGAGCGATAATAATTCAAGTAAACGGATAATTATCCAATGAATATGGTGAGTGGATAGTCAATCAATTGTGTGTAGCCAGCCAATCAATTGTGTGCTGCCAGCCAATCAATTGTGTGTAGCCAGCCAATCAATTGTGTGTTGCCAGCCAATCAATTGTGTGTTGCCAGCCAATCAATTGTGTGTTGCCAGCCAATCAATTGTGTGTTGCCAGCCAATTAATTGTGTGTTGCCAGCCAATCAATTGTGTGTTGCCAGCCAATCAATTGTGTGTTGCCAGCCAATCAATTGTGTGTTGCCAGCCAATCAATTGTGTGTTGCCAGCCAATCAATTGTGTGTTGCCAGCCAATCAATTGTGTGTTGCCAGCCAATCAATTGTGTGTTGCCAGCCAATCAATTGTGTGTTGCCAGCCAATCAATTGTGTGTTGCCAGCCAATCAATTGTGTGTAGCCAGCTCAAAAATCACGCACTCAACTTAAGTCATAAATAATGCCTAATTATTCATTTCGACAGTAAGACTTAACTAATTCGGCACCTAAACGAAGAATGACATCTGTAGTCCATTTCGACCAATCAGAGCGCGGCTGCCGTGATGGGACGGTGGTGGTGGTGGTGACGTCATCATGCCATTCTCAACCCCTCCCCCCCTCCATTCGTATGCCCTCACTTCCCCCTATTTCTGCTTCCCCTCCCACTCCCCTCACCGTAATTAAGCCTTTCCCCCTCCCTATATCCCCCCCTCTGCCCCTCCCTATATCCCCCCTCTGCTCCGTCATTGTAGCCACCTGCTACTTTTTCATTGTGCTTACCCCCTTCTCCCTCACCCCTCTCCCCTCCCCCCCCCCCGCCTTTATAACCCCCCTCACCCCCATACACCCCATCCTCATAACCCCCCCCCCCCGTTTTTATAACCTCCTCACCCCCACAACCCCCGCTTATATACCCCCATGATCTCACAGCCTATGCCCCAGCGCAGGCCTACCGCAAAACCCCGCGTACTGCCTAATATTTAATTTTTTTTTTCAAACGCGTTATAGCTAAATTCGAGGTGTGTAACTACACACCTGCAGCTACACACCTGCCACACTCTCACTGAATCACTGTCTTACTTCGTGCTTTCTGTCGCTGAGTGTTGATAATGCGTGCGTGTGTGCGTGTGTTTGTACGTGCGTGTGTACGCGTGCTTGTTCATGTGTATGAGTGTTTGTTCATGTGTGTACGCGTGTTTGTGTACGTGTATATTCGAGAGTTTTTATGCGCGTGTGTATGTATGTGCTTGTACGTGTACGTGTACGCGCGCATGTGCGAGTGTTTGGGTGTGCGTGTGTGGACGCGTGCGTGTATGTGTGTGCGTGTGTGTGAGAGAGAGACCACACACGCCGTGTACACAGATCACGCACACAACACGAGTGTTTGTGCTGTAAACAGCTCACCGGACAGCCTGTCTACAGCGTCCAGGTGTTCCCCCCCCGTGGGGGAAGGAAGGGGGTTAAATCATCCCCAACGACCCACAAAATCACACAACACCCCAATAAGACTCTTTTTATGTCCCCATACATCCCCCAACATCCCCCAACATCCCCCAACATCCCACAACATCCCACAACATCCCACAACATCCCCCAACACCACCCAACATCCCCAACACCTGGCGGTAACATCAGCTGGGCGGCCATAATCCGACATAAGGCGGCGATGATAAGCCTTATCTGCGATGACGGTCGTCCTATCTATTAGCGCTGGTGCTAATCAGCCTCGTTATACCGATATACCATTGTTCCACCACACCACCACCATACCATTATTATACCTCCCTACGTACCACACCACCACCACACCACCACCATACCATTATTATACCTCCCTACGTACCACACCACCACCACACCACCACCATACCATTATTATACCTCCCTACGTACCACACCACCACAATATTACCACCATACCATTATTATACCTCCCTACGTACCACACCACCACCACACCACCACCATACCATTATTATACCTCCCTACGTACCACACCACCACCATACCACCACTATACCATTATACCTCCCTACGTACCACACCACCACCATATTACCACCATACCCAAATTGCACCATTACCACACCACCAGCACACCACCTCCACACCACCACCATGACTGGAAATGCACAACCACCATTCCACCACCACACCACCACCACACCACCACCATGACTGGAAGTGCACCACCACCATTCCACCAGCACACCACCACCACACCACCACCATGACTGGAAATGCACAACCACCATTCCACCACCACACCACCACCACACCACCACCATGACTGGAAATGCACAACCACCATTCCACCACCACACCACCACACCACCACACCACCACACCACCACCACACCACCACCATGACTGGAAATGCACCACCACCATTCCACCACCACACCACCACCACACCACCATCATGACTGGAAATGCACCACCACCATTCCACCACCACACCACCACCACACCACCACCATGACTGGAAATGACCAACCACCATTCCACCACCACACCAACACACCACCACACCACCACACCACCACCACACCACCACCACACCACCACCACACCACCACCACACCACCACCATGACTGGAAATGCACCACCACCATTCCACCACCACACCACCACCACACCACCACCATGACTGGAAATGCACCACCACCATTCCACCACCACACCACCACCACACCACCACCATGACTGGAAATGCACAACCACCATTCCACCACCACACCACCACACCACCACACCACCACACCACCACCATGACTGGAAGTGCACCACCACCATTCCACCACCACACCACCACCACACCACCACCATGACTGGAAATGCACAACCACCATTCCACCACCACACCACCACACCACCACACCTCCACACCTCCACACCACCACACCACCACACCACCACACCACCACACCACCACCATCTCACCAACGCAGGCCGAGTGAATACAAACCCCCTCAAAGGTCTACAAAAGAGGGGGAGGAGGGAGGGGCAAGTAAGGGGGTGGGGGTGAGGAAAGGATGCGGGGGGTGAGGAGGGGGGTGAGGAGGAGGTAAGGGGATTAACAGCGCTCCTGTAGCGCGGATTAAGCAGCTCCAGGAAAGGATTTATCGTAATCCGCAAGTTTGGTGCCGCTCTGTGGCGCCGGATTTTGTTGCTGAACTTTGCGACCTGCTCAAGGTGGTAGGTGAGTGGGTGAGTAGTTGGTAGGTGAGTAGTTGGTAGGTGAGTAGGTGGTAGGTGAGTAGGTGGTAGGTGAGTAGTTGGTAGGTGAGTAGTTGGTAGGTGAGTAGGTGGTAGGTGAGTAGGTGGTAGGTGAGTAGGTGGTAGGTGAGTAGGTGGTAGGTGAGTAGGTGGTAGGTGAGTAGGTGGTAGGTGAGTAGGTGGTAGGTGAGTAGGTGGTAGGTGAGTAGGTGAGTAGGTGAGTAGGTGAGTAGGTGGTAGGTGAGTAGGTGAGTAGGTGGTAGGTGGTAGGTGAGTATGTGAGTAGGTGGTAGGTGTGGGTAGGTGAGTAGACGTCGGTAGATGGTAGGCGTGGGTAGGTGAGTAGACGTGGGTAGGTGGTAGGCGAATGTAGGTAAAGCCGGAGGTGTTCAAGTAAGTTGTGAAGGTGGTAGGTGGTAAATATATGGTAGAGCACCAGTAGATGTCTAGATGGCAGCCATCACCACCCGTCACCTCATAAATTGCCACCATCACCACCCGTCACCTGATAAATTGCCACCATCACCACCCGTCACCTGATAAATTGCCACCATCACCACCCGTCACCTCATAAATTGCCACCATCACCACCCGTCACCTGATAAATTGCCACCATCACCACCCGTCACCTCATAAATTGCCACCATCACCACCCGTCACCTGATAAATTGCCACCATCACCACCCGTCACCTGATAAATTGCCACCATCACCACCCGTCACCTCATAAATTGCCACCATCACCACCCGTCACCTGATAAATTGCCACCATCACCACCCGTCACCTCATAAATTGCCACCATCACCACCCGTCACCTGATAAATTGCCACCATCACCACCCGTCACCTCATAAATTGCCACCATCACCATCCGTCACCTCATAAATTACCACCATCACCACCTGGTATCATCACTCATCACCCACACAGACTCACCTGCTGCTTTAAGTAGGTGATGCCAGCCAAAGAAATTTTTTTTTTCTTCTATTTTTTCAATTTCCCTCCCGTTATCATCGTCTGTTCTCATCTCCTCTTCGTCAGCTAAGCTTCTGAGGTCTCGTACTTTTATCAAACTTTTTATCGCTTTGCTTGATTCGCCTGTTTTGTTGTTGTTTTCGTCGCAATTCTCGGTTCCTTCTATTTTCGTATTTGTTTCGTTGTTTTCTACTTCGCTTTGGGTTTCACTGAACTTCAGGAAGCGTAGTACTTCTTTTAATGCCTTGTTCATCGTCAGTCTCGTCTCCACTGTCTGCGCGCTGTTTTCCATTCTATCTTCCATTCTATCTTCCGTTCTGTCTTCCGTTCTGTCTTCCATTCTTTCTTTCTCTTCTTCTGTGGGGCTAAGTTCAAGTTTTTTTCGTTTTGCTAAGTCGTCTTCCAGTCTGGCGGGTAAGTTACTTTCCGCTAAGACGTCTAATGTGTCCCATAAGTTACTTTCCGTTAAGACGTCGTCCAGTCTGTCACGAAAGTTACTTTTCGCCAAGACGTCTAATGTGTCCCATAAGTTGTCTTTCGTTAAGACGTCGTCTGTTGCGCCCTGCAAGTTACTTTCCGCTAAGACGTCGTCCATTCTACCCTCCAAGTGCACTTCCGGAGCCACTTCTGAACTCAAGTAATTTTCTTCTTCTTCTTCTTCTACATCGAAGTTTTCTCTCATTCTTCCGTATTCATTTTCTGCGATTTCTTCTCTAGGAGGTTCTGAGAGGAAACACGCTTCGGAAGGCATTTTGCACTACAAAATTAAATAACAAATTAAATAGTTCAATTAGGTTAAATAGTTCAAATATGCTTAATAGAACACTAAACGGCAGAATTCGATACAGATTCTTATCGATTTCACAAAAAACAGGCTTTTCGAGATCTGTTTGTTTACCAATAAGATATTTAATATCGTTCAAGTCCTCGTCACGTATGATTAACTCAATGCGCTGTTATGAAGGTGTAATTTCTTCGATGGTTCGGAAACAAGCTGCAAGAAAACTTCATTCACAATTGAAATTCCACAATTCAGTCACGGCAGCGACAACAACACACATGCACACCCCACCACGTCCAATTCGACACTGAAGCTCGGATGCGGGTACACCGCTACCTGCAGGTCGGCAACACCAAAACAAACAATTCTTTTTATTCGAAGATATCATTATTGTTTTTGTTCGAAGTTTTCATTATTGTTGAAAGTTTGAACATTCATTTTGAACGAAACTAATTTTATTTCAATTAAACCAAATACCAATACCTCGAAGCATCTGCTAGCGTATAAAAATTTTGTGAAAAGTTAGATGCAGGTATTTGTAATTAATGTTTAAGTTACTCTAACCTATTCTCCTCTCTAATGTGCTCCATAATTTCCCCTCACTCCAATCCCCACTCTAATCCACTCCATAAGTGATACATTCTCCTCCGATTCCCACTCCCCACTTTAATCTGCCTCATAATGTCCCCCTCACTCCACTCCCCTCTCTAATACACTGCATAAATTCACTCTATCCCACTCCCCACTCTAATCCACTCCATAAGTTCACCCAACCCCCCTCTAATCCACTCCATAAGTTCACCCAACCCCACTCTAATCCACTCCGTGAGTTCACCCAACCTCACTCTAATCCATTCTATAAGTTCACCCAACCCCACTCTAATCCATTCCATAAGTTCACCCAACCCCACTCTAATCCACTCCATAGTTCACCCAACCCCACTCTAATCCACTCCATAAGTTTACCCAACCCAACTCTAATCCACTCCATAAGTTCACCCAACCCCACTCTAATCTACTCCATAAGTTTACCCAACCCCACTCTAATCCATTCCATAAGTTCACCCAACCCCACTCTAATCCACTCCATAAGTTCACACAACCCCACTCTAATCCACTCCATAAGTTCACACAACCCCACTCTAATCCACTCTATAAGTTCCTCAACCCCCCCCCCCCTCCCCTCTCTAATCTGCCCCATAAGGTCCCCCTGCCCCATTCCCCACTCTAATCCACTCCGCAAATCCCCACGCCATATCCCACTCTAATCCCCGGCCTCGAAGGCTTCCCAATCCCCTTTATCCGCGGCGTTATCAATCCCTACAGCCCTAATCCCCACTGAGCCGATTAAATCCCCCTCCTCCCCCTCCCCCACTCCCCCCCTCCCCCTCATTCAGCCAGCTCAGTTTCCCCCCCCCCCCCCGCTGTGGGGGCTGCCTGCTTCTTTGTGTTTGTTGGTTGTTGTGTTGTGAGTGGTGGTGAGTGGTGTGTGAGTGGTGTGTGAGTGATGAGTGGTGTGTGAGTGGTGTGTGAGTGATGAGTGGTGTGTGAGTGGTGTGTGAGTGATGAGTGGTGTGTGAGGGATGAGTGGTGTGTGAGTGGTGTGTGAGTGATGAGTGGTGTGTGAGGGATGAGTGGTGTCTGAGTGGTGAGTGGTGAGCGGTGAGCGGTGTATGAGTGATGAGTGGTGTGTGAGGGATGAGTGGTGTCTGAGTGGTGAGCGGTGTGTGAGTGAGCGGTGTATGACTGGGTTGTGAGTGGTTGGTGAGTGGTGAGTGTCGAGTGAGTGTTTCTTTTAATTTTCAAAAAGACCCTATGACATTTTCAGCACTGTGCAAAAATTCCACAACACTTCAAAATTCTCCCAAAACGATCTCATGTCGTACAACATTCATACACCCGTCATTTTCCAGCTTTAACACACCTGGGCGTGTACTCTGATGGTCTAATTGATACCCCTGAGTGTATGAATTATGAATAGTGTGTAAATTATAAATGTCTAACTATAATCTCCAATAGAATTAGTTTGATGTTTGTAAACACTTACATGTATGATAATTCTTACACCTCACATTATTCCTCCTTATATAATCTAGGAGGTGTCTTCTTGCATGAATAAATAAATAAATATATAAATAAATTAATTAATTAATTAATGAAAAATAGATATATCAAGAGATGAATAAATAAATAAATTAATAAATGAAAAACAATAAATCAATAGATTAATATGTAAGTCAATGAATAAATGAAAAATAAATAAATCAATGGGTGAATAAATAAATGAATGAACAAATAAAAAATACATTTTTGTTCGCAATTTCAGCTATGTGATTACAATTGGCCAGGTGTCTACATTTATATAGAGTTGTGTATGGTCGGTCCCTCTCTCCGTCACGCTTTTAACTCTGACCGCAACGTGGCCCACCGGTGGTACACGGAGGGGATTATCTTAATGCTGCTGATCGACGAGTAGTCATGAACTTAATTTCTATAAATAATTAATCAAAGCTTAATGAAGGCACGATCCAGTTCATGTTTGCCTTTTTCAACCTTGCGCACTACAATTGAAGTTAAAAAAGAAAGAAAGAAGAAAAAAGAAAGAAAGAAGAAAAAGAAAGAAAGAATAAAAAGAAAGAAAGAAGAAAAAAGAAAGAAAGAAGAAAAAAGAAAGAAAGAAGAAAAAAGAAAGAAAGAATAAAAAGAAAGAAAGAATAAAAAGAAAGAAAGAAGAAAAAAGAAAGAAAGAATAAAAAGAAAGAAAGAATAAAAAGAAAGAAAGAAGAAAAAAGAAAGAAAGAATAAAAAGAAAGAAAGAATAAAAAGAAAGAAAGAAGAAAAAAGAAAGAAAGAAGAAAAAAGAAAGAAAGAATAAAAAGAAAGAAAGAAAGAAAAAGAAAGAAAAAGAAAGAAAAAACGTTTATTTCCAAAACGTTGCCACATGAGATACATGCCAACATATTGGCTTTCAAAAGTTACTTAATATAGGACGTCCTAAAACAAAAGTTCCATACGAGGAGTACTAATTGACAAACTATCCGAGGTGCACAAATAGACAAACCATACAAAGCATGCTAATGAATTTGAGAAATATATCAGACTTGTTTTGCCAATTACGGTTAAAGTGTTAAAATGCTTAACACGGTAATCTTCATGGGTTATACCAGAGTTCAATATTTCATCAGATATGTAGCCAGTTTTCTTAGATTTATGTCAGTTATATTTAAATCACCAGACGCGTGCCTATGTCAACCCATGTTAACCTATGTCAACCTATGTCAACCTATGTCAACCTATGTCAACCTATGTCAACCTATGTCAACCTATGTCAACCTATGTCAACCTATGTCAACCTATGTCAACCTATGTCAACCTATGTCAACCTATACAACCTATGTCAACCTATGTTAACCTATGTCAACCTATGTCAACCTATGTTAACCTATGTCAACCTATGTCAACCTATGTCAACCTATGTTAACCTATGTCAACCTATGTCAACCTATGTCAACCTATACCAACCTATGTCAACCTATGTTAACCTATGTCAACCTATGTCAACCTATGTATGTCAACCTATGTCAACCTATGTTAACCTATGTCAACCTATGTCAACCTATGTCAACCTATGTCAACCTATGTTAACCTATGTCAACCTATGTCAACCTATGTCAACCTATGTCAACCTATGTTAACCTATGTAAACCTATGTCAACCTATGTGTGTCAACCTATGTCAACCTATGTTAACCTATGTCAACCTATGTCAACCTATGTCAACCTATGTCAACCTATGTCAACCTATGTTAACCTATGTCAACCTATGTCAACCTATGTATGTCAACCTATGTCAACCTATGTTAACCTATGTCAACCTATGTCAACCTATGTCTACCTATGTTAACCTATGTCAACCTATGTCAACCTATGTCAATCTATGTTAACCTATGTCAACCTATGTCAACCTATGTCAACCTATGTCAACCTATGTCAATCTATGTTAACCTATGTCAACCTATACCTATGTTAACCTATGTCAACCTATGTTAACCTATATCAACCTATGTTAACCTATGTCAACCTATGTTAACCTATGTCAACCTATGTTAACCTATGTCAACCTATGTTAACCTATGTCAACCTATGTCAACCTATGTCAACCTAAGTCACCCTATGTCACCCTATGTCACCCTATGTCAACCTATGTCACCCTATGTCACCCTATGTCAACCTTTGTCAACCTATGTCAACCTATGTCAACCTGTGTCAACCTATGTCAACCTGTGTCAACCTACGTCGACCTATGTCAACCCATGTCAACTTATGTCAACCTAAGTCAACATTTGTTAACCTATGTCAACCTATGTCAACCTATGTCAACCTATGCCAACCTTTGTCAACCTATGTCAACCTATGTCAACCTATGTCAACCTGTGTCAACCTACGTCGACCTATGTCAACCCATGTCAACTTATGTCAACCTAAGTCAACATTTGTTAACCTATGTCAACCTATGTCAACCTATGTCAACCTATACCAACCTATGTCAACCTATGTCAACCTAAGTCAATAAAGACCTAAATCACAACACAGTACATAAGTACTGGGAAGTCAAAGTATGAGTACATTTTTTAATGCGTACTATGTACTACTTCTATCTTCCCCCTCACCCCCCCCCCCCACGCTCCCCCTTCCCCCCAAGACAAGTCTGCTATAATCCCTCAATCAAAATCCTCTAGCACTAAATCCTCCCTCAGTAATCCGGCTTATCTGTTCTCCCTAATTCGCTCCGCTCTGAAGCATCTCCAAAAATGTCTACCCCAACCTCTACCTCACCTTCTACCTGAACTTATGACTACGTATCTACTTCGATAGCTACCTTAATTCTAAATACAATATCTACCTTAACTCTAACCACAATATCTACCTGAACTTATGACAACGTATCTACTTCGATATCTACCTTAATTGTAAACACAATTTCTACCTTAATTCTAACCACAATATCTACCTGAACTTTTGCCTAAATCTCTACCTGAACTTCTACTTCAGCATTTCAATAGGCACCTACTTCGCCACCTGCGTAGACGCTATCTAACGAATCATCTACTTCATACAACATTCATCATTCAACATTAACATTCAAGTATACCAATATTTACATGTAGGCCTAAGTATGAATCACTCTCGATACTGTTTGACTAATTCCAAACACCACCAATAAAATGAATAGTCAGGTGTGGATTGATATATTTTTTAAAAGAATTTAAATTGAACTTAAATTTAAAAATAATATATATATATATAAATATATATATATGTATTATATATATATTGTACATATGTACATACATACATGTATGTGTATATATGTATACATATATATATATATATATATATATATATACAGGTATCGTCACACGTATATTAACAAACAAACAAACTAACACACTACAACCCTCCCGCGCAAATTTACAGCCATCATCATATATACAGGCATTAACTATTTAACAACACGTGTATACACAGGTATCATCACACGTATATTAAAAAACAAACCACAAACACCCCCTCCCCCTACCCAACTCTCCCCCCCCCCCTTTATACCCCCCCCCCCACACCCCCGGAGTCTCAAAAACAAACAAATTTCAAGGCACATTTCCAAAATTCGGAGACACATTCAAAACTCGACCGGACCGCCGGCCGGAATGTGGGTTTTGAAGCCAGCACGGGTGCGCCTAATGAGGAGGCGCATTAGCTTGACTAATGAGGTGTTAAGTTGACAATCGCAACAATGGAGGTGAGGTCCCGTGTACCTGTGTGCAGGTGATTAGTGGGACAGGTGTGCCTTGTAGGTGTGGGAACAGGTGTGGCGGCTGGTGTGTGTGTGTGTGTGTGTGTGTGTTGAATATGTATGATCGAAAGTGTGTACGAATGTGTGCGTGTGTGCGCGTATGAAAGTGAGAGTGTGTGTGTAATAAGTATGTGTGTTTGTGGATATGAGCGTGAGTGAGTGTGAGAGTGTAAGTGTTTAAGTGTTTGTGAGTTGATTGTATGCGTGTAAGTGTGTGTGTGTGTGTGCGTGTCCTTGCTTGTTTAAGTGTGCATGTATGCGATCAAGTGCGCTCATGTACGTGTGTGTTTGTACACTGTAGTCGCACACATGTGCACACACGGTAAGCAACAAGCACACGTGTAAGGGTCAGCTGATATTACAGGTGTTCGTAATCAGAAATAGCACAAACCCAATTACTAATTAATAAATAATATAAATATTAACTAATTAATAATATGGCGGTCGTGGGGGTCTGCTGTGGGGGTCGTAAGTGGCGGCGCGAGTGGGGCACCGCAGACTTTAAGCTACGCTAATGCGACGATAATGTGTCGATAATGTGGCGTAAATTAGAGATAATGCGACGATAATGTGTCGATAATGTGGCGTAAATTAGAGATAATGCGACGATAATGTGTCGATAATGTGGCGTAAATTGGAGATAATGCGACGATAATGTGTCGATAATGTGGCGTAAATTGGAGATAATGCGACGATAATGTGTCGATAATGTGGCGTAAATTAGAGATAATGCGACGATAATGTGTCGATAATGTGGCGTAAATTGGAGATAATGCGACGATAATGTGTCGATAATGTGGCGTAAATTGGAGATAATGCGACGATGATTCAGTGATAATGGGGAAAATCGGAGTTAATTAGACGATAATTCTACGATAATTCGACGACTATAAAAATAGCAGGTTATCGGAGCCAATTTAACTATAATTAGTTTTAGATTTGCAGTATGAAATGAAGGGTTTAATTAGAAGTTAATTACTCTAATTACTCGTGCGTCACAAATTAGGCGAGATGAGGAAGTAGGGCACGTTTTGTGTGCCGATGTGCGCGTAGTGTGCGGAAATAAGGGGTGAGGTGCGGAAATAAGGGGTGAGGTGCGGAAATAAGGGGTGAGGTGCGGAAATAAGGGGTGAGGTGCGGAAATAAGGGGTGAGGTGCGGAAATAAGGGGTGAGGTGCGGAAATAAGGGGTGAGGTGCGGAACTAAGGGGTGAGGTGCGGAAATAAGGGGTGAGGTGCGGAAATAAGGGGTGAGGTGCGGAAATAAGGGGTGAGGTGCGGAAATAAGGGGTGAGGTGCGGAAATAAGGGGTGAGGTGTGGAAATAAGGGGTGAGGTGTGGAAATAAGGGGTGAGCGGAAATAAGGGGTGAGCGGAAATAAGGGGTGAACGGAAATAAGGGGTGAGCGGAAATAAGGGGTGAGCGGAAATAAGGGGTGAGCGGAAATAAGGGGTGAGGTGTGGAAATAAGGGGTGAGGTGCGGAAATAAGGGGTGAGGTGTGGAAATAAGGGGTGAGGTGTGGAAATAAGGGGTGAGGTGTGGAAATAAGGGGTGAGCGGAAATAAGGGGTGAGCGGAAATAAGGGGTGAGCGGAAATAAGGGTTGAGCGGAAATAAGGGGTGAGGTGCGGAAATAAGGGGTGAGTGGAAATAAGGGGTGAGTGGAAATAAGGGGTGAGTGGAAATAAGGGGTGAGTGGAAATAAGGGGTGAGGTGATGAATGTGAAAGTGAAAATAGCATCGAAAATAATAACTGAATAGACACACGGACACGATAGGGAGTATAAATAGACGATAACGAAGTATGAATATGAGCTGTAAAGAAATGCATAAAAAATGAATAAATGTATGTAAAATGTATGTAAAATGTATGTAAAAAAGATGAGTGAGCAGGAAATATAGAAATGAAAATAACGCATGCATCGACACACACGCAAATTGAATATAAGCGGTAAAGAAATAATATATGAATAAATGAATGAATAAATACTTCATCTTGGTATGTAAATTAATATATGTAAATACAGAGCTCTGTGACCCATCATGGTGTACGTGTAGCGCATACGGGAAATGGTATAAATTCAATTATCAATTAATAGACAACACGATGTCAAATTATGTATCTTAAATTATACATCAGGTATATAATTATTTATCAGATATCTTATATATTTTATTATATATCCTAAATATATTATATCATATAAGATATCACATATTAAATGATATATTACATATATATTATATTAGATTAGATATCGTATCTTATCTTAGATATATATAAAATATTTTATATATCTCGTATATGGCATGGAATTCTTCTTGCCATACACCACGATATCCCCTCTCTCACCCCCCCCCCCCAAAAAAAAAGGAAGCCCCCCCCCAAATGACCCCCCCCCCCTCCCGAAAGAAAACCCCCCTCTCCAACAACCACAACACAAAATAACCCCCCTGTCACCCCCCAATAACTTCCCCCGTTCCCCTAAACGAAACCCCCCATTCCCCCCCAGCAACAAAAAGCTACCCCCCCAGTGACCACAACACAAGACAACCCCCAACCCCCCCCACCCCTTCACCCCCGTGGGGGGGCAGTAACCCCGTCCTCAATCCGCGCCTAAGCGGCTTAGTGAGCAAACTTAGTGCCGGATTAGGGCGGGCTAAGCCGGGCTAAGGTGGGTCTGAGCCGCCTGGTCTGTGTGCCACTAGTGACGGGCTAGTGACGGGCTAGTGACGGGCCCTACGTGCCACTAGTGACGGGCTAGTGACGGGCCTTGCGTGCCACTAGTGACGGGCTAGTGACGGGCCCTACGTGCCACTAGTGACGGGCTAGTGACGGGCCTTGCGTGCCACTAGTGATGAGCTAGTGACGGGCCCTGCGTGTCACTAGTGACGGGCTAGTGATGGGCCCTGCGTGCCACTATTGACGGGCTAGTGACGGGCTAGTGACGGGCCCTGCGTGCCACTATTGACGGGCTAGTGACGGGCCAGTGACGGGCCCTGCATGCCACTAGTGACGGGCTAGTGACGGGCCCTGCGTGCCACTAGTGATAGGCTAGTGACGGGTCCTGCGTGTCACTAGTGACGGGCTAATGACGGGCTAGTGACGGGCCCTGCGTGCCACTAGTGACGGGCTAGTGACGGGCCCTGCGTGCCACTAGAAACGGGCTAGTGACGGGCCCTGCATGCCACTGGTGACGGGCTAGTGACGGGCCCTGCGTGCCACTAGTGACGGCATAGTGACGGGTCCTGCGTGCCACTAGTGACGGGCTAGTGTCGGGCTAGTGACGGGCCCTGCGTGCCACTAGTGACGGGCTAGTGACGGGCCCTTCGTGCCACTAGTGACGGGCTAGTGACGGGCCCTTCGTGCCACTAGTGACGGGCTAGTGACGGGCCCTGCGTGCCACTAGTGACGGGCTAGTGACGGGCCCTGTGTGCCCCTAGGGACGTAAAATTATAACTAGTGGTTGGTCATTTACAAACACACTGAGCTAATAACATAATGATCAAACTAGTTATGAGTTTCTAGTTACTGACTGTTTCTGTTCTTATTGGCAGATTTAGAGCAGTTATTAGCAGTTTTAGAACAGGTATTGACAGTTTTAGAGCATGTATTGGCAATTTTAGAGCGGTTATTTGCAGATTTAGAGCAGTTATTTGCAGATTTAGAGCAGGTATTGGTAGATTTAGAGCAGTTTTTGCAGATTTAGAGCAGGTATTGGTAGATTTAGAGCAGTTATTTTCAGATTGAGAGCAGTTTTGGCAGATTTAGAGAAAGCATTGACAGATTTAGAGCAGTTTTGGCAGATTTAGAGCAGTTTGACAGCGACTAGATAAGACGAGATTGAAACAATTTACGACCAGTTAGGACTAGTCTGGTCAAGTTGGGCCTATTTACGACTAGTTGGGACTAGTTTACAACTAGCGTAAGACTATTAAGTACCAGTTAGGATTACTCAGGCCTATTTTACACTATATAAGTCTGGATGACAATCAAAATAGGAATATGAAAATGTTAAAAATAAAATTTAGAGCATTAAAACTGAATACATGGTCTAGAATTGTGAAAAGGACCAATTATCACGGCCATGTAGGACACACTAGGCCTATGTCACCTATATGTGAATAGAACCTCTGCGTTATATTACATAGGACTGATGCATCAAATAGAACTAGATATAAATTAGAACTAGACGTAATAACTAGATCTAGAGACAAATAACACTAACTAGACATAACTAGACATAACTAGACATAACTAGACATAGACATAACCTAGACATAACTCTAACTAGACATAACCCCAACCAGACATAACCAAGGTTTAACTCTAAATAGACATAGACATAACTTGACATAACTAGACATAACCTAGACATAACTCAAACTAGACATAGACATAACTAGACATAACTAGACATAACTAGACATAGACATAACTAGACATAACTAGACATAACTAGACATAACTATACATAACGAGACATAACTAGACATAACTTGACATAACTAGACATAACTTGACATAACTAGACATAACTAGACATAACTAGACATAACTAGACATAGACATAACTAGACATAACTAGACATAGACACAACTAGACATAACTAGACATAACTAGACATAACTAGACATAACTAGACATAACTAGACATAACTAGACATAGACACAACTAGACATAGACATAACTAGACATAACTAGACATCGACATAACTAGACATACTAGACATAACTAGACATAACTATACATAACGAGACATAACTAGACATAACTTGACATAACTAGACATAACTAGACATAACTAGACATAACTAGACATAGACATAACTAGACATAGACATAACTAGACATAGACATAACTAGACATAACTAGACATAGACACAACTAGACATAACTAGACATAAATAGACATAGACACAACTAGACATAGACATAACTAGACATAACTAGACATAGACACAACTGGACATAACTAGACATAATTAGACATAGACACAACTAGACATAGACACGACTAGACATAGACATAACTAGACATAACTAGACATAGACACAACTGGACATAACTAGACATAATTAGACATAGACACAACTAGACATAGACATAACTAGACATAGACATAACTAGACATAGACATAACCACCCCAGCAGCGCAGATCACCAAAGCCGCCTCGCAAAAATCGATAGATAATCTGCAGGAATTCTCCTTCGTTTCCGCGCGCCAAACTTCCACGTATAAAACAAGCGCATTTATACAGTCCTCTAACTCAACGTAAGGACAAAAATTAAACAAGATCATCAAATGATCGTTAACACATTAATTAGAGTTAACTTATGAGTTACTGACGTCCGAAACCGCAGCCGAGACGCGCTAGACGAAGCCGAAGTCGCAGACGCGCGCCGGAAACGAACGCCGTCAGCCGCTCTTCGAGCTGCGGATTAGGGGATAATCCGTGCCCCCCCATCCCCCCTCCCTTTTGTCCCCCCCTCTTTGTACCCCCCCTGCTGGGGGAGGTGGGGGGGGGCTGATGACCTCCAGAAATATAAGCGGAAATTGACGGAAGGAAAAGATATAATCGGGGATTTTTTTGCGCTGACGTCATTGGCGAATTGTTTTGTAATATGCCTGTGTGTGTGTATGTATGTATGTGTGTATTGATGTATATATTTATAAATATAGATATGTATACCGTAGATATCAGTATACAGGTGTACATATTGCATATAAACAGGATGTCAAGAAATATTAGACATGCTATGCTATCATGCGTACAACATTCTATCATGTTTATAATATTCTATCATGAATTTAATATTCTATCCTATTGATAATATTTCATCTCGTTTATTATTTTACCACGTGTATAATTTTTTACCGTGTCAATAATATTCTATCATGTTTGTAGAACAGAAGTAAAAAAAATTAATGTTGGAAATCCGTGTGCGCAGATTGCGTACACACACTGTACGTACGTACATATCGCACATTTATATAAGCGTACATGTGTGTAGGTGTACACGGTCAAACAAAAATGTACACAAAAAAGCCCGATAAAATTATTTCGTTTAATTAAGACGATGGCTTCAAGCAAAATGGAAATTATAGATTACTTCAAGTTATTCTATTTAAATTAACAAATTAAACCAGACTGCCAGAAATAATTACTGTCCGGATATTAACCTTTCTGGATATTTTCCAGCCCGGATACTATCCTTCGAGAACACCATCCTCCCCAGATACTATCCTGCCCAGATGCTCTCTTGCCCGCATACTATCCTACCGGATACTTTTTTGCCTAGATACTATCCTCCTCAGGCACTATCCTGCCCGATTACTTTCTCACCCGGATATTTTCTTGCCCGGATACTTTCTTGCCCGGATACTATCCTGCTCAGCGCGCCACTCTCTTGATTGCCTGAGATTATCCTGCGTCTGATCAGGCATAGTCACGCAGGCGTACCGTGTGTACCGTGCTGTGTACCGTGCTGTGTACCGTGCTGTGTACCGTGCTGTGTACCGTGTTGTGTACCGTGCTGTGTACCGTGCTGTGTACCGTGCTGTGTACCGTGCTGTGTACCGTGCTGTGTACCGTGCTGTGTACCGTGCTGTGTACCGTGCTGTGTACCGTGTTGTGTACCGTGCTGTGTACCGTGCTGTGTACCGTGCTGTGTACCGTGCTGTGTACCGTGCTGTGTACCGTGTTGTGTACCGTGCTGTATACCGTGCTGTGTACCGTGTTGTGTACCGTGCTGTGTACCGTGCTGTATACCGTGTTGTGTACCGTGCTGTGTACCGTGTTGTGTACCGTGTTGTGTACCGTGTTGTGTACCGTGTTGTGTACCGTGCTGTGCACCGTGCTGTGTACCGTGTTGTGTACCGTGCTGTGTACCGTGCTGTGTACCGTGCTGTGTACCGTGCTGTGTACCGTGCTGTACAAGCACGGTAACGGTACATTCTCGTGTTGAAATTGGATAACTAGGCGTCTTAATTCTTCATAGAACTCAAAGTCATGGTAATATCATGGTGGTAGTTCACACAAAATATCTATTCAACTGAGGGATGATGGTGATGATGGTGATGATGGTGATGATGGTGATGAATGTAGACTTGAATGTTTATGGGGCCAAAATATTTATGGTGGTGAAGTATTTATGGGGCCAAAATATTTATGGTGGTGAAGTATTTATGGGGCCAAAATATTTATGGTGGTGAAGTATTTATGGGGCCAAAATATTTATGGTGGTGAAGTATTTATGGGGCCAAATATTTATGGTGGTGAAGTATTTATGGGGCCAAAATATTTATGGTGGTGAAGTATTTATGGGGCCAAAATATTTATGGTGGTGAAGTATTTATGAGGCCAAAATATTTATGGTGGTGAAGTATTTATGGGGCCAAATATTTATGGTGGTGAAGTATTTATGGGGCCAAAATATTTATGGTGGTGAAGTATTTATGGGGCCAAAATATTTATGGTGGTGAAGTATTTATGGGGCCAAAATATTTATGGTGGTGAAGTATTTATGGGGCCAAAATATTTATGGTGGTGAAGTATTTATGGGGCCAATATATTTATGGTGGTGAAGTATTTATGGGGCTAAAATATTTATGGTGGTGAAGTATTTATGGGGCCAAAATATTTATGGTGGTGAAGTATTTATGGGGCCAAATATTTATGGTGGTGAAGTATTTATGGGGCCAAAATATTTATGGTGGTGAAGTATTTATGGGGCCAAAATATTTATGGTGGTGAAGTATTTATGGGGCCAAAATATTTATGGTGGTGAAGTATTTATGGGGCCAAAATATTTATGGTGGTGAAGTATTTATGGGGCCAAAATATTTATGGTGGTGAAGTATTTATGGGGCCAAAATATTTATGGTGGTGTAAGATTCATTGCAATATACGTCGTATTTGTACAAACCCTGTTCTCCTCCTCTTCTTCACCCTATCCTGCCTCTTCACATCCCTTTGATCTCATAACCACGCTCCCCCTCAATCCCCATCCCCCCTATCCCACTGACACCCCCCCTCCCCCCCCCCCCCCCGAGGTAGGGCAGAATCTTGCCCGGTTCTCACGGCGCTCTTCCGTCCGGTGCACCGGATACGTCCCGCGGTACCGGCACCGTAATTGTGCCGGCCGGTATCTTGGTGCTCCCCCACCCCCTCTTCCCCCCTCCTCCCCAGCTAACGGGGGTTGTTCTTTCCATCAACGTTCCCCGAGTTACCCTAAATAAATCTCTCGTCTTCCCCGAGTTACCCTAAATAAATCTCTCGTCTTCCCCGAGTTACCCTAAATAAATCTCTCGTCTTCCCCGAGTTACCCTAAATAAATCTCTCGTCTTCCCCGAGTTACCCTAAATAAATCTCTCGTCTTCCCCGAGTTACCCTAAATAAATCTCTCGTCTTCCCCGAGTTACCCTATATAAATCTCTCGTCTTCCCCGAGTTACCCTATATAAATCTCTCGTCTTCCCCGAGTTACCCTAAATAAATCTCTCGTCTTCCCCGAGTTACCCTATATAAATCTCTCGTCTTCCCCGAGTTACCCTAAATAAATCTCTCGTCTTCCCCGAGTTACCCTAAATAAATCCCTTATTTCCACCTAGTAACTATAAATCAGTCCCTCATCTTTGCCCAGTTACCCTAAAGAAATCCCTCTTAAGCCTTCCCCCAGGCCACAACCCTAACCCAATCCCCCACGTGGGGGGATTACCAAACCTCCTTTCTTTCAACCCTTCAACTCCCCCCCCCTCCCCCCCCCCCCCCAATCCTTCAGAAATCCGCCGCCCAAATTGCGGACGCAAATCCAATCCAAATCTGCGGACTTCCGGAGCGCGAGAAGACGGCCGGACGTCTTCCGCAAGTCGGAGGAAATCCGCCGGTTAGGGCGTTGGTGCTGCCCAGGAGAGAGATGTGGGGTCCCACGCTGGCGCAGATGTGCGCCTGGGCGTGATTGTCAAGCGCACGTGGGATTGTCATTTGCACATCGGACGCGATTGCCATGTGCACATCGGACGGGATTGTCATGTGCATATCGGACGGGATTGTCATGTGCACATCGGACGCGATTGCCATGTGCACATCGGACGGGATTGTCATGTGCATATCGGACGGGATTGTCATGTGCACATCGGACGGGATTGTCATGTGCACATCGGACGCGATTGTCATGTGCACATCGGACGGGATTGTCATGTGCATATCGGACGGGATTGTCATGTGCATATCGGACGGGATTGTCATGTGCACATCGGACGCGATTGCCATGTGCACATCGGACGGGATTGTCATGTGCACATCGGACGGGATTGTCATGTGCACATCGGACGGGATTGTCATGTGCACATCGGACGGGATTGTCATGTGCACATCGGACGGGATTGTTATGTGCACATCGGACGGGATTGGTGGTGTTACGTAAAAAAACATGACCAAACATGACCGCTATCATGTTCAAGACGCGAGAAAACTGTTCTGCTCGTCAGGTTCTCTTACTCTTCTGGTATTTTATAAGGAGCGAAAAAAAAATTCACTACTCAATTTTTTGACAGGGCCATTTTCGTCTACCTATTCTACTTTCGCGTTTTTTAATAGATATGACTTCCATTCAATGAATGTACATGTGCAGCAAATTACAGAAGCACATTACATCAACATTCTTGTACTGGAAGGTCCTCAAGGAGATGTTGCAAGCCTTCATAAATATACTTTTATATTTGCTTTCGTCAAATTTCTAAATTTTGCCTTGTCAAGCAATTGTCAGTGTGCATGTGTCACAAATTTGTTACAACAACTTATTTATATGATTGCCACATTTCAAAATTTTACCTCATCAAACTATTTTCAGGGTGTATACTTTGCACATATGTCGCAGCAATTAACTCATTGTTCTACTCCTACGCTTCTCATTTTACTGAAAAGAACAATTGTTAAAATTCTAAAACTGTAAATCTATAAAAGGCAACGTTTTACAACTTGGAAAAATTTGCAAAATTGAAGAATTGAAGGCGAAACAATTGCCCCACACAATTGCCTCATTGTAGACAGGAGAAGAAGGCAGGAATCTTTTCCTGTGCCCACGCCGAGAAGAAATCATTAGTGAACCACAGCCTTCCTCCCCAGCAGCTGCTGCACAGCTCCACTGATTTCACCACTTGCACCAACGCCCAAATGTTCCACCCCTTCCACCCCACCCCTCTACCCCCATCCTCTCCTCTGTCCACCTAGGGTACCTACTAACCGTCCCACTTTATCCCCTTCATAAAGTGTATTGAACCCTCCCTAACCACCTGGGGTACCAACAAACCTACCAAACTATCCCCTTCATAAAGTGTATTAAACCCTAGACTTCTTGTCAACCAAGGGTACTTACCAGCCTTCCCTCTTCATAAAACATATTATACCCTCATGCTTTCGTCAACCAAGGTTATTCAATAACCAACCTACCTCATTATCACCTTCATAGAGTGTACTAAGCCTCCATTCATCCCGTCAACTAAGGGTACCTACAAACTTCCCTCATTATCCCCTTTATAAAGTGCATTAAGCCCTCATTCTCCCTCTCAATTTAGGGTACAACCTCCTCACTCTTCCCTTTAAAAACGGTATCTGTCTGCAATTCTCTTTCTGACATTTTGACTATAAAGTGGTACAAATGTGTACCACTCGGTAGAATACTCATTTATGTACGGTTATAAATACCTAGCATTTAAATTATTTTCAACCTTTTCAGTATAGATTTCAATTCATGAAATAAAAGATTTTCGTACAATTTTATTTTTCACAATTCTTAAAAAAGAAATATATTCGAACAGTTAAGCCGGCTCTTCAATTATACTATTAACACCCTAACTTTACCAATCGTAATCAACCTAGTATAACATTTCGACGCGACGTGACCCACCGGTGGTACACGGAGGCAATTTTCACAATGCTGCTGACCGACCAGTAGTCACAAACTCAATTTCCACAAAAACTTAATCACAGCTAAATGCAGGCACGATCCAGTTCAAGTTTGCTGTTTTCAACATTGCTTACTACAACTGACTTTCAACTTGAGTTGAATGTTGAACTTCAACTTTACCTGCCTCTCACACCCTGTTCCTGAACCTCGTGAACCATTCCAATAAGGATACAAATCCTTCGGTACGGGTGATCCTATCCTTAACTTAACCTTAAAGGATTGAAACCTGACCTTAACCTTAACCCTATTCTTTCGATCCTGACGCATCCTTAGATGACATCCTAGGGTTCGCTGAAATAAAGGGCGGCCCCCATATATATATTCATCCTTCGACTGCCGATTACTAACGTATATTTGTTTCAAATACAATCAAGTTAACGACGTTTGAAAGTATAATTTAATTTAAATATTTTGATTTATTAATGATTCGTTGAGAAGTAGTTACTTATTCGATTGCCCTCCTTTCGTACCCTCTTTCGTAAGATAATTTTTTAATTTTTTTAGGACAGGTTTATACATTTTGTTTCATACGATAAGTTTTTAATTTTTTTAGAACAGATTTATACATTTTATCCTCAGATATCTATTTTTTGAATCAATTACTGGAAGTTCTTTCATTCTTTCCTATATTGTTCTTCGTCTCCCCCCCCCCACAATCCTCTTCACCCCCATTAGTTGTCCCCCATGGGGTGAGTGGGGGTGATGGGGGGGTAGCTCTAATGGGTTACGCCGTTGATGCCCCACCCACTGGCCAATAAAGGGCATCCCTCACCCCCTCAGCCCCTCACCTTTTTCCCCCCACAGAAACCCCCCCCCCCCTAAAAAAACCCACAGCTTGACTTCTACATTTTCCAATCCATTGATATTATAAAGAACATCCACAACAATTTTAATAATACGTATGTTACTCATGTTTGTCATGTTGTTAACACTTTAATTGAAACGCCTTCACTAACCAATATATTATTATATCAATATATATATTTAAATAATATACATATATTATATATATATACATATATACAGTATCTCTCACATAACCGGAACCGAGTATTTATTTTCCCGTACCAGTAATACCATCACAAGAATACCATAAGGAATTAATTTCTAGCAAAATTATCCTTCAAAATTAACCTATAGAAAATGTATTACTGATTGTGATAGTATTAATGATACGGGAAAATAAATACCCGGTTCTGGTTTGGTGGGACATGCTGTATATTGTGGGACATACTGTATATTGTGGGACATACTGTATATTGTGGGACATACTGTATATTGTGGGACATACTGTATATTGTGGGACATACTGTATATTGTGGGACATGCTGTATATTGTGGGACATACTGTATATTGTGGGACACACTGTATATTGTGGGACATACTGTATATTGTGGGACATACTGTATATTGTGGGACATACTGTATATTGTGGGACATACTGTATATTGTGGGACATGCTGTATATTGTGGGACATGCTGTATATTGTGGGACATGCTGTATATTGTGGGACATCCTGTATATTGTGGGACATCCTGTATATTGTGGGACATACTGTATATTGTGGGACATACTGTATATTGTGGGACACACTGTATATTGTGGGACATACTGTATATTGTGGGACATACTGTATATTGTGGGACATACTGTATATTGTGGGACATACTGTATATTGTGGGACATACTGTATATTGTGGGACATGCTGTATATTGTGGAACATGCTGTATATTGTGGGACATGCTGTATATTGTGGGACATCCTGTATATTGTGGGACATCCTGTACATTGTGGGACATACTGTATATTGTGGGACATACTGTATATTGTGGGACATGCTGTATATTGTGGGACATCCTGTATATTGTGGGACATGCTGTATATTGTGGGACATCCTGTATATTGTGGGACATACTGTATATTGTGGGACATACTGTACATTGTGGGACATACTGTATATTGTGGGACATACTGCATATTGTGGGACACACTGTATATTGTGGGACATACTGTATATTGTGGGACATACTGTATATTGTGGGACATACTGTATATTGTGGGACATGCTGTATATTGTGGGACATCCTGTATATTGTGGGACATACTGTATATTGTGGGACATACTGTACATTTTGGGACATACTGTATATTGTGGGACATACTGCATATTGTGGGACACACTGTATATTGTGGGACATACTGTATATTGTGGGACATACTGTATATTGTGGGACATACTGCATATTGTGGGACACACTGTATATTGTGGGACATACTGTATATTGTGGGACGTACTGTATATTGTGGGACACACTGTATATTGTGGGACATAATGTACATTGTGGGACATACTGTATATTGTGGGACATACTGTATATTGTGGGACATGCTGTATATTGTGGGACATAATGTACATTGTGGGACATACTGTATATTGTGGGACATACTGTATATTGTGGGACATACTGTATATTGTGGGACATAATGTATATTGTGGGACATACTGTATATTGTGGGACATACTATATATTTTGGGACATACTGTATATTGTGGGACACACTGTATATTGTGGGACATACTGTATATTGTGGGACATACTGTATATTGTGGGACATACTGTATATTGTGGGACACACTGTATATTGTGGGACATACTGTATATTGTGGGACATACTGTATATTGTGGGACATACTGTATATTGTGGGACATACTGTACATTGTGGGACATACTGTATATTGTGGGACATACTGTATATTGTGCGACATACTGTACATTGTGTTGTGGGACATACTGTACATTGTGGGACATACTGTATATTGTGGGACATACTGTATATTGTGGGACATACTGTACATTGTGGGACATACTTTATATTGTGGGACATACTGTACATTGTGGGACATACTGTATGTTGTGGGACATACTGTACATTGTGGGACATACTGTATATTGTGGGACATACTGTATATTGTGGGACATACTGTACATTGTGGGACATACTGTATATTGTGGGACATACTGTACATTGTGGGACATACTGTATATTGTGGGAAATACTGTACATTGTGGGACATACTGTATATTGTGGGACATACTGTACATTGTGGGACATACTGTATATTGTGGGACATACTGTACATTGTGGGACATACTGTATATTGTGGGACATACTGTACATTGTGGGACATACTGTATATTGTGGGACATACTGTATATTGTGGGACATACTGTACATTGTGGGACATACTGTATATTGTGGGACATACTGTACATTGTGGGACATACTGTATATTGTGGGACATACTGTACATTGTGGGACATACTGTATATTGTGGGACATACTGTACATTGTGGGACATACTGTACATTGTGGGACATACTGTACATGAATTATAAACTCATCCCTGTGTCTCGCGTAGTAATCGAACTTGACGTAAGCGACAGAACTGAGTTTCATTTTTTCTAAAGAATTCGCGTTGGTCCTATAGCGACGACTATGCTAGAAATATCCATATGTTGTGATATTACTCAATAATTATAATCATGATGTATATAGTTTATTGACGGACTATGATATAAATCAGAAACAAATACCTTAAATATATAATGATGTTTTAAGAACCATAAATACTATAAATACATAATGATGGAATACCATAAATAACATAAAGACCATAAATACACAATGATGGGTACCATAAATACATATTGATGGAATACCATAAAAATACCATGAATACCATCAATACATAATGATAAGACAAGCGAAATAAACACCATATACGAACATACACGGATGTATTGTACACAGTGCGGTCTGTATAATACAATACATTCACGCAAGACTTATCAAGTACAGAAATTCATATAGATACGTTCAAAAATAATTGTATTAAAAAAATTTGGCAAAGATCTTGTATTTATATCTGTTCTATGGCTGGCTACATCCACCTACACTGCTGCTATATGTTTATATATATTATCCTCTTTACTCATCCACATCAGCAGTTGAGTGTCATCCATGAATGTTGATTATTTGTAGAAAATGCAAAACTTATTGTGAATGTGAATTGGATTATTTGCAGTAAATCTTAAATCGATCTGCGTTTTTATGGAAGTTTCTAGACATATTTTGTGAATCCTAGAGTTGCTGTCGCCCTCTCCCTCACTCCCACTCTCCCCAACTCCCACTCTCCCCAACTCCCACTCTCCCCAACTCCCACTCTCCCCAACTCCCACTCTCCCCAACTCCCACTCTCCCCAACTCCCACTCTCCCCAACTCCCACTCTCCCCAACTCCCACTCTCCCCAACTCCCACTCTCCCCAACTCCCACTCTCCCCAACTCTCACTCTCTCAACACTCCCACTCTCCCCCCTCCCACTCTCCCCAACTCCCACTCTCCCCAACTCCCACTCTCCCCAACTCCCACTCTCCCCAACTCCCACTCTCCCCAACTCCCACTCTCCCCAACTCCCACTCTCCCCAACTCCCACTCTCCCCAACTCCCACTCTCCCCAACTCCCACTCTCCCCAACTCCCACTCTCCCCAACTCCCACTCTCCCCAACTCTCACTCTCTCAACACTCCCACTCTCCCCCCTCCCACTCTCTCCCCCCTCCCACTCTCCCCACTCCCACTCTCCCCAACTCCCACTCTCCCCAACTCCCACTCTCCCCAACTCCCACTCTCCCCAACTCCCACTCTCCCCAACTCCCACTCTCCCCAACTCCCACTCTCCCCAACTCCCACTCTCCCCAACTCCCACTCTCCCCAACTCCCACTCTCCCCAACTCTCACTCTCTCAACACTCCCACTCTCCCCCCTCCCACTCTCTCCCCCCTCCCACTCTCCCCACTCCCACTCTCCCCACTCCCACTCTCCCCACTCCCACTCTCCCCACTCCCACTCTCCCCACTCCGACTCTCCCCACTCCCACTCTCCCCACTCCCACTCTCCCCACTCCCACTCTCCCCACTCCCACTCTCCCCACTCCCACTCTCCCCACTCCCACTCTCCCCACTCCTACTCTCCCCACTCCCACTCTCCCCACTCCCACTCTCCCCACTCCCACTCTCCCCACTCCCACTCTCCCCACTCCCACTCTCCCCACTCCCACTCTCCCCACTCCCACTCTCCCCACTCCCACTCTCCCCACTCCCACTCTCCCCACTCCCACTCTCCCCACTCCCACTCTCCCCACTCTCACAAATATTTCCCCTCCCCCACTCCCCCACCCAAAAAAGTTCCCCCGCCGACCGGACCGACGCAGTAATCCGGCTATAATGAGCCGCACGCCGGATTACCCGGATATTTGCCCGGATACTGGCCCGGATACCGGCCCGGATTGCGCCCGGATTGCGCAGAATAAAGCGGATGATTGCCGAGCTGATCATCCGCGTCTCTACAATCCTGTGTGCGTGTCCAGGCGTACATGTGTGAGTGCATACATGCGTACATGTGTGTGTGCATGCGTACATGTATGTGCATACAGACGTACATGGGCGTGTTCATACAAACGAACACGCGCGTATGCATATAAAACCTACAGTTGTGTACACACAATACACACAGTACACACATGGCACACACAGTACACACAGCACACACAGTACACACAGTACACACAGTACACACAGCACACACAGAACACACAGTACACACAATATACGCAGTGCACACAGTACACACAGTACACACAGCACACACAGTACACACAGCACACACAGCACACACAGTACACACAATATACGCAGTACACACAGTACACACAGTACACACAGCACACACAGTACACACAGCACACACAGTACATAGTACATATATATATTTTGTCCAATAATAAATAACTCAACTGTAATACAGTGCAGTCTCTTTCTATTCTCCCCAACTCATTCCCCAACTCATTCCCCAACTCACCCCTAACTCACCCCAACTCACTCCCCAACTCACCCCAACTAACTCCCCAACTCATTTCTTAACTCACCCCAATTCACTCCCCAACTCACCCCAATTCACTCCCCAACTCACCCCCCAACTCGCCCCTAATTCACCCCAAATCATTTCCACACTTACCCCCAACTCACCCCCAACTCACACCCCAACTCACTCCCCAACTCACCCCCAACTCACCCCCCAACTCGCCCCTAATTCACCCCAAATCATTTCCACACTTACCTCCAACTCACCCCCAACTCACACCCCAACTCACTCCCCAACTCACCCCCAACTCACCCCCAACTCACACCCCAACTCACTCCCCAACTCACCCCCAACTCACTCCCCAACTCACCCCCAACTCACACCCCAACTCACACCCCAACTCACTCCCCAACTCATCCCCAACTCACTCCCCAACTCATTTCTTAACTCACCCCAACTCACTCCCCAACTCATTCCCCAACTCACCCCCAACTCACACCCCAACTCACTCCCCAACTCACCCCCAACTCACCCCCAACTCACACCCCAACTCACTCCCCAACTCACCCCCAACTCACTCCCCAACTCATTTCTTAACTCACCCCAACTCACTCCCCAACTCATTCCCCAACTCACCCCCAACTCACACCCCAACTCACTCCCCAACTCACCCCCAACTCACTCCCCAACTCATTTCTTAACTCACCCCCAACTCACTCCCCAACTCACTCCCCAACTCACCCCCAACTCACTCCCCAACTCATTCCCCAACTCACCCCCAACTCACTCCCCAACTCATTTCTTAACTCACCCCAACTCACCCCCAACTCACTCCCCAACTCACCCCAACTCACTTACAACTCATTCCCCAACTTACCCCCAACTCACCCCAAGTCACTCCCCAACTCACCCCAACTCACCCCAACTCACTCTCTAACTCATTTCTTAACTCACCCCCAACTCACTCCCCAACTCACCCCCAACTCACTTACAACTCATTCCCTAACTTACCCCCAACTCACCCCCAACTCATCCTAACTCACCCCCAACTCACCCCCAACTCGCTCCCCAACTCACTCCAACTCACTCCAACTCACTCCAACTCCCCCAACTCACCCCCAACTCCCCCCAACTCACCCCCAGCTAATCCCCACATCCCGGGGATGAGGCGGGGATTGCACAACAGGATTTCTTTTGATTAATGGAAGCGACGGTAAAGCGGATTACGGATAAGGGATTTGCTAGGGATTAGGGGGGAAGGGGGAGGGGGGAGGATTGGGGGGAGGGGGATAAGAAGCGAAAGCCTTGCACACACGCACACGTAGACACGCACACGGAGACACTCTCACATAAACACGTACACGTAAATACACAGGTAGACACGTACACACAAACACAAACAAGAAGACACGCACACGGAGACACAGACACACACCAACACACACCAACAAAATGAATGCCTGAAATTAAGCGTTTATGTTTATGCAGTTTTTGAAACTTATTGAAAATATTTATCATGGATATTAAATGATGATGAAGAGAGAGAAAAAATAAGAGGGAGAGAATTGACTCAAGCGGAACTGAAAGATTTGTAAAAGACAAATGAGTTTCTTTTTTTAATTATCTTTGTAGATGGGGAATCTGTGAAGGTTGGGGAGTTTCTTGGCCTTCCACTGCTGCCCATTCCCCCTTCCCCCCCCCAACGCTGGGGGAAGAGGAAGAAACCCCGGCAAGCCCGGTTCACCGAACACATAAATCACGAATAACTCCTCACTCTGGGGAAAATGAAGAAACTGTGGTCGTCAATAACCCAACTGACGACTACAGACACGGAGCAAAATAATACACTCCAAATAAATTCACGAAGAAATTTTGTCGATTAAGAACCTAACTGACGACTGCGCACACTTGCTGGGGAAAACGAAGAAACGGCGATCGTCAATAACCCAACTGACGACTGCGGACACGTGGCAAAATAATACACGTGATATAAATACACAAAGAAACTACGGTTTCCAATAACTCAAATGACAACGGCAGACACGGAGCCAAAATAATACACGCAAAATAAATAAAACTACGGTCATTAGTACCCCAACTGACGACTGCGGACACGGGCTGTACTCACCGTTGGGCAGGGGGCGCTGCGTGCAGTCCTCGGAGTCTCTGGCCAATGAGAGCGGCGAGTGTGTGGGGGCAGGCGAGCTCCTATTGGCTGCCTGCGAGTTGTGGGCCTCCCGCGCCTCCTCCAAACTCGGCCGCCCATTGGTCCGCTCGAGGCCGATGTCGCACTGCGGCAACCGCAACGGTCCCAATAATTATTAATGTACTTTGATTTTACCCACGTGAATGAGTGTTGTGTTGGTTGGTTATTGTGCACATACACGTGTATGATATGCTATTTGTGTACGAGTACATGCATTCAGAACTGTTTTTTATTTTATTCACTAAAATGAGTCTTTTTAGTTTGTTGTGCTGGCGCACATATGAAGTTGCTCCAGGATTTTATTGATTGAAAGGAGCGTCCATGTATAATTGTTTGCATTTTTTGCAAACAAATTGGATTGTTCAACCGAATGTGCGTGTGTTAACTCAGAGATGTTGCCACAATTTACATACACAAGTAAAAGGATCCATACAGGCTGTGTATCACGGTAGAGGAAACAACGTAGGTTCAAGCCAGTCTTTATTTCGTTGACGGTGTGGTTTTGCTGACGTCACGGCAACGAACCAATAGCAGCGCTCATATTGCGTCTGGTTACACTGCTACCTCCAAATCTGGCTCCACTATTGGCCTAACGACATGGCGTTTTGGTGACGTCATGAAGTTTGTTTGAAATAAAGCCTTTCTATTGGCTAGCCGAACAAGAGGAGGTGTATTTTATCACATAGAAATGACCCTACCTTGTTTCCTCTACCGTGCTGTGTATGTTGAATTTAAAATTCCATACGTGAACAGAAACTTGAATAGTTTTATTTAAACGAAGTGAATTCCTTTTTTTTCGTTTCAACGAAGTGAATTATATCTTTGATGTTCATGTATGTATTTGTGTTGATCGTTTTGAGTTAGTCTTTAGCGGTATACATGAAGAGACATTTCATGTGTCTTTAGAGAAGTATTGTAAAAAAATCGTTAGTGATACATACCGCGTTTCCCCCCCCCCCCCCCCCCCCAAAAAAAAGAATAAAAAATATAAAAAAACGGACCGTACTTTAAATTATTTTAATGATTAGGTTATTGTTGATAATTGAGTTTTGTAAAGGCCACATGTAGTGCTTACCAAATATTTCTCCCTTCACACAATAAATTGTGTTTAGTTTGCGTGCACAGAAATGTTGCAGTACCATTTTTAAGAAAGTAACTGAGAGTACGTTTGCTCCGGTAGCGAACATTCTCTGTACCAAATCGTGAGGCAGAAAGAAAAAGATACATTGAAATTAAAATGAAATGGTTCATTTGAATCCCATGTATTTTTGCTGTACCTTTCACTTTTGTTCATTTCATGTTCATTTCCACGTTCATTTCCACGTTCATTTCCATGTTCATTTCCACGTTCATTTCCATGTTCATTTCCATGTTCATTTCCATGTTCATTTCCATGTTCCTTTATATTTCCATGCTCTGAAGAACTATTTCTCTCCCTAACACCTTATAAGATGGGAGGGTTTTGCCCTGCTATTGATATGTACTTTTCATAATTTGATATGTACTTCTTGATAATTAATATGTACTTTTTGATAAATAATATATACTTTTTGATAAATAACATGCACTTTTTGATAAATAATATGTACTTTTAGTAGTAAAATATTACAAATGTTCTCTCAGTTACTTTCTTAAAAATGGTACTGTAACATTTCTGTGCACGCTAACTAAACACAATTTATTGTGTGAAGAGTTATACAAAATACAAAACAAAATAAAGTTTGCAAAACTTGTGTGAGTTGTTCAGAATTAGAGTAGAATACAAATATATATATTAATATTAGTAGACAAGATATAAATTAACATATTCATTAAGATAAGCAGACAAGACTTAAAAGATTATTTTGCTGCAAACATGTACCTTGTTACCACCAGTACCCCCAGTACCCCCAGTACCCCCAGTACCCAAAGTACCCCCAGTACCCCCAGTACCCCCAGTATACCCAATACCCCCAGAACCCCCAGTACCCAAAGTACCCCCAGTACCCCCAGTACCCCCAGTACCCCCAGTATACCCAATACCCCCAGAACCCCCAGTACTTCCAGTACCCCCAGTACCCCCAGTACCCAAAGTACCCCCCAGTACCCCCAGTACCACAGTACACCCAGTACCCCCAGTACCCCTAATACCCCCAGTACCCTCAGTACGCTTAGTACCCCCCAGTACCCCAAGTACCCCCCCCAGTACCCCACCTGCTCAGGCTTGGTCTTGGCTGCCATCCACGCCTCAGCGAAAGTCTCCATCGCACTTTGGAAATCCATCATCCCTGGTGGCTCCCACTGGTGGCTCCCACTGGTGGCTCCCACTGGTGGCACCCACTGTATGGCTCCCACTGAACTGAAAGCCTTGGGGAGTCAGTGGCTCCCACAGAACGCCTCCCACAGCACCACAAACACAGCCGCGACCGAACGTTTCACTTCAAAAAAAAAGTTTCACACAAAGTCACTTTCTATTCGCACATTTCCCGAGACATTTCCGGCAGTTCACAGGAACTCTCGCATTTTTATTTTTCTGATCACTTCTTGGCACTTTAATTAATTTATGCACTTTAAATAATTAATTATATTCAATTATTAGGGTCACTAATTTATCAGGATTATTTCTATTTCTTTTTCCAATTAGTGGGGTTTATAATTTTTTCAGTTTTCAATTAGTAGTGATTGTAATGATAATTTATGTTTTCAATTAATCGTGGTTATAAATTATTTCAATTAGAAATGATGATAAGTATTTGCAATTAGTCGTGATTATAATTATTTATGTTTGATATAAGTCGTGATTAAAGTTATTTATGTTTTCAATTAGTCGTTATTATAATATTTATGTTTTCAAGTGGTCGTTACTATCAGAATATTCGATTAGAATGCTGCTTAAAATAAATCCGAACTAGTCTACCATTTTTGGTTGGTCGCGCACATTGCACCTCTGCTCAAGAAAACAAATGTCATCAAACTGAATCCAATTCCATGTTATCAACTTATATTTTAAAAATATAATAATTGGGTTTAACGTGTAACTTATTGCTAAGAAGGCACAAAAAAAATCAACATATATAAATTCGGGCGTCTCACAAAAAAAAATCTAACATTCTGATTGGAGCAAAAAAATGTTTTTTCGTACTAATTTCTTTTGAGGTTTGACAAGTGATAAATTATGATTTTCATTCGAAATTTCGCAATATATAAAAAATATTGATAACCCGTAGGCTGCGTTTGCGCGGCTGCAAACGGTCGGTTTGGTTAGGTTAGGTTAGGTTATGGTTAATTTGGTTAGGTTAGGTTATGGTTGGTTTGGTTAGGTTATGGTTGGTTTGGTTAGTTTAGGTTATGGTTAGGTTAGGTTAGGTTAGGTTAGGTTATGGTTGGTTAAATTTGGTTAGGTTATGGTAGGTTTGGTGAGGTTGTATGTAGCAGAATTGGGAAATTGACTTTACTGCTCGAATAACTTTTATCCTTCCTATAAGAAATGTGATTAATCAATTGCACGATAACATTCTTCTCGTATGATAAAAGCTATTTTTTACAAAGTTCATGAAACAGATGAAATGTAGTTCATGTATACCGGTACGCGAATGTGCAATTTACCGAGTGTGGCATATGTGGCACAACACGCGGGGAATGTGGTAATTTCAAATGGCAACTCCTCATAAATGGCAACTATGGCAACCCTAGCCCAGTTGACAGTCCTGAGTCCCAAAATAAAAGCGGCAAATGGCAATTTCCTTACAATGGCAATGCCAACTATGACAAGTTTAACAGGGTTGACAGTAGTAAGCTCGAGTCCCAGGGTACGAATGGCAAAGGGCAATTCCCCATAAAAGGCAACTATGGCAACCCTGACATGGTTGACGGCCATGATGCCAGGATATGAATGGTAAATGGCAATTACCTTTAAATGGCAATGCCAACCATGTTACCCCTTATCCTGCCGTCGATTTGTTTTTTAAAATGGCAAATTGTTGTCTGTAACGGCATATTTTTTTAAACTATGCTACATGTTCAACATTCTTTCATCCTCTTTATAAAGAACGATATAATGTCACCGCAATGAGCTTGTATCCTAGATACTCAAAATATCGCCAGTTGTGCCCTGAAGCTGATCAGTCGTACAAGTATTTACCGCAATGAGCTTGTATCCTAGATACTCAAAATACCGCCAGTTGTGCCCTGAAGCTGATCAGTCGTACAAGTATTTACCTCAATGAGCTTGTATCCTAGATACTCAAAATACCGCCAGTTGTGCCCTGAAGCTGATCAGTCGTACAAGTATTTACCTCAATGAGCTTGTATCCTAGATACTCAAAATACCGCCAGTTGTGCCCTGAAGCTGATCAGTCGTACAAGTATTTACCTCAATGAGCTTGTATCCTAGATACTCAAAATACCGCCAGCTGTGCCCTGAAGCTGATCAGTCGTACAAGTATTTACCTCAATGAGCTTGTATCCTAGATACTCAAAATACCGCCAGTTGTGCCCTGAAGCTGATCAGTCGTACAAGTATTTACCTCAATGAGCTTGTATCCTAGATACTCAAAATACCGCCAGCTGTGCCCTGAAGCTGATCAGTCGTACAAGTATTTACCTCAATGAGCTTGTATCCTAGATACTCAAAATACCGCCAGTTGTGCCCTGAAGCTGATCAGTCGTACAAGTATTTACCTCAATGAGCTTGTATCCTAGATACTCAAAATACCGCCAGTTGTGCCCTGAAGCTGATCAGTCGTACAAGTATTTACCGCAATGAGCTTGTATCCTAGATACTCAAAATACCGCCAGCTGTGCCCTGAAGCTGATCAGTCGTACAAGTATTTACCTCAATGAGCTTGTATCCTAGATACTCAAAATACCGCCAGTTGTGCCCTGAAGCTGATCAGTCGTACAAGTATTTACCTCAATGAGCTTGTATCCTAGATACTCAAAATACCGCCAGTTGTGCCCTGAAGCTGATCAGTCGTACAAGTATTTACCTCAATGAGCTTGTATCCTAGATACTCAAAATACCGCCAGCTGTGCCCTGAAGCTGATCAGTCGTACAAGTATTTACCTCAATGAGCTTGTATCCTAGATACTCAAAATACCGCCAGCTGGGCCCTGAAGCTGATCAGTCGTACAAGTATTTACCTCAATGAGCTTGTATCCTAGATACTCAAAATACCGCCAGTTGTGCCCTGAAGCTGATCAGTCGTACAAGTATTTACCTCAATGAGCTTGTATCCTAGATACTCAAAATACCGCCAGTTGTGCCCTGAAGCTGATCAGTCGTACAAGTATTTACCTCAATGAGCTTGTATCCTAGATACTCAAAATACCGCCAGCTGTGCCCTGAAGCTGATCAGTCGTACAAGTATTTACCTCAATGAGCTTGTATCCTAGATACTCAAAATACCGCCAGTTGTGCCCTGAAGCTGATCAGTCGTACAAGTATTTACCTCAATGAGCTTGTATCCTAGATACTCAAAATACCGCCAGCTGGGCCCTGAAGCTGATCAGTCGTACAAGTATTTACCTCAATGAGCTTGTATCCTAGATACTCAACATACCGCCAGCTGTGCCCTGAAGCTGATCAGTCGTACAAGTATTTACCTCAATGAGCTTGTATCCTAGATACTCAAAATACCGCCAGTTGTGCCCTGAAGCTGATCAGTCGTACAAGTATTTACCTCAATGAGCTTGTATCCTAGATACTCAACATACCGCCAGCTGTGCCCTGAAGCTGATCAGTCGTACAAGTATTTACCTCAATGAGCTTGTATCCTAGATACTCAACATACCGCCAGTTGTGCCCTGAAGCTGATCAGTCGTACAAGTATTTACCTCAATGAGCTTGTATCCTAGATACTCAAAATACCGCCAGCTGTGCCCTGAAGCTGATCAGTCGTACAAGTATTTACCTCAATGAGCTTGTATCCTAGATACTCAAAATACCGCCAGCTGGGCCCTGAATGCTGATCAGTCGTACAAGTATTTACCTCAATGAGCTTGTATCCTAGATACTCAAAATACCGCCAGTTGTGCCCTGAAGCTGATCAGTCGTACAAGTATTTACCTCAATGAGCTTGTATCCTAGACACTCAAAATACCGCCAGCTGTGCCCTGAAGCTGATCAGTCGTACAAGTATTTACCTCAATGAGCTTGTATCCTAGACACTCAAAATACCGCCAGCTGTGCCCTGACGCTGATCAGTCGTACAAGTATTTACCTCAATGAGCTTGTATCCTAGATACTCAAAATACCGCCAGCTGTGCCCTGAAGCTGATCAGTCGTACAAGTATTTACCTCAATGAGCTTGTATCCTAGATACTCAAAATACCGCCTGCTGTGCCCTGAAGCTGATCAGTCGTACAAGTATTTACCTCAATGAGCTTGTATCCTAGATACTCAAAATACCGCCAGTTGTGCCCTGAAGCTGATCAGTCGTACAAGTATTTACCTCAATGAGCATGTATCCTAGATAATCAAGTATAGATCATTGATCGTTGATCAATTTATCATAAGTCATATATCGAATAAAGGTGAAACCTGTGTTTATTTTAGACCTATTTAGCAAGATGTTTTTATTGTGCGTCCGTACATGTAATTTAAACAACCTTTTGCACATCCATCCCATCAGTCGACCCAAAATAGCATTGAGATACGGGCTCAGCATCGCGAATGTTAGAATGTTTTGTTCATGTCATGTAATGTTTATGGCGTATAGTGCATGTATTGTGTCGTACAATGTATCGCTAACTTCAGGAACACATCTCGACAACATCGTTTTCGTAGTCAACATTACGAATTACTCCAATGATGTTGAAAGATGTTTCGGTCAACATTATGCAACATCCACTTTTTGGTTGGCGACTCCGCCAACATTATTTATGTAGGAAACATATGTGCGGTCTGATACTACATTCACTACGAGCTAGGTACCTGCACACTCTACATATGTACTTAGTTGATATGTAAGTACGTCAACATATATAGGTCCGAATATGTGATCAATACGTTATGTTCACCGATTAGCATTCAAAATCTTGATCGAAATTAATTGCGTTCTTTTATTTTGGCTTGTAAAATTGTTCCCTGATGTTGATAAATCTTAACTTAATTATCTCCACTTATCAATATAATTAGGGACTAACTCCTAAATCCTAAGTTAATTATCCCTACTTATTAACTTAATTGGGACTAATTACAAAATCCTAAGTTAATTTTCTCCACTTATCAGCATAACTGGGGACTAATTACTAAATCCTAAGCTAATTATTATCACTTATCAACATAATTAGGGACTAAATGCATCATTATTTTTTTAATTTTTTTTCAACCCAAGACGAGGCTAAAATGACGCCTAAACCTCCCCGTCAAGACGTTTTAAAAAAAAATTTTTGTACATTTCGCGCTACAACTTTAATGCAAACAAACAGCTTTTTTCTGTAATTTTTCTTTAAGGTTACCGATTTCAACTTGAATAAATAGACAAATCAATCAACTCGAATACGTGGAGCTTGAGAAGTAGTTTATGAACAGGTAACCAATATACTTAATACAAAATATGAACTTATTTTCACATATGTATGATTTTTTTATGAATGAGTTCTTTCTTAAATTTTAATGAATTTTTTATGAATGTATATTTTTTATGAATAAGTTACTAATGAGTTACATACATGACGTGTGTCCTAAATTAGCCATGTGCGTACTCAGCACACGCACACTCGTTCACATGTATGCAAATAGCATACATACAAACTTATTAACATGCATAGTTACCCAAGCACGTTCACACTTATGTGGACACGAAAGGTGCACACACCCTCACACACACACACACACACACACCCGCACACGTACATGTGCACACACCCTCACACGCACACATATGTGCACCCATCACGCACGCAAATAAGAGACGTACACACACACGTACACGACTAAATACAAGCACATGTACTCACGCACACGTTGAAAGCGAAAGAGAACAGATTTAGCACACACACAAAACACGCACACGACACCTATGTACACACGCACGCAAGTGTCCTTAGTACACACACACTAGTGTACGTGCGTGAGGGGCTGCACGCACACGGTGTGCACGTGGAAGTACCGAGATCGAAAATTATTTTAATTATTATTTTATTCGTTAGTTTAGGACTCCCTATCTACGACAAAGGCGTTCCCAAAAAAGCAAAGAGGAGGGACCAGTAACTGCTGACTGTAGAAATCTGGACCTGTGGGACTGACGTCCTCAGGGGAATACTGTGAGGTCCCTCGGATATAGATAGGCTTTCGAGACTGACGTCCTCAGGGGAATACTGTGATGTCCCTCTGATATAATGAACGCGAATAGCAGCAGCAACAGACGCGTATAGCAGCAGCAACAGACGCGTATATATAGCAGCAGCAACAGACGCGTATAGCAGCTGCAACAGACGCGTATAGCAGCAGCAACAGACGCGTATAGCAGCAGCAACAGACGCGTATAGCAGCAGCAACAGACGCGTATAGCAGCAGCAACAGACGCGTATAGCAGCAACAACAGACGCGTATAGCAGCAGCAACAGACGCGTATAGCAGCAGCAACAGACGCGTATAGCAGCAGCAACAGACGCGTATAGCAGCAGCAACAGACGCGTATAGCAGCAGCAACAGACGCGTATAGCAGCAGCAACAGACGCGTATAGCAGCAGCAACAGACGCGTATAGCAGCAGCAACAGACGCGTATAGCAGCAGCAACAGACGCGTATAGCAGCAGCAACAGACGCGTATAGCAGCAGCAACAGACGCGTATAGCAGCAGCAACAGACGCGTATAGCAGCAGCAACAGACGCGTATAGCAGCAGCAACAGACGCGTATAGCAGCAGCAACAGACGCGTATAGCAGCAACAACAGACGCGTATAGCAGCAGCAACAGACGCGTATAGCAGCAGCAACAGACGCGTATAGCAGCAGCAACAGACGCGTATAGCAGCAGCAACAGACGCGTATAGCAGCAGCAACAGACGCGTATAGCAGCAGCAACAGACGCGTATAGCAGCAGCAACAGACGCGTATAGCAGCAGCAACAGACGCGTATAGCAGCAGCAACAGACGCGTATAGCAGCAGCAACAGACGCGTATAGCAGCAGCAACAGACGCGTATAGCAGCAGCAACAGACGCGTATAGCAGCAGCAACAGACGCGTATAGCAGCAGCAACAGACGCGTATAGCAGCAGCAACAGACGCGTATAGCAGCAACGACAGACGCGTATAGCAGCAACGACAGACGCGTATAGCAGCAGCAACAGACGCGTATAGCAGCAGCAACAGACGCGTATAGCAGCAACGACAGACGCGTATAGCAGCAACGACAGACGCGTATAGCAGCAGCAACAGACGCGTATAGCAGCAGCAACAGACGCGTATAGCAGCAGCAACAGACGCGTATAGCAGCAACGACAGACGCGTATAGCAGCAACGACAGACGCGTATAGCAGCAGCAACAGACGCGTATAGCAGCAGCAACAGACGCGTATAGCAGCAGCAACAGACGCGTATAGCAGCAGCAACAGACGCGTATAGCAGCAACGACAGACGCGTATAGCAGCAACGACAGACGCGTATAGCAGCAGCAACAGACGCGTATAGCAGCAGCAACAGACGCGTATAGCAGCAGCAACAGACGCGTATAGCAGCATTAATATAGCGTACTAGATATATATATATATATATATATGTATATATATATATATCAGTTTGGTCAAAAAACAGCGTTTATATTCAATAAAAGGTTTGAATAATTCATAAAAATGTTTTTTTAAATGCACTTCCTTTCCTTTTTTTCGACTCATCTGATTTTGAATATGGATTGGAGTTTTATTTTGTTTTTAATATAAAAAGTTTGTCTTTATATTAGAATGTGCAGCGATTGTGCGGTGTACGGTTTATTATTTTATATATTTATATGTATTTATATACGAACTGTTATATATAGGAGATATAGAGTACTGGCAGCAACGCACGAATAGAGCTAATTCATTTAATGAACTAATTGGGATAATAATCTGTAATTAATATACACGTAAATCACATTAATGACGCACATAATCATTACATACCATAAATACATGATAAATGCAGCAGAATGAGAGTATGAGCGAGATATAGCAGCGCTGTTCAGTACAGCAGCAATAGATGCCACATCCTTAATGTATATACACCACACATGGCTCTGATCCAAATATATATTAAGTCTGTTTTATATGTATATTTAAAGATTATATATATGTTTTATTTTGTACGGAAATTATTTGAATAATATATATATGTTAAATTTATTGACATAGACGTTCCTATATACATCACTTATTTGTGCGTAAACATCATCTATATATATCAGTGTGTTGTAGATAAGCAGCAGTCACGTGTGTATATCTAAATATATATGCATATGTATATCTAAATATATATACATCTGTATATATAAATATACATACATCTGTATATCTATATCTATGATACATAAATATGTAAGTGTATATATATGAGCTCGTCAAATGAACGTAATCCGGATGAGCGCTGCGTGATCCGATGAAGGCACTCCGATAATCTCCCCTAAACCGCGGATCTGCCGACCAAAATCGACCAAACGCCGCCGAAAATATATATATATCAGAGCTTCATCGCGGCTCCCGGCGTGAAATTCCCGTAGATTCAAAACACGAAAAAAAATCCCGAAATTAACTGTTCGGGAACAAGTATTGCGTCCAGGAATATGTTCTCATTCCTTGGCCTATAAATAAAGTTATTCACACAGAACTCACAACAACTGGAGGGCATCCGAAATAAAAACAGGAGTTCGAATTAATTGTAATAAAAGGGGTTGTTTTTTTCTCGGGGGTCAGTTTGAATTGAGAGGTGAAACCGCGGAAAATTTCGGGAGCGGGTCCGGCAAGCGGAGCGACACACGTCCTCACCGCACGATGGCCGCGCCGCAACTGGCAGCCCGGTCCGCGCGCGCGGTATCCAGGCTACAGGGAGGAGTCCTGAATATCGGCCAGCTTTCAGGACGAAGATTTAAAAGCGAAATTTAAAGTTCGTTTTTTGATCGTTCACGGATCCCTTGAGTCGCCATGGCAACGGTGAACAAAACTCAAAATTTCGGAACCATTGATGCTTATCGCGGCTAAGCCGCCATCGCGGATAACGAGGAGATAAGAAGCCAATAGGGGATAATCTATTGAAACTTAATGGGAAGATAAGCTGCGCGCATGTGCGGCAAACTCGGCGCTGATTGGTTGATCTGCGCTCGCCGCCAGCCAATCCCTTCCTCGGCCTCGCAGTCCGCCCAGATTTGACACCGTCCCTCTTACCCTCGTTTTTTCCTTCTCTTTCCTTCTCCTTCTTTCTTCTCCTGTTCCTTCTCCTCGTGTTCGGTGGACGTCTAATCAGAAAACGCCCGCCCGCCTGCCAGCCTATGTTGGTATCCGTGATACCGAGCCCCGGGACAAGTTTTAAAGCCTGCGAGATGCGGGGAATCTCTCACCCCCCTCGGGGGGGGGGGGGTGTTGCATATACGTATTTATATTAAGGGGGCTGGGGCATTATGTATATATCGCTTCCCACCTCAGGGGGGTGATGAATATACATATATATACGTATACATACATTGAGGAAGCTGGGGTATGTATATACGTATATATATACATTGAGGAGGTACATATGTACGAGGGGAGCTAGAATATGTATAAACGAGTATCTATATAGTATTCAGCTTGTTCCTTCATTAGTTCACAAGTTAGTCCGTCCGCTACGCTTTCGTCCAAGTTTGCGGTATCATGGACACTGTTTTCCTCAGTGTAACATTGAAAGATGGCCTGTACATGCAGTGTTATGTTTGACATGTTATCAGGATAGGTTAGGTTAGGTTAGGTTAGGTTAGGTTAGGACAAGTTTGAATTAGATAGGTCAGGTTAGGATAGGATAGGTTGGGCTAGGAAAGTATAGGTTTGGTTAGGATATGTTAGGATTGGATAGTTTAGGTTAGGGTAAGATAGGTTAGGTTAGGATAGGTTCGGTTAGGAGGGGTTTGGATTAGACAGGTAAAATTATGATAGGATAGGTTAGGATAGGATAGGTTAGGATAGGATAGGTTAGGATATGTTAAGTTGGGATAGGATAGGTTTGGATTGAATAGGTTAGAATAGGTTAGGTTAGCATAGGTTACATAATAATGACGGAATTTTTTGAGGGCGCAACCTAGCTTAACCATGACATTGTCCGTGGAATTTTCACGGGTCCTTCTCGTATACATTATAAGGGAGTTGGGGTATGTGTACACATATATATATGTATATGTGTGTGTATACATATATATACTTTAGGCCAGCTGGGGCATGTGTAAATACATATCTACGCACGAGTGTGAGCTCTGTGTATATAAATTAACTATGAAGTTCCCGTTCACGCGCTCTATGTGAGTGAAAAAAATAACATTTACTACGTTTTCACAAACACTAAGTTTTTGAAAAAAAATTAAAAAAAAACGTTTTTTATAAATTTAATCTCTTTTTACTACTTAATTATTTAATGTAAAGTTTAATTCACACATATAATTTAATGTTAAGTTGTTATTTTTGGAACATAAGCAAATTATGATAAATGATAAATCAACGAGAAAAATTTGCGTGAAGGTAAATCTAAAGAACGAGAGGGCCGGGAGGTGTTGCCATATCGGGAGGTGTTGCCATATCGGGAGGTGTTGCCATATCGGGAGGTGTTGCCATGTCGGGAGGTGTTGCCATATCGGGAGGTGTTGCCATGTCGGGAGGTGTTGCCATGTCGGGAGGTGTTGCCATGTCGGGAGGTGTTGCCATATCAAACGAAGCAGATGTTGCCATACCGTGGCCGTGGCACCCTCATGTTCCAACAAACATTCACGAAATTAAATAAAAACAGATATCAATGAAATAAGCGAAAGGAAACAAAACCGCGAACAATGTTCCAACATTTCCACCACATGAATGGCGCTGGCGCACCTGAATAAATATTAAATAATAAAAAGACAATAGCACAGGAGACATACAAAAAGATGAATATTTTCAAACACAAAAATACATCGTAAATAAATAAATATTCATAATATATTTATGAATATCATTCAACAAAACACACAAAACACACGAGACACACACAAATATTATTCAACAAAACACAAGAACACACGAAACACACACAAATATCATTCAACAAAACACAAGAACACACGAGACACACACAAATATCATTCAACAAAACACAAGAACACACGAGACACACACAAATATTATTCAACAAAACACAAGAACACACGAGACACACACAAATATCATTCAACAAAACACAAGAACACACGAAACACACACAAATATCATTCAACAAAACACAAGAACACACGAGACACACACAAATATTATTCAACAAAACACAAGAACACACGAGACACACACAAATATCATTCAACAAAACACAAGAACACACGAGACACACACAAATATCATTCAACAAAACACAAGAACACACGAGACACACACAAATATTATTCAACAAAACACAAGAACACACGAGACACACACAAATATCATTCAACAAAACACAAGAACACACGAGACACACACAAATATCATTCAACAAAACACAAGAACACACGAGACACACACAAATATCATTCAACAAAACACAAGAACACACGAGACACACACAAATATTATTCAACAAAACACAAGAACACACGAGACACACACAAATATTATTCAACAAAACACATAAAACACACGAGACACACACAAATATTATTCAACAAAACACAAGAGCACACGAGACACACACAAATATCATTCAACAAAACACACAAAACACACGAGACACACACAAATATCATTCAACAAAACACACAAAACACACGAGACACACACAAATATCATTCAACAAAACACATAAAACACACGAGACACACACAAATATTATTCAACAAAACACAAGAGCACACGAGACACACACAAATATCATTCAACAAAACACACAAAACACACGAGACACACACAAATATCATTCAACAAAACACACAAAACACACGAGACACACACCAATATCATTCAACAAAACACAAGAACACACGAGACACACACAAATATCATTCAACAAAACACAAGAACACACGAGACACACACAAATATCATTCAACAAAACACACAAAACACACGAGACACACACAGATATCATTCAACAAAACACACAAAACACACGAGACACACACAAATATTATTCAACAAAACACAAGAGCACACGAGACACACACAAATATCATTCAACAAAACACACAAAACACACGAGACACACACAAATATCATTCAACAAAACACACAAAACACACGAGACACACACAAATATCATTCAACAAAACACATAAAACACACGAGACACACACAAATATTATTCAACAAAACACAAGAGCACACGAGACACACACAAATATCATTCAACAAAACACACAAAACACACGAGACACACACAAATATCATTCAACAAAACACACAAAACACACGAGACACACACCAATATCATTCAACAAAACACAAGAACACACGAGACACACACAAATATCATTCAACAAAACACAAGAACACACGAGACACACACAAATATCATTCAACAAAACACACAAAACACACGAGACACACACAAATATCATTCAACAAAACACACAAAACACACGAGACACACACAAATATCATTCAACAAAACACAAGAACACACGAGACACACACAAATATCATTCAACAAAACACAAGAACACACGAGACACACACAAATATCATTCAACAAAACACACAAAACACACGAGACACACACAAATATTATTCAACAAAATACACAAAACACACGAGACACACACAAATATCATTCAACAAAACACAAGAACACACGAGACACACACAAATATTATTCAACAAAATACACAAAACACACGAGACACACACCAATATCATTCAACAAAACACTAGAACACACGAGACACACACAAATATAATTCAACAAAACACAAGAACACACGAGACACACACAAATATTATTCAACAAAATACACAAAACACACGAGACACACACCAATATCATTCAACAAAACACTAGAACACACGAGACACACACAAATATCATTCAACAAAACACAAGAACACACGAGACACACACAAATATCATTCAACAAAATACACAAAACACACGAGACACACACAAATATCATTCAACAAAACACACAAAACACACGAGACACACACCAATATCATTCAACAAAACACTAGAACACACGAGACACACACAAATATCATTCAACAAAACACAAGAACACACGAGACACACACAAATATCATTCAACAAAACACAAGAACACACGAGACACACACAAATATCATTCAACAAACACACAAAACACACGAGACACACACCAATATCATTCAACAAAACACTAGAACACACGAGACACACACAAATATCATTCAACAAAACACAAGAACACACGAGACACACACAAATATCATTCAACAAAACACAAGAACACACGAGACACACACAAATATCATTCAACAAAACACACAAAACACACGAGACACACACAAATATCATTCAACAAAACACAAGAACACACGAGACACACACAAATATCATTCAACAAAACACAAGAACACACGAGACACACACAAATATCATTCAACAAACACACAAAACACATCAGAATCTCGTAATTACTTCAAGTGTTTCTTCGTCCTTTTCAGTGTTTGTGAAATGTATCCTCTCGTATCCAGGATACGAAAGTGTTTATCCGTAACGTATCCTTGAAGTATTTTCTTATCGTCGTAGTATAAATTTCAGCTAAAAATCGAAATTTTCATCAAAATAATAGTGAATCATAATTATCTATTGCTCACAGTCAGTTTAGCACTTTTGCATCATTGACTATACTCTATTATACTCTATACGCTCCATTGCAGCTTAAATATAGTCTATAAGCTTCGATGAAGTACTAGATATAGCCTATATGCATCAATGCAGTATTAAATACAATTTATACGCGCCATTACAGCATTAATTATAGTCTATTATAGCCTATACGTTTCATTAAAACATTAATAATAGTCTCATATAGTCTATAAGTTACATTGCAGTATTAAATGCTGTTTATTATAGCTTACAACAAGTTATTATGATCCACACGCGTCATCATAGCATTAAATAAAGTCTATTATAGTCTATCATTAGGACCACATACCGTCATTACGAGCCATGAATACCTAAGGTACTTCATAATCTATTGTCTATCTATTCCTGTCTATTTCTGTTTCTGTCTATTTCTGTCCTTCGCGTATTTCTGTCTATCTATTTCTGTCTATCTATTTCTGTCTATTTCTATTGTCTATCTATTTCATAATCTATTGTCTACCTATTTGGCCGTTAGGAAAACGGTATGTGAGATTCCTGAGCAAAATGAATATGACAAAGAATATAACAAAAGTTATATCAACTTTTAGTTATTAGTTAACTTTAACTTTAGTTAACTTTAACTTAAGTTAACTTTAACTTTAGTTAACTTTAGGAAGGGGTTGAAATAAAAGAATTCATTTCGAACCTTTCTGCTGAACGTTAAATGAATTTTTTGTTTGCTTTGAGTTATAAAATGAAGCTTCTCTTGTATAAATATGTTCGGAAGATATTTTGTCTTTAAGTTTTATTTTTAAACATGCAGGGGATTTGCCTCAATTGTTTTTTGTGTTTTCTTAAATTATATATGATAAAAGCCATCGTGCGTTCAAAAAATTTAAAAAATTCCTAACCTAGATATGTGTTTGAATTACATTTGCTTGTACACATCGAGTCGTTATCACTTAATAATTCGAAGCACTTGATGAGCGTATCTGTGATACAGGTATCACTGCCTCACGATGAAAAAAGTATCTGTGAAACAGGTATCAATGAATCGTGATTAAAAGCGTATCTGTGATACAGGCATCACTGCCTCACAAACACATGACGAATACACTATATATATAACCGGTATTGTTAGAGATAATATCTTTTTCTGAGTGACGCTATTTTTTTGCGCGCTCTACAACATTCCATTACGTAAGCAAATAAATGTTCAAGATATGTTAAAGTTGTGCATGTTGCGCCCTCATATTCATGTTGTCTCTCAGAAACATGCAGGAATATTCTCTCAACATTCGTATGTGTAGACCAGGCTTCTCAACCGGGGCACAAGTAGTTTGGTACATTTTGGTACATTGGTAAATTGTATTGGTACATTTAAGGTACGTCATATGTTAAAATGTACAATGGATATTTACATACATCCGTATATATATTGATAATTATTAATCATTATGTGCATTTTCATAGTTTCATTATACTTTGACTGCGACTAATAAATATTAAGTTCAATGTCAAATTCAAATTTAAAGTCAATTGTAGTAAACTATTTTGGAAAAAAAAACTGAACTTGGTCGTGCCTTCATTTAGTTTTGATTAAGTATTTATGAAAATTGAGTTTGTGACTACTGGTCGGTCAGCAGCATTGTGAAAATTCCCTCCGTGTACCACCGGTGGCCCACGTCGCAGCCAAAGTGTTAAACCTTTAACTGTGCTGGGGGTACATGAAGATACACCATCAAACTAAGGGGGTCCAGCACAATAGAAAGGCTGAGAGAGGTGTAGACAACACACTAGTCGTACGTACTTGTCTACACACAGTACGTCTGTTGCGTTCTGAGTAAATATTTATTTCTTTCGAATATAATAAAAAAAAATTCTCTTTTCGGGCAAAAAAAAATTATGTATCCAATTTTGTGTTAGAGAAAATTTCATTAACGACTTTACCCATTTCTGACTATTCATTTTGCCCATTTTGCCCGAGGGCAAAATTTCATTTGACCCTCGCCCATTTTTGGAGTAGACATTTTATTTATTTTTTCTTCAACATAAACTTACGCTGTGAATTTAGCAAAAGTTTTTTATGTATACAGTAAGTATATAAGGATATGCAGTTATACGTTTAATTGTATACAATCAGTGCCCAATTATATGTATAATTATTCATAATAAGTAAAAATGTATGTAATTATATGTAGCCTACAAGGGTATATAATTAGAAAAAGTACATACAATTTTGTGCATAATTGTGTGTAAATAATATAATTATTTACGATTGCATGTACAATTGTTCATAATTAGTATAAATATACCTATAATTATACATGTATAAGCTAAAACTATAAATGCTGGTACAAATATTACATACAGTTCGAGTACGATAACTATGATATTTGTTCGAGTATTGAGATATTCGCAGGTATAACTTGGTTGTATTTCTATTTTTTCATATTTCCTCTACAGGTTACAGATTCAAGTTCTTTGTTTCGTTTTTCCGATAGAAATATTCTTATGTAATAATAAACACTATGTTGTGTTTGTAATGTATGTGTATTTAATGCTATGTGATAACTATGTAATATGTGCTATGCAATATGTTTGTGCAATAAAAATCTGGTATATATAATATAGAAAATAATATATTATATATATATGAAATATACAATATATAATGTATATGTATATATACAATATGTATACGATATATATTGTTGTATTCTTAGTATGACCCCCAAATGTACAAATGTACGTATGACCCCCCCCCCCCCCCCCCCCTCCCATAAATTGGACAACTCGACACAGCACAATTTCTTTTTTTTACATTTGTACGCCCTCCGTATATATGCGTACATACTGAATTCTTTTGTGATAGTTACATCTTGCTTTCATCTTCTCTGATTTCACCTTCACCGAGCGATGATATTTTCATCTATCATCATTCACGAAGAAACTCGCTCATTAAAGTTGTTCATTCAAAGTCGACATTCGTTTAGGAATGAAATCTCTAATTTTATAAAAGAATTAATTTTATGTAAGACCTATCACGCTGTATACATAAAGTTTACTAAGAAATTATTTTTTAACCAAACTTTATACTGTGCACGTGTTGTTTATATACTGGTGTGTGCATATACATGTATATTCATACAAATTATTAGTAAAGAGCAATTTAAAATTTTAGATTATGCATCGAATTCTTGTGAACTGCGCATGCTAGAATCTCTGTATATACACAAATTGAAACCGCCACTGAATGATATGCAGAGTGTTTATCCTTTAGAAATTAATTTCTAAAGGATAAGGGATAAGAATAATAATATGTACATTTAAGGCGCATATTATTATTTTTTCTCTATTTTATTGTCCCTTTTCATTCTATCTCTCTCTTACTCTCTTTCTTCCCTCTGTCTCATTTTTGTTAGATTTTATTTATGCCAGCAAGCTGACCATATGACCGTTCCCATTTTAGTTGTACTCTTAATTGTATTCTTATTTACCGTTTTAACTCACATTCACGATTCTAGTTAGTGAAGTTTTGATATTTAGATTTAATCAGTTTTTATGTCATGTCTTTTTTATCTAGACACATGTTTGAATGCATGAAGGATGAGCAAATATATGATAAGTCGTGTTTTTATTCAATGCATGCTTGAAACCCCTAAAATGATTTTGAAGTTCTTCTTTGCTATAACCTTCATAGTTAAACTGCTTAGCAGAAAAGATATTCTAACATATATATTCATATGTATATTTATTTTTATGTATAAATTACATATATATATTGGACGACTACATATATAGATATATATAATAATCATATATTCATATGAACATACACAAGTATACATGAATTATTGTGTACGCAAGTTGCATGTGCACTAATTGAGTGTGTTGTCTGAGACGTACACACACACACACAAAACGTACACACACACACACGTACACACACACACACACGCACAACACACACACACACAAGTGCACACACACCTGTAAGAACATGTCACGCTTCACTTAGCGTGCCAATATACCACCCTCGTATAAATCTTGCTTCGAATCCTCTATTCGAAAAAGAAGTAAAAAAATATTTGCTGTGTATAGTTTAAATGACTTGCATATGTGGTGGTGATTTTTGAAACGTCGCTGTGTGTGTGTGTGTGTTTGTGTGTGTGTGTGTATGAGTGTGTGAGTATACATGATTTGTGTGCTGGTGGAAACGAAAGGCGTTTAAGCCTGTTTTACTGACTGGTAATGAAACACATAATTAATCAGAACACATAATCAATAAGAAAACATAATTAATCAGAACACATAATTAATCAGAACACATAATTAATCAGAACACATAATTAATCAGAACAAATAATTAGTCAGAACACATAATTAATCAGAACACATAAATAATAAGAACACACAATTATTAAGAACATATACTTAATAAGAAAACATCATTAATAAGAACACATCATTAATAAGAACACATAAGTAAAAGAGCAAATAATTCATAAGAACACATAATGAATAAGAAAACATAACTAATAAGAACACATAATTATTATGAACACATATAATTAATAAGAAAACATAGTTAATAAGAACACATAATTAAATGTGCAAATAATTATTTAGAACACATAATTAATAAGAAAACATAACTAATTAGAACACATAATTAATTCAAACACATAATTAATAAGAAACATAATTAATGGGAACACATAATCAACAAGATAAGACCATACAATGCAGTGCATGCAATTAATCGGAAAATTGTAGGTAAAGAGAAAAGAAAGTGAGTGTTTACATGGGGGTGTGTGTGCATTGGTTTGTGTGCAGCTCTCGTTGTGTTGTGTGCACCCATCATCCTTCCCCATCATTCCCCCATTTCCCCATCATTCCCCCATTCCCCCATCATTCCCCCATCCCATCATTCACCCATCCCCCCCACATTCCTCCATCCCATCATTCCCTCATCATTCCCAATCCCACCATTCCCCCATCCCCCATCCTTCCCCCATCCCATCATTCACCCATCCCCCCCAAATTCCTCCATCCCATCATTCATTCATCATACCCAATACCACCATTCCCCCATCCCCCACCATTCCCCCATCGCATAATTCCCCCATTCCCCCATTCCCCCATCCTATCATTCCCCCATCCCCCATCATTCCCCCATTCCCATGTCATTCTCCCATCATTCTCCCATCCCCAAACCCAATCCGAAACCCAATACTGACTGCGCCAAACGGAGCCAACCTAACTTCCCTCGAACCCAAACATGTCTTATATTATGTTATAATAATAATAATAATAATAATAATAATAATAATAATAATATCATACAACCCTCACATGTCTACGAGAACAGTTTCTAATTCTTAGACATTCCACAAGCCCACAGCCTATGCAGCGCCTATGTCGTGTCTCTCTTGCGTGAAGCTCACAAACCTCTACAAACATCATTGAGAAAAGCATACACTGGCTTCTAACTCACATATATACATATAAGTATATGTATATACATATACTTATATGTATATATATTTGAAAGCACGTACATCTTATAACACCTGTCCCGTTTTTTTTTGAAAAACAACCGACATTTTGAACACCGCTCTCCTCTGAAAAACGCGTTCAACTTAAAAAACTCGCTCCCCCCCTTAAAATCCCACCATCACACCCACATTAAGCCCACTACCTCTGAAAAACCCACCCTCGCTCTAAAAAAAAACACCCACAACTCCGAGCAAGCCCACCAACCCTCGCCCACTCTAAAAATCCCACCCATACTCTCCAGCTAAGCCCACCCTCTCCCTAAAAAACGTACCCCCATCCCCTAAAACCCACTTTAACCCTATCTAAAAATCCCACCCATGCTCCCCAGGTTAACCCACTCACACCTAAATAAACCCCATACATACCTCTTCAAGAAACACCTCCCTTAGCTGAACCCACCCACATCCCTTAGCTAAACCGACCCCCTAAAAAACCCACCCTCACCCCTTAGCAAAGCCGACCCCCTAAAAACCCATCAACACCCCATAAAAATCACCTCTCTTATCTAAACCCACCCATACATCTTAAAAAATCCCCTCTCTCGTCTAAACCCACCCATACATCTTAAAAAATCCCCTCTCTTGTCTAACCCCACCCATACATTTTAAAAAATCCCCTCTCTTATCTAAACCCACCCATACATCTTAAAAAATCCCCTCTCTTATCTAAACACACTCTCACCCGCTAACTACACACTCTCTAAAAACAACCTCCCCTAAGAACACACCCACTCCCTTTAGCTAAGCCCACCCCCTAGCTTAACCCCCTCCCCCCCCCAAAAAAAAAAAAATCTCCCGAAAGCGCGTGTAATCCAGGTCTGGTCAGGCGGGACATGCCTGCGGACCCGCGGCGGCGATTATCTGCTCCGTCGGCGCCGGAATGTCTTGGTCCGGAGATCAGCGCGCGGTCCAAAGCCCAATTAATTGATTAGCTTTCGGTCGCAACGGCCCGCGGTGGGTAATGGGCCGGGCCCACACAATGGGTAAATTGATCAACCTGTGAATTTTGGTGAGAATTTTTGGTGGGCTTAACAGGTGCGTGTGTGTTTTTTGTGGGTGGAAAAGCACGTGTGTGTGTGTATGTGTGCGTGTGTGTGTGTGCGTGTGTGTGTGTGTGTGTGTGTGCGTGTATTAAGGATGCAAGCTCACTGAGGTAAATGCATTTATGTAAACTTTCTCAATTAAAAACCGGTCGCTCAGTTCGAATAAATTAATATCTGTAGATGATCATGAGGTTTAACGAAGTACAATCTTTGAAATTCGAATCTTCAGTAATTTTAACATTCATAAAATTACGTAGATTTCATGAAACAGTGATTTTAAATGGAAGTGATGAACTGCGGTGATAAATACCAGTTATAAATTGCAATGATAAACTGCGGTGATAAATTTCAACGATAAATTCCATTGATAAATATCAGAGATAAACTTTACGCCTCCGACTGAATGATGTGGCTTACAGTTAATATCGGTTTATGGGCATCCTATTGGCACATATAATATACAAATGCTAGGTATGCCCATATTGACATATTATGTTGGTGTGTGTTGGCGTGTATGATATATCATAGGCATATGAAATGTGTGCCTTAACGTACAGTACATGTGAACATTCAGTACATACCAGTAATCGTATATATTTATATATATACATACATATGGATATGTAAAGAGTTAGATGTATAAATATATGGACCTATAGTGATTTATACTACTATGTATATATATAAATATGTATATATATAAATATGTACATATATATGGATATAACCCTATCTATATAATGATATTTATTGTGGTATGTAGTGCCTTTAGGTGTAATGTCTTTAACTTAACATCGCGTTAAGATAAACACCTATATAATATTCATCTGGTCCCCTCTTCAGTTGATCACACAACACAGCGACTACACATGTGCACATGTACACTACACATGTACACGCTTCAGTTCAGCAGCCACAAAAATTCATGCACAGGAAGAAGTGTAGTCGCCATTTCCGAAAATCTCTTCAAAAACAGTTTTTATCACTCTATCTATCTATTATATCTATCTATTTATTTATTTTATCTATTTATTATCTATTTATCTATCTATTTTTTATCTATCTATTTTTTATCTATCTACTTTATCACTCTATCCATCTCTGACTGATAAAAAACGTCGGTATTTTTTATCTATTTTTCACAGCAGTATCCCAAGTACTAGTTATTACACACTAGTTACGAACGCGACTTGTTACTAACGACTAGTGATTACGTTGTACTGGTTACTACCCTAGTAATTACGTTGACGAGTACATATAGTGATTACATTAGGCAAGTAATACCGTTATTAATTACATACCTGACTAGTACTCACACCGTAGTTGCGTACACGACTAGTAATTAAAATAGTAATTACTCACACGACTAGTAATTAAAATAGTAATTATTCACACGACTAGTAATTAAAATAGTAATTACTCACACGACTAGTAATTAAAATAGTAATTATTCACACGACTAGTAATTAAAATAGTAATTACTCACACGACTAGTAACTAAAATAGTAATTACTCACACGACTAGTAATTAAAATAGTAATTACTCACACGACTAGTAATTAAAATAGAAATTACGTTCACGCCTAGTAATTAAAATAGTAATTACGTTCACGCCTAGTAATTAAATTAGTAGTTACGTACACGCCTAGTAATCACAGCACACTAGCACCCAGACACTAGTTACGTACACGACCCCACACACACACACACACACACACACACACACACACACACCGTGTAAGCTATAGGCCTCCACCGCCCAGCGGGCACGTAGGCCTCCCTGCGTATCCAGGCTACGCAGAGAAGGATGAATTGAACTCAAAGAACTCCCGCACTTGTATGTGAGATACCTGCTGTCCTTTGAACTATTGCCTGCTAAGCTATTAAAGTCTATTTTTATTTTATAAATTTTTTTGCTATTTTGCACTTCGTTCATTCACTTGTGCCCCCCCTTCCCCCCCTCATGTTAGGCCTCCTTTCCCCCCTGCCCCCCATTAACCCCCTACACATCCCCTTCAGTACAAGCAGCCCCCAACCCCTCCTTCCTCCCCCCCTACCCCCCTACACCCGCATAACCTGACCCCAATCCTTCCGTTTAGTGCAGACCCCCCTAACCTAACCCCCCTTCACCCCCAACCTTCACGCTTTTTCTGAGCAAGCCTCCCCTTACCTAGCCCCCTTCCCCCCCAGCCTCCCCCCAGCACACATCCCCTGCCCCAGCCCCCCTCCTCCCCCCCGCACAAAGCTCCGCCCACCCCCTAATCCCGCGCTAATCCTGCCCTCCTTCCGAGCTTAGCTCAGCACTCATAGGCTGCCCCCCGCGAGGGGGGGGGGGTGCCGCATCCCCCATTGGGCATGGGGTCACGCCCAGGGGGGGGGCCCGCCAATTAAAGGTCCTGGGCATTAGAGTCGATAGTTGGGCATGACAAGTGGTTTGTACAGTGACTGTTCTATATGTGACGGTATGTGACGGTATGTGGCAATTTGTGACGGTATGTGACGGTATGTGACGGTATGTGACGATATGTGACGATATGTGACTGTATGTGACGGTATGAGACGGTATGTGGCGGTATGTGGCGGTATGTGACGGTATGTGACGGTATGTGATGGTATGTGACGGTATGTGACGGTATGTGACGGTATGTGATGGTATATGACGGTATCTGACGGTATGTGACGGTGTGTGACGGTATGTGACGGTATGTGACGGTATGTGACGGTATGTGACGGTATGTGACGGTATGTGACGGTATGTAACGGTATGTGACGGTATGTGGCAGTATGTGACGGTATGTGACGGTATGTGACGGTATGTGACGGTATGTGACGGTATGTGGCAGTATGTGGCGGTATGTGACGGTATGTGACGGTATGTGACGGTATGTGACGGTATGTGACGATATGTGACGATATGTGACTGTGTGTGACGGTATGTGACGGTATGTGGCGGTATGTGGCGGTATGTGACGGTATGTGACGGTATGTGACGGTATGTGACGGTATGTGGCAATTTGTGACGGTATGTGACGGTATGTGACGGTATGTGACGGTATGTGGCGGTATGTGACGGTATGTGACGGGTGTGGCGGTATGGGACAGTATGGGACAGTCTGGGACAGTTTGGGACAGTGTTGGACAGTATTGGACAGTTTGGAACAGTGTGGGACAGTGTGGGACAGTATGGGACAGTATGGGACAGTATGGGACAGTATGGGACAGTATGGGACAGTGTGGGACAGTGTGGGACAGTGTGGGACAGTGTGGGACAGTGTGGGACAGTGTGGGACAGTGTGGGACAGTGTGGGACAGTATGGGACAGTGTGGGACAGTATGGGACTGTATGGGACAGTATAGGACAGTATTGGACAGTTTGGAACAGTGTGGGACAGTGTGGGACAGTATGGGACAGTGTGGGACAGTATGGGACTGTATGGGACAGTATAGGACAGTATTGGACAGTTTGGAACAGTGTGGGACAGTATGGGACTGTATGGGACAGTGTTGGACAGTATTGGACAGTTTGGAACAGTGTGGGACAGTGTGGGACAGTATGGGACAGTATGGGACAGTATGGGACAGTATGGGACAGTATGGGACAGTGTGGGACAGTGTGGGACAGTGTGGGACAGTGTGGGACAGTGTGGGACAGTGTGGGACAGTGTGGGACAGTATGGGACAGTGTGGGACAGTATGGGACTGTATGGGACAGTATAGGACAGTATGGGACAGTATGGGACAGTATGGGACAGTATGGGACAGTATGGGACAGTGTGGGACAGTGTGGGACAGTATGGGACAGCATGGGACAGTATAGGACAGTATGGGACAGTATGGGACAGTATGGGACAGTATGGGACAGTATGGGACAGTATGGGACTGTATGGGACAGTATAGGACAGTATGGGACAGTATGGGACAGTATGGGACAGTATGGGACAGTATGGGACAGTATGGGACAGTGTGGGACAGTGTGGGACAGTATGGGACAGCATGGGACAGTATGGGACAGTATGGGACTGTATGGGAGAGTATGGGACAGTATGGGACAGTATGGGACAGTATGGGACAGTATGGGACAGTGTGGGACAGTGTGGGACAGTGTGGGACAGTGTGGGACAGTATGGGACAGTGTGGGACTGTATGGGAGAGTATGACACAGTATGGGACAGTAGGTAACCTCACCAAATGTACAACCCCACTAAATGTACAACCGCACCAAATGTACAATCCCACCAAATGTACAATCCCACCAAATGTACAACCGCACCAAATGTACAATCCCACCAAATGTACAATCCCACCAAATGTACAACCGCACCAAATGTACAACCCCACCAAATGTACAACCGCACCTAATGTACAATCCCACCAAATGTACAATCCCACCACATGTACAACCGCACCAAATGTACAACCCCACCAAATGTACAACCGCACCAAATGTACAACCGCACCAAATGTACAACCCCACCAAATGTACAACCGCACCAAATGTACAACCCCACCAAATGTACAACCCCACCAAATGTACAACCCCACCAAATGTACAACCGCACCAAATGTACAACCCCACCAAATGTACAACCCCACCAAATGTACAACCGCACCAAATGTACAACCGCACCAAATGTACAACCTCACCAAATGTACAACCCCACCAAATGTACAACCGCACCAAATGTACAACCGCACCAAATGTACAACCGCACCAAATGTACAACCGCACCAAATGTACAACCGCACCAAATGCACAACCCCACCAAATGTACAACCCCACCAAATGTACAACCCCACTAAATGTACAACCTCACCAAATGTACAACCGCACCAAATGTACAACCCCACCAAATGTACAACCCCACTAAATGTACAACCTCACCAAATGTACAACCGCACCAAATTTACAACCCCACCAAATGTACAACCGCACCAAATGTACAACCGCACCAAATGTACAACCCCACCAAATGTACAACCGCACCAAATGTACAACCGCACCAAATGTACAACCGCACCAAATGTACAACCGCACCAAATGTACAACCGCACCAAATGTACAACCGCACCAAATGTACAACCCCACCAAATGTACAACCCCACCAAATGTACAACCCCACCAAATGTACAACCGCACCAAATGTACAACCCCACCAAATGTACAACCCCACCAAATGTACAACCGCACCAAATGTACAACCCCACCAAATGTACAACCTCACCAAATGTACAACCCCACCAAATGTACAACCGCACCAAATGTACAACCCCACCAAATGTACAACCCCACCAAATGTACAACCGCACCAAATGTACAACCCCACCAAATGTACAACCCCACCAAATGTACAACCCCACCAAATGTACAACCTCACCAAATGTACAACCCCACCAAATGTACAACCGCACCAAATGTACAACCCCACCAAATGTACAACCTCACCAAATGTACAACCCCACCAAATGTACAACCTCACCAAATGTACAACCGCACCAAATGTACAACCCCACCAAATGTACAACCCCACCAAATGTACAACCGCACCAAATGTACAACCCCACCAAATGTACAACCCCACCAAATGTACAACCGCACCAAATGTACAACCCCACCAAATGTACAACCCCACCAAATGTACAACCGCACCAAATGTACAACCCCACCAAATGTACAACCTCACCAAATGTACAACCCCACCAAATGTACAACTTCACCAAATGTACAACCCCACCAAATGTACAACCTCACTGTTAAGCCATCGCCAGAATAGGTCGACTGGTGCCTCTGTACTACGGAGGGAAAATAATTCTTCCCTCGAATAAACTGAGCTCGCGTATCACAGATACTTGCGAAACGTACTTCTGGCACGATCTTCAAATTTTCGCAAGCTTGTTAGCTCAATCGCTTTTTTCGCTCGACTTCTATTGCAAGTTTCGCTACTTCACCACATCCATCTGAAATTCTGGAAATTATTGGAAGTATATCGCAGCGACAGAAAAACTGTTCGACTTAATAAACATGTCAGCAAAACTGACTTCTCTTCTATCCCTGAAATACCAGGAAGATTCCAAAGGAATAAGTAGCGTCAGAAACTACTGCCTTTTATCGATCAACTGTCGACCCTCAGGTATCCCTAAGACAGGGACATTATCAAAAGGTTAAACAATTTAAACAATTTTAAACAATTTAAACAATTTATTTACCACAGGAGATACAGAGGTAGAATGTTTCTTAAGTCTAATACAATGGTCAGAGTTGAGTATAGCTACCTGTGGGCCCGAATAAGTTCAGCGACTTCTAGGGCATCCTACCATTACATTATTCTAGGGCGTACAATAATGTTTAACCTAATTCACTTAGCCTAGTTTCGCATTAGACTGATCAACAGGATAATGAACTCGATATTGATGTTTAATTTTACAATATAGGTCATATGGACAATATTTAACAGTATATTCGATAACGATTTGGGAGCAGACTGAAAATCGGCGATATTACTCATGGCAAATTGCATTATTAGGACCAGACATGTAGGAGGCAGGATTTGACTTGGTGATCTTACACGACTAGTATTCTGATAAGAAGTGAGACTCAAGATTTCTTTTAAATACCTTGTAAGAATTACTTTCACGGATCTCCGCAGGTATTGAGTTCCAGGTTTTAGTTCCAACGAATAGTATACTATGTTGCGAGCGGGCCTTTGAATAATAAGGAAGCATGAATTTACTTTTATTTCGTGTTAAATGGTCGTGATGACCAGTTTGCGCAGTTAATAACTGTTGAAGGCTATTGTCGCCATCATTAGCTAACGTTTTGTAGATGAAATTGCAGATGGAGATTTTGTAGAGATCCGAGAGTTTAAGTATTTGTAAATTTTTGAATGAATCATTTGTGTGAGCATTATATTCTAGGGTCTTTACCGCTCTGATGGCTCTTTTTTGCAGAGTAAAAATTATATTAGTTTTATTTTTATCAGTTCCATGCCATGCTTCTATTCCGTATTGCAGGTATGGTGAAATGAGCGTTCGATAAAGCATCAGTAAGGCTGTTTCAGGCAGGAAATTTTTAACTTTATTCAGGATTCCGATGGATTTTGATAATTTAGAACTAATATGAGTGATGTGCTCTTTGAAGGTCAGATGTTTATCTATTATGATGCCCAGAAATTTACATGAGTTGGTTTCTTTGATTTCACCTTCGCCAATTTTAATGGATGGTAGAGATATATTTTTCTTGTATGAGAACGTAATATAATTTGTTTTATCGATATTGAGGCTTATTTTATTAGCTTTAAGCCACAGTGAAACCTTATGGAGTTCATAATTTATACTCTGCGCAATCGTAGTGGGATTTTCGTTCGGAAGGACCGCAGAAAGCGTACTGTCATCGGCAAAAAGTATGAATTTAAAAAATGATGTAGATTTAATAATATCATTGATAAAAATCAGAAAAAGGAGAGGCCCAAGAACAGATCCTTGTGGAACTCCATGGCTAATTTTTTGTGGGTCCGATTTTGCGTCGTCAATGACAACGTATTGCTTCCGATTTGTTAGGTATGATCTGAACCAATCATGGGCAACCCCACGAATGCCATAACAATGAAGTTTCGAGAGTAATATGTTATGGTCCACACAATCGAATGCCTTTCGAAAGTCAAGAAATACAGAGAAGACAGTCTTTCCGTTATCTATATTAGAATAAAGGAATTGTAAATGATTTAATATTGCCTGTGTTGTTGATTTTTTACAGCGAAAGCCGTATTGTTTATCATAGAGAAATGATTTTTGTTCAAAATAAGAGTACACTTTTTTATACACAATTTTCTCGAATACCTTGCTAATAATTGGTAACATGGAGATAGGTCGATAATTGTTTACACAGGTTTTTTCACCATTTTTAAAGATAGGGGTTACTCTAGCAACTTTGAGGGAGTTCGGGAAAGTGCCTAGTAAGAGAGACTGGTTAATAATATTGGATATCAGCGGGGCCACAATATCAGCAATTATTTTAAGTATTTTAGTTGGAAACGTTTGTAACCCACTCGATTTATTTTTCATGTTGTTTATGCATGCAATTACATCGGAGGAGTTTGTAGGCGTAAAGAAAAAGGAGTTGTGTTCTCGAATATGATCCATAAATTCCAGGTGATCAGTAGGTTCACTTGGAATACCATTGGCTATAGTTTTCCCTACGTTTACAAAGAAGTTGTTGAAGAGATTAGCAATTTCATTCTTCTCATGGTATTTTACATTATCTTGAGTGATATAACCAATTTTCTTTTTTTCGGCGTTATTCGGTTTATAACAAGAGTTAAGGAGGCGCCAAGTCTTTTTAACGTCAGCTTTGAATTGAGTAAACTTGAGGGTAAAGTAGCTCTTTTTTGATGTTCTTATCTGGTTTGTCACATAGTTTCTGAATCGGTTATATGTTTCTCTAGATATTCGCCCTTCGCAAAGGAGGGCTAGGTACGCTTGACGTTTCTTTATATTTATCACGATGTCTCTGGTAATCCAGGGCTTTTGTTTATTTTTCGGGGTAACTGTACGAGTTACAATTGGGCAACACTGGTTGTATGCGTTCATTATAGTTTCAGTCAACTTTACTACTGATTCATCAATGCTCCTTGCATTATTGTTTTGTTGGGTGATGTGCAATGTTGGCATTAAATCTTCTAGAACGGTGCGCATTTCTTCTAAATTTGATTCGTTTATTTTACGATATGAGTAAGTTTCAGCCCGTGCTTTGGTGCACGCAAGATAGACATTTTTCTTAATAAGAAAAACTGGAAAATGATCTGATAAGTCAGAAGTAATTATTCCAGCAAGAAAATCACTTGGGTCTGTCATAAAGATATTGTCAAGCAGCGTGGCACATCATCCGAACAAGGAACAACCCACATTTATCCGTCAATTGGCGCCCGAACAGGGATTGTCCAAATTATCCATCACTCACCAAATGTACAACCTAAATACCATTCTACGCGAACCAATGAACTTTGTGCCCAAATGTAAACAAACGAATATTGTGTTTACAGCGACGAACTTTGTTCACTAGTCTGACTCCAAATCTGTATATGTTGACTATGTAGTTTGAGGTAGGCGTTAACTAGTATTAGTGAAGCAAAGCTAGTGTCGTCTTCAGTTTTATCAGAACACTAACACAGAACACATAAATTCACTAACAATTTTTTTTGGAGAAACCCTTTTTTCAAGTAACAATATTTTCAGAGCAATCATCGAACACAATCTCGTTCTCTACATTGAATTTTATCGACAAAATTACATTCCCACACTATGTGGGAATGTTTGGGGGTGTAAAGGAGTGTAGGCATGAGTGCAGGAGTGGGGGAGTGTATGAAAGTGTGTGTGGAAGTACGGGAGTGTAGGGAAGTGTAGGAGTGTGTGGGAGCGTGTGGGAGTGTGTGGGAGCGTGTGGGAGCGTGTGGGAGAGTGAGAGTGAGAGCATAAGAGCTGGAGTGTGAGAGCGTGAGGACGTGAAAACGAAATTGCGGAAGTCGGAGTGTGTGAGTGGGAGTGTGGAATTGATGGAGTGTAAGGAAGTGTGAGCGTGTGGAGTTAAAGACGCTGTGCTTCTCAATATCGATTGCTGCTGCTGCTGCTGGTGCTGCTGCTGCTGCTGCTGGTGCTGCTGCTGCTGCTGCTGCTGCAGCGACTTCATCACAGCAGCAGCAGCAGCAGCAGCAGCAGCAGCAGCACTATCAACTCTCCCAGCAAAACACACAAAAATCAACCCGACTAAATTCCATTCACGGTTAAGCAGCGACTGAGATGACCAGTGAACTGAAGCAAGCTTATTTATTTATATTTCTTGCACTCCTATTTAAATTTATATATGTTATATTCATATATGAATTCATATTTATGTTAGTTATACTCATATTCAAATTTACATTTCTATTAATATTTCTTATATTTGTTCGGTTGGTTGGGAACTTCGCTTGTCTCGCGAAATTGGAAGCTGGCTAATGTCACTCAATAGAGAACACATAGAGCTACGATATTTAAGTCCTAACACTTTGACTGCGACGTGGGCCACCGGTGGTACACGGAGGTAATTTTCACAATGCTGCCGACCGACCAGTAGTCGCAAAACCAATTTTCACAAATACTTAATCAAAGCTAAATGAAGGCACGATCCAGTTCATGTTTGGTATTTTCAAAATAGTTTACAACTACATATTTACTCTGAATTTGAATTTGGCATTTAACTTAATATTTAGTAGTTGCTGACAAAGTCTTAATCAGTTTATCAGGACTTTCGTAAGCAGTCAATATCATTATCACAGCGATTGTTAACACGATTTTAAAATCGTGAAACTCGAAAAATTTGAACCCAAATTTGCCTGCCGTTACGCAGAAAATAATGAAAAAATGTAGGCGGATTTATGTGAAATTTTTTCGCGCGTTCTGGAAATGATTCATTTTGTTATGAAGTTTTATTTAGGCTGTACATTTGGTGGGGTTGTACATTTGGTGGGGTTGTACATTTGGTGGGGTTGTACATTTGGTGGGGTTGTACATTTGGTGGGGTTGTACATTTGGTGGGGCTGTACATTTGGTGGGGTTGTACATTTGGTGGAATTCTACATTTGGTGGGGTTGTACATTTGGTGGGGCTGTACATTTGGTGGGGTTGTACATTTGGTGGGGTTGTACATTTGGTGGGGTTGTACATTTGGTGGAATTCTACATTTGGTGGGGTTGTACATTTGGTGGGGTTGTACATTTGGTGGGGTTGTACATTGGGTGGGGTTGTACATTTGGTGAGGTTGTACATTTGGTAAGGTTGTACATTTGGTGGGGTTGTACATTGGGTGGGATTGTACATTTGGTGGGGTTGTACATTTGGTGGGGTTGTACATTGGGTGGGATTGTACATTTGGTTGGTTTGTACATTTGGTGGGGTTGTACATTTGGTGCGGTTGTACATTTGGTGGGGTTGTACATTTGGTGAGGTTGTACATTTGGTGAGGTTGTACATTGGGTGGGGTTGTACATTTAGTGGGGTTGTACATTTGGTGGGGTTGTACATTGGGTGGGGTTGTACATTTGGTGAGGTTGTACATTTGGTGGGGTTGTACATTTGGTGGGGTTGTACATTTGGTGGGGTTGTACATTGGGTGAGGTTGTACATTTGGTGAGGTTGTACATTTGGTGGGGTTGTACATTTGGTGGGGTTGTACATTTGGTGGGGTTGTACATTTGGTGAGGTTGTACATTTGGTGAGGTTGTACATTTGGTGGGGTTGTACATTTGGTGGGGTTGTACATTTGGTGAGGTTGTACATTTGGTGGGGTTGTACATTGGGTGGGGTTGTACATTTGGTGAGGTTGTACATTTGGTGAGGTTGTACATTTGGTGAGGGTGTGCATTTATCAAATTTATAGAATCCATCTCCTTAGTAGTCGTTAAGTCGCTAAAAAATCAACGGAATTCAACACGATGCAATACATGTAGACCCATGTTTCGAATTACAAAAATTCTATGATAGCTTTCCACGAGCGGCAAATAGTCAGAGCGGAACTACCCTTGGAGGAAACTAACCTAGGTCACTAGGCGCCCTCAGAGAGTATCTACACTCCAGCGATATGACGCCCGCTACTCTCCAGCATTTCCATCAAGGAATTAGACTTGAGGATCATCAAAAACATCAAGTTTGGAAGCATCCCTACCCGGTCTAACTTTTCCGCCGGAGCGTAAATGTTTTTCGCCGC